>OY986968.1:13675054-13922424 GCA_963920575.1 Narthecium ossifragum
ACATTAGTTGGCTGGTAGCAGTAGCACTGCTCATTCAAGAAACAGGGGAAATCAAAAGATCTGTGAGGATGCAGCAGACAAAAAAAATCAAAAGAAAGGAATAAAGGAGAGAGGAAATAAAGAAAAGAAAAAGGTGAGGAGAACTAACCGTTAGGGATGTGCAATCTCTACTATAAATGATGAAAAGAATCATAACTGTGAGGGATGCAGCGACTAAAGCAAAATCAAAACAACGGATCAAAAAAAAATCAAAAGAAATGTGATAGATGCATGGGAACAGGGGAAATCGGAAAACTCACATTGGTTGGCTGGTAGCAGTAGCACTGCTCATTCAAGAAACAGGGGAAATCAAAAGATCTTTGAGGATGCAGCAGGACAAAATAAAATCAAAAGAAAGGAATAAAAGAGAGAGGAAATAAAGAAAAGAAAAAGGTGAGGAGAACTAACCGTTAGGGATGTGCAATCTCTACTATAAACGATGAAAAGAATCATAATTGTGAGGGATGCAGCGACTAAAGCAAAATCAAAACAATAGATCAAAAAGAAATCAAAAGAAATGTGATAGATGCATGGGAAACAGGGGAAATCGGAAAACTCACATTGGTAGGCTGGTAGCAGTAGCACTGCTCATTCAAGAAACAGGGGAAACCAAAAGATCTGTGAGGATGCAGCAGGCAAAAAAAAATCAAAAGAAAGGAACAAAAGAGAGAGGAAATAAAGAAAAGAAAAGAAAAAGGTGAGGATAACTAACCATTAGTGGTGGATCTGGTGGTGGAGTGCCGGCGTGCCGCCGCGTGCGAGCGGGTGTTGTCCGTTGTCGGCTGTCGGAGGACGGGAGGTCCGGGAGGAGGGAGTAGGGACTACCAGTCGTCGCAGCGGCGGAGCCCGTGGTTGGAACTTGGAGGGCTAGGGCATGGATGCAAGCGGGTGTTGTCCGTTGTCGGCTGTCGGAGGACGGGAGGTCCGGGAGGAGGGAGTAGGGACTACCAGTCGCCGCAGCGGCGCAACCCGTGGTTGGAACTTGGAGGGCTTAGGGCTAGGGCATGGCATTAGGCAACGGCTCGAGTCGAGTGGGCAAATGGCAATAGCCAGGGCATGGCATCAGGCAATAAGGGGTGAGTATAGTCTGCATAGATGTAAATGTAAGATATTAGGCTCAGATAACTCGACCCGAGTCAGTAAGTCACCCGACTCAATCCAATGCTAGTATACTGTATATTACATTAAATATTTCGGTATTTCGGTATTTACCGAATTTAAAAAATAAAAACCGAATATCGAACTGAATACCGAATACCGAATTTTTAACATATAAAAAACCGAATCGAACCGAATATACCGAAAAACCGAACCGAATTTTTCGGTTCGGTTCGGTTTGGTTCTATGATTTCGGTTCGATTTTGCTCACCCCTAATGATGGTACCACCGGGTTGGCACAGTAGACCTAACCATGTCAGACATGTTTGGACCAGAGTACGACTCAGCACAACTGAAGATTCAACTTGGTTCAACCAACTTCAAGCCCAGACTAGTGCAGCAGAAGCGTGGTCCAGCCATCTTCACTTCAGATTGGACCAAAGCCAGCTTGACCCAGATTCAACCCAAGTCCCTGCACAGTTGATCAGACCATGGAGATTAGATCCCATCCTATGGTCATGGGCAACAATACTGATGGGACATGATGAGGATAATCCAGGAGAGCCATTGAAGATCATATTCATGGAGCTACCTGAGCCGTCAGATCGACCCCCAGATGCTCTATCCTCTACACAATCCATCAGATGCTTGGTACTGCTACCACTGGACCCATCATGGGATCGACCTGGTTTCACCCCACCGAGTCCAGAGCTACAGAATCAAGTTGATTCGGTCCAGCCACATAGAGCCATCCTACCTGATTTGACTCTGGCCTTGAGGACAAGGCCAATTTTGAAGGAACGGGGGATGATACGAGTCGATCCGACTCAACCAACTGGACCCGAACAGAGAAGAGGAATCAAACTGGTTCAGCCTCTTTCCTAATTTGACTTGGACTTCCCTAGTTCAAACTAGAGTATTTAATTAGGATTTATCATTAATCTTTTATATTTAATTGAGTCCTATTTGATATTTGATTGTTAGGAATTAATTAAGAGTCCACTTGAGTTAGGAAGTTGAGTTGAGTCTGATAGCCTTATTACTTGCTAATTGAGCAAGGGGGTTTCCTAGTTGGATTAGGACTCTGTCAAGGTTTCTATAAAATGACATCATTAGTTTGTATTATGATGATGAATGATGAAGAGAATTATTAAGAATAGTTGATAGAATATCATAGGAGTAGAGGTATTGTAGATTCCACCAGATATCCACCATCGATCCTCCATCTTTCCCGTCGGTCATCTTCTCCGCAGCCAGCACCGCCCCCACCGGTATTTCTCTCTTCCTGCCACTTTCTCTCTCCCCGTCACCTGCCACCTCAGCATCATCTTCTCCACTCCTATCCCGTGCCCTAAATCCTAGCTTCACCATCAGCCTCCTTCCCGTACACCCTCCGCCCATCCTCGTCCCCGTCCAAGACCTCCATCGACTTCCCCTTGGCACCACGACTCCGTCCAGCCGCTCTTCCGCCTCCGTCATCCTCTCCGGCGTTTTTCCCGGCAACCACAACTTCACAGCTCCTCCGCCCCTTCCACGTCCAACCCTGATCTCACCTCCATACCCCTCTAAAACCCTCGCCAACCGTCCTTAACACCCTTACGACCATCCACGATCCTTCCCGACGCCCCCAGAGCCTTCGTCGTCGTCCCCGACGCCGATCTAGTCTAAACCCACCTCCGGCCACTCCTGATCCCGCCGATCTAGACCTTCCCTGGCCAATCCACTCCGGTGGATCTCTTCCCTATCAACCCACGAACCTTACTGCTAAGGTCCCGACCACCGGAGACGCCCATACGCCGGCGATCCACTCCGTCAGCCCTCAACCATCAGATCCAGTCCGGTTCAGCCCAACCATCTGACTCAGCCACATCCAGCCAATTGAACCTGGTCAACCTGATCCAGATCAATTCAGACTTGACCCAGTCAAGTCCTATCCAATCAGACTCAACCAGATCTGAACCAGCTCAAGCCAGATCCGATCCGGCTAGCCAAATCCGCCAGTTGGACTCAATCAGGCTTGATCAGACTCAATTCTGATCAATTAGAGCAGTAGAGACCCGATACGAGAGGATTACGAGTAGACCGCTCGTACCAGAATATTATGACATCTTCGGTCACTTGTAGAAGACTTCCTAATCTACAACTTTCTTGTTGAGCACGTTTCCAAATTCTGGCTGGATTGGACCCAGTTGCGACCGGAATAGGGTTACTAGGATTAATTCAGGAAATCCGAGTTGCACCAGAAGTCCAACTCAAGTAAAACCCTAATTTCGGGAGTTCCCCTATATATATGCTTATTTAATCCGAAATTTGGCTTGTCCCAAGGGGTTTTTCTACAGTGCTTTGGAGGGGAGAAAAACAAGAAAGAAGATGAAGAAATCTCCATCCATGGCCGGTTAAGCCGTGCGCATTGCGTACGAATGATCTAGCGAGGATTAGGGTTTCTTCTTCATCATGGTTCATAGTTTTAATCTTTATTATTAAACTCTTTTCTATGTATTGAATCTTCAAGGATTATATCTATTGTTTACCTAATTTATCTCATGAAATCTTTGTTATGCATTGTCGATTGTAAGAGTTGGTATTGTATATTCTTAGAGATCTGGTAAGATAGAGTTAGGGTTTTGTCCCGATGAACTTTTGCTATACGTTTCCTGTAGTGACAGCTGGTATCATATATTCTTAGGTTTGGATTGGATGAAGTTAGAACTATAATAAAGAAGAATCCATCGTAGAAAGAGACATTTATATATTTTGTTAGATTCATAAATCCATATCTTCCGGTTAAGGTGATTGGGATGTAAATCCCTTAACTGAGTATTGAATGAACCGTTGGTAGAAGAAAAACCTAAGTCCGAGTGAAGCAATTCCCGATACCTAGCCTTATCAAAATCCTGTTATCTTTAGTTAACTTTACATTATAATTAAATCCTTTGATCTAATTTAGTTAATTCTTAAGTTCTCGTTTGTCTTCAATTCATTGTTATTTGCATTTCGGATGTTTTCTGTTTGTCTCTCTGTGGGTTCGACCTCTCTTATGTTGTACTGCACCACGACCGCTGTGCGTGACACATTTGAGCGACATCAAAATTTGGCGCCGTTGCCGGGGAGACGGTTCAGAAAAGCGCCAGAATCATCAGATCATGTTGATTGAAGACATCAAAGGCGGTAACTTTGCTCCATGTTCTTTGGATTTTTATTTCTTTTTCCTTAGTTTTCCTTATTTTCTTTTTAGTTTTATTTTGATTTTTAGTTTTACTTTTACTTGCTGAAAAAAAACTGACAAAAAAAACTGACAAAAAAAAACTGAAAAAAAGAGGATGGAAAATGAATTATATCAAGACTATTTGAGGTCATGTTCTATGAAGTCGAGAGATGGAATATCTCAAACAACAGTTCGTAAGAAAAGTATATACGAATTGAGGGAGGAGCATAGAATGAGTCATGTTTCTGTCAATGAGTATCTTCCTAATTATATGATCAACACATTGAAAAGAAAGATTTCATCCTTTGCACAAAAGGATGATGAGACATTATGTGATGCATGGCAGCGATTTAACAGTTTAATAGTTTCATGCCCTCACCATGGTTATGCTAGTTGGTGTTTAGTTAGCTATTTTTATTATGGATTAACTGAGCATGAACATCAAATTCTTGAAACAAGATACAAGGGTGAGTTTTTACAGATTGATCCAGATGAAGCTATGAAGCACTTGAATGAGCTTGTGGAGACGACTTATACACAGACGGTTTCGGGGCATTGGGATGATTATCATGGTCATATCGATGTCAAATTCTACAAGCATCCCAATGTCGACTTAATGACCAACAACTATCTACAATACAATGAGCCTTTCTACTCTTATCCTAGTGCTTATGATGATTATATGCATGATACTTATGTTACTACTTCCCAGGATGTGCATGTTGATGAGCCTAACACGTATGATGCATGCGTCAATGACTTTAGTGCTTGTGATACATACATCCATGATTTTAATGCTTATGGTGCACATGCTCAAGATGTTCATGTTAATGATACATATGCTCATGACTGTAGTGCTAGTGTGCATGTTCAAAATTCTAGTCCTCTTGATACAGAAGCTATTGATTCTAATGTGTGTGATGCATATGCACATGATTTTAGCGCTCATACGCATGTTCATGATACTAACTTTCACTATGCATATGCTCATGATTCCAATGTTAGTAATGCACATGTTCATGCCTCTGATGCTGGTGATGCACGTGTTTCTCCTCAACTTTTTATGACAGAGATTTTGGACTTACTTAAGGAGGCTAAAACCAAACCTAATTTTGACTCTTTCATTCTGCAGTTACTTATGAAGGACGAGGAGAAGGCATGCCATGCCAACTATGCGAGGTAATCACATCTTTTAGCATGCACGAACTCGGATAGACACATCAATTGGAAGAAGACGAATAACTCCAGCACAGGGCGGTCAGCTGTGAGGAAGATCCGGCCGACTACCAAGACCACCACGACAATGTATTCGTTGAACCTCCATCGGCTGAACTTCAAGTCATTACTTGTAAGCCACGAGGTATACTTCCTGTGTTTATTTCATCTCCTTGGATGGTTAGGAAGAACATGACCGTGATAGATACTTTTAAATTTCAACGGATTTATTTTAAATATGAGCTTTGGAGCACCTGGATCACATCCAAGAAGAATCAGACGGCTGAGAGCTCGCCGGCGACGGATCGACGGTGAAAGCTCATCGCCGGAGGATAGGACCATGACTGGAAGAATCGTGGATGTCTAAGGAGTCCTCCAGTGACCTTTGATCTAAGAATAGTGGCTTCTAAGTGGCTGATTGGAGGTGATCGACGCGGAGGAGGATGATTGCCGGAATTGGAAGCCGATGGTCGGAGCTCCAATCAAGGACGGAAAGGGTTGAGGAAGCATTACAGAAGGGTTAGGAAGCTTCCTATGGGGTTTGATTAAAGTATGGGGCTTCCAGGCGACGGATTGAGGGTGATCGGAAAGGTGGACACCGACGGCGGTAGAAATCGATGATCCCGGCGGCAAGGAGGTGTTTTGATTGTGGAGGAAGCTTCGTGGTGGCCTGAGGAAGGTTATGGAGGTGGTTTGGGGCGGTGAGCGGCCGTGAATGGCGGTGAAGACGACGCCGGGGGGGCTCACCGGTGTCGAAAAAGAAGGTGGCGAGGGACATGAAGGACGGGGATGAATAGGTGGAAGGTTGGCGGAGGTATCGGTGGTATTTTTAGGGGCTGAGGGCGGCCGGAGAGTTAGCGACGGGCGGCGGTGGTCGTCGGCTCGGGGACGAGCCGACGAGCCGGGACGATGAGCCGCGGGTGAAGGAGAGAGTGGGAGGAGAGAGAAAACTCAAAGAAAATAAAGAAAATTCGGAAAAATAGGAAAAAGACGGGAAAAAAAAATGAAAAAAATCATGGAAAATCCTAAAAATTAAGGAAAATACGGGAAAAAATATAAAACTTGGGTTGCCTCCCAACAAACGCGCAATTTTAAGTCTTTCGCTCGACTTCCCGAAAAAGGTGCCATTATAGCATGGATCCGTCTAAATGACGGAATCGATCACCCCACTTAAAATAATTTCCTCCATATAATGCTTGAAACCAAACCCAACCCCACAGTAAATCAAGTAGTTGATGATGTAGGCTAACAAAGTTTTTCCTCCCAACAATAGAACTAGAGACCCCACCCTCTATAAAAGGCAACCTATCGTCATGTTTCATCTTGCACATCGGTCTACAGTATGTGTCCTCCAGAATAGTGAAACTATCAATCGGGTGAACCGGAAGTGAAAGGTCAAATATAGATAAAAGACGCGGTGAAAGCAGTGATGATGGTGCAGAGATAGAGAAAAGAGGAGGTGGCTCAACCTTAGGATATACTGCCGCATCTGTGCAAAGGTGAGTGTCGGCATAATAAGCACACAATTGGCCCGTATCTATCACAGGTGCGGGAGTAAAAGATAGCGGTGAAAGGGGTTCAACCATCCCAGAAATAGTTTTTGTCTCCACAGTATGCCGATCGAGTGATTGGTCGGGCAAGATGTGTGTTTTGATATCATATTTCGATTGTGCAGTGTCCCGATTAACATCCTCATCAGAGTCAGAAGCATATTCATTCAAAATATCAAGCAAAATTTCATTCTTTAATTCAACATCATCATCCTCAGAATCATACTCATCCCAGATTATAGGCAATTTATCATCATACAGTTTAAGATCATAATCATTATAACCAAAATCGTATTCATCCCAAATTGTAGGCAATCTATCATTCATTATGACATGAGACTTATCATCATAGCAGTCCGTCAAACTATCAACATGAAAGCATTCATTCTCATGTTCAGGCAAACATGCAGTCTTAAAGATATTCAATTTAACATGCATATTACCAAAAGAAACATCCATCACACCAGTTCGACAATTTATGCAGGCATTAGCAGTGGCCAAAAACGGACGTCCTAGAATAATGGGTACAGTCTTTTTGCAGTGGACAACAGGTTCCATGTCTAAGACAACAAAGTCAACCGGAAAGAAAAAATTATCCACTTTAACTAAAACATCTTCTACTATACCTCTAGGTGTCTTAATGGACCTGTCAGCTAATTGTAAAATCACTGATGTCTGTTTAAGTTCTTCCATCCCAAATTCCTTATAAAGGAAGTAGGGCAAAATGTTAACACTGGCTCCTAGGTCAAGAAGGGCACCATCAATCTGGTAGTCTCCTATGCAACAGGGTATGGTAGGGGTACCAGGGTCCTTTAATTTGGGTGGCGTGTCATGTCTCAAAATCGAACTAACTTGTTCAGGTAAAAGGATTTTCTTGTCTCTGTTGGGTTTTGTCTGGCGTTTATGAGTGCACAGATCCTTCAGAAATTTGGCATATGAAGGGATTTGACGAATGGCATGAAGCAATGGTATGTTGATGTTGACCTGTTTGAAGATTTCAAGGGCGTCCTCTACAGCTCTTCGGGCTTTGATAGTTGGATAGGGATCCTTAAGGGCCGCAGGAAAGGGTACCCTAGGTGTATACTTGAAAGGGTTAGATTCCCTAGAATCAGAAAGGTTGGAATCAGGTGGGTTGTCTGGGTCACCACCGTCCGTCCAATAGATCGGTTGGAATACCGATCGGTCGTCTGACGGCCGATCAATCGGAACTGTGTCCGATCGATCGGTACATGTTCGTTCCCCTACATGATTATCAACGGGTTTTCCACTTCTAAGGGTCACTACGGCCTTGGCACTTTCAAAATTTTGGCTTTCTACGTGGTGTAGGCCTCTTAGATTGGGTAAAGGTTGACTCGGTAGGTGCCCTTCCTCTCTTCTAGCCATGTTGTTAGATAGCTGCCCAACTTGTTTTTCTAAATTTGATACGGATTGAATCGTTGAAGATAAATTGTTTGTCAACAAGGAGACATCACTTTTGACAGTTGAAATTTCGACCTTCATGGATGACATGTCCCTATTGAAATCACCTCTCATCTCTAAAAGTGTACTCATGATTGAATTTAAAGTGGGCTCAGTTGATGATTCAGGAGGAGGAGGTTGAGAGGTATTCTGTGGATAATGTGAAGAGTACCCAGGGTTTGGATATGCAAAAGATTTAGGTGGGTACTTGAGAGTAGAAGTATTAGCTGGATTGTTTTGCCCTTGAAAGTTACTTGACGGTTGTGGCTTCCAACTAAAATTAGGATGATTTCTCCAACCTGGATTATTGGTATTCGAATAAGGGTTGTTCTGAGGTTTGGAAAAATCATAAGTTGCATTAACTTGTTCCTGAACAAAGTCAGGGAAATTGGGGGCCAGATGACAATCAGTGATATGATGACCAGAATTAAGGCAAAGGGCACAGATTTCAAGAGAAGTATTAGGCAATTGTTGAGCAAGAGATTGGCTTGTTTTCAACTGGTTTAAGTCTTTAGTTATGAGGGCTACTTGTGCGGAGAGACTTTGGACTTCAGAAATTTCATGAATTCCCCGAGAATTACGAACAGTGGTAGACCGACTCCTAGAGATTGAGGCATTGTGTTGTGAATTTTCAGCAAGATTGTCATACATTTCCCAAAGGGCAGTCCATGGCTTACTAAGAACAACACCCCCGCAGCAAGCTTCGACCATTGTCCTATAACGATCATTAAGACCATTATAAAATGAATGGGCTAACTGCCACTCAGGTACCTCATGATGGGGACACTCTCTAAGAAGATCCTTAAACCTTTCCCAAGCTTCATGAAACATCTCATCTTCATTTTGCTTAAAAGAGATAATCATGGTTCGATAATTTTGAGTTTTAATGATCGGGAAATATTTCTTAAGGAAAGCATCCTGAAGTTGGTCCCATGTTGAAATCGAATTTGGAGCTAAGGTTTGGAGCCAATGTTTAGCCTTATCTTTCAAAGAAAAAGGGAAGAGTTTGAGTCTAAAGGCATCATCATTAAAATGCTGAAGTTTGAACATAGAAAGGATTTCAAGAAAGCTAGCAATGTATCAATAGGGATCCTCATTCTCACGCCCATAAAAAGAAGGTAAGGCTGTAATCCAGTTAGGCTTAATCTCATAATGGGTAGCATTGATGGTAGGTGGGTTGATACAAGAAGCATAGGTATAAGGTCCAGGTAAGAAGTGATTCCTAATTGGGACTTCTCTATTATTGTGATCATTTCCACCCCTACCCATATTATCATTAGGGTCAATGACATGTTCCTCGTGTTCAGCCATTAAGGATTGCAAGTTGCTTATGGCTTCCTGATAGTTACTTAGAGATTTTTGTGCTAAGGTTATAGCAGCTCGAAGTGTGGTCTCTATTTCTAGATCCAAAGGTTCCAATGGATTATGTAGGGATCGTCTGCCTTGCATACAAGATCACACCAAAAAGAGAAAAAGAAAACAGACTATTCGGAGGAGAGGAGAAAACCACGGAATGCCACTGCAAAAAGCACAAGTTTAGGTGAAGAAAATGTACCTGAGTGACGCGCGTCCGATCAATCGGGAAGATGGCCGATCGATCGGTAGGCCTTCCGATCGCTCGCCTGGTAGCCCGATCGGTCGGTAATCCGAGTTGCAGAAAGCTTCTTCTCCAAAAAACTGTTGCTTTAATGCTACGAAAATCCCTAGAATTGTCAGAAAAAATTCCTAAAAATAAACGAAAAATAACTGAAAATAAAAACCTAACTATGCCTAGAAAAAGAGCAAAGAGAAAAATCAGAAACTTCTTTGAAAAATCAAAATGTTTCCCCGGCAACGGCGCCAAAAATTGATCGCTCGCAAATGCGTCGTTAAATCAGATGCAAAACGCAATTTATAATTTATAATCCTTCAATCAATACTACTCTACAAACGTAGAACAGTGGTGAGATCCGGAGTCGAACCACAGGGAAAGATTGTTTAACAAAAGAAGAAATCAAATTAAATCTCTAAACTCAAGTCCTAAGGCGAAGAAAAGGAGTTTCAATGGTTTTGTTATCTAAGGAATTAAACTACTGAAAAAGCAATGAAAAGGTTGAAGTAGATCAATGAGAGAAACAACCTAGGGATCCCTCAATCCACTCTAGCTTCACTTCCTGTATCCTCTAGCTATCATCTTGCTTCTTCTCTAGACATTATGGAATCATGGCTTCTTAAGCTCACATGAAACCCTAAAAGAAAGTTGATGACTACCTAAGGCATAACCTATCTTCGTGTAGCATAGATTGTCTTCGGACTTAACCTGAGTACAATCTATCTTTACTTAGCATAGATTATCTCAAAAGCATGTCAAAAACCACATGAAACCTATCTTATGGAACTCTACCATCAAGCACAGCAATCAAGTAGGACACAAAATACGTCAAGGGAAATACTTCCTTCAACTCTATTATCAATAAATTCAAATCCATAAGATCATGTCTATGAGAAAGAAATACAATAATCAACTAGAAAATACAGAAAGTTACACTAGAGTTTCATGAAATCCCTAGATCTAGAAGATTAGCCACTCATCTTTTGGATGAGATCCATGTATTCGATGAAGAAGGTTAGGGATCCACACCACATCTCCGTCTTCTTCTCCAATCTGAATCCCTCTTTTTCTCTCTATGGAGGCCCCTGGTTTTCCAGCCACAAAGCCCTTTTTATATCTTAATTCCCGGATTAGGGTTTCAAGGTTAAGTTAGACCTCAAGTGCAACTCGGAATTCCTGGTCCAACCCTGACAGCTGCTTCTAATCGCGACTGGACTCAATCAGTTCGGAATTTGAGAATGCGTCCAACACAGAAGATGTCGATTTGGAAGTCGTCTGTCTTCTCCCGAAGAGTTTACAATATTTGGACTTATATAGAATATTTGGCGAATATTCTCCCGAGCGTCGACGGACCAGTCTTCCAGCAGGTAAATATCTTCATCTTTTCCCAAACTGCTATCAATTCATCTGGAATCTCTGAAAGTGTTCAACATGAAAGTTGTACGTCTTGATGTCTACTAGCTGTCATTCAAATTTCAGAATATTTGGAGATAATTATAATTTCTGATGAATATTGTGCTAACAGTCGACAGAGCAGTGTATTTCAGCATATTAACCGAATTTCTTGCATTTCTTCTCAAAGCATGATTAAACCTGAAATCAACTAACAAGCTATCAAATACAACTACTCTAGACCTAACAAAACTAAGTTAAGGGGTTTAATCATGAACATTTAGTGACTCATCATTAACCCTTCAAATCATGGCACTTACTGATTTTGCATATCATCATGCTAGGGCACGGCCACCAAGGGCGCGGTTAAAAATCCCTGTCTTGTATATAGTAGTTTAGTTTCCTCGATTTGCTTTCTTGTATGCTTGATAATGCTTGAGTTATTTTTATGTTGTGTGCTTGCATGTTTGCTTTTGTTTTCGGTTTGTTTTGCTTTAGTTTTTAGGTGCTCGAGCAATCTCCGCTTTCCCTTAGAGAACGTAGTTGCTGATCACCTGTCAAGATTAATGGTGGAAGTAGCGGAAAATGAGCCACCGATCATGGATGACTTTCCTGATGAGCAACTCTTTTCAGTTACACAGCTGCTCTGGTATGCGCAAACTGTTAATTACTTAGCGACAGGTGAGATCCCTTCCTTTTGGAGTGCGCAGGATAAGCGTAGATTTTTTGTTGAGGTAAAGAAATTTTATTAGAATGATCCTTATCTGTTTAAGTATTGTCCTGACCAGATTATGCATCGTTATGTCCCTGATTATGAAGTAAAAGGCATCATTACATTCTATCATGTGATCAATGCTTGAAATTAGGAGCCTTATCTAGACGTCATATGATGCCTTTGAGTCCCATTCAAGCTGTAGAGATTTTTGATTGTTGGGGTATGGATTTTATGAGACCCTTTCCTTCTTCTTTTGGCTATTTATATATATTATTGGTTGTGGAATACGTGTCTAAATGGGTGGAGGCCAATGCATGTAGGAATAATGATCATTCAACTATCATTAAGTTTCTTAAAGAGCATGTTTTGTCTAGATTTTGTAGGTTATTATTAGTGACCAAGGGTCATATTTTTGTAACTGCTCTTTTGAGGCTTTGACGCGCGCAGGTATGGTGTCACACATAAGGTTTCCACTGCTTATCATCCACATACGAATGGCCAAGCTGAATTAGCCAACTAGGAGATCAAGCAAATCTTAGAGAAGACAGTCAGGAACGGAAACTCCAGCTGTCTGAACTGGAGGAACTCAGGAATGATGCTTATGAGAGTTCCAGGATATTCAAGGAAAAAATAAAGGATGATACGAGTCGATCCGACTCGACCAACTGGACCCGAACCCAGAAGAGGAACCAAACTGGTTCAACCTCTTTCCTAGTTTGACTGTGACTTCCCTAGTTTAAACTAGAGTATTTGATTAGGATTTATCATTAGTCTTTTATATTTAATTGAGTCCTAGTTAATATTTAATTGTTAGGAATTAATTAAGAGTCCATTTGAGTTAGGAAGTTGAGTTGAGTTTGAAAGCCTTATTACTTGCTAATTAAGCAAGGGGGTTTTCTAATTGGATTAGGACTCTGTCAAGGTCTCTATAAAAGGAACTCAGTAGTTTGTATGATAAATGAGGATGAATGAAGAAGAGAATTATTAAGAATAGTTGATAGAATATCATAGGAGTAGAATATCATAGGAGTAGAAGTCATGTAGTTCCCAGCAGAAATCCATCACCGATCCATCTTCTTCCCCGCTGGTTATCTTCTCCGCAGCCAGCATCGCCTGCATGGACTTTCTCTCTCCGCCCCGTCAGCGACCCCACGCCACATTAGCGCCACGTCATCACTGTTCATCTTCTTCCTCCTCTCTCCCGTGACCGGAACCTTTGCATCACCGCCGTTCTCTCTTCTCCGGCCAGCTCCGTCGCCATCCAAGACTTCCACTATCTTCCCCTCCCTCCCACAACTCCGGCCATACCTTTACCGCCCCCCATCATTGTCTCCGGCCAACCCCTCATCGTCCCCAACCTTAAAGCCACCGTCCGTACCCCTCTCCATCCCCGATCTCACCTCCAAACTACCCTAAATCCCCCGTCTATCTCCCCCGACCATCTTCCCGACGTCCCAAGCCCCCGCGCGAGGTCCTCGCCGTCATTCCGGACGCCGATCCGCCACTAAACCCATCGCCGGCCACACTCGATCCCGTCGATCCAGACCTTCCTCGGCCAATCCACTACGGCGGATCTCTTCCCCATAGACCCGTGACCCTTCCTGCCAGTATTTTGACTACCGCCAACGCCCCTACGCCCCTACACCGGCGATCCACTCCGGCGACTCTCAACCCTCGGATCCAGGCCGATTCAGCCCAACCAAATTGACTCAGCCAACTTAAGCCGGTTCAGCCAAGCCACTTAACCCAATTCGAGCCAAATCCAATTCCTTGGGTCAATCAACCAATCAGACTTGACCCAGTCAAGTCCTATCTAATCAGGCTCAGCCAGATCCGAACCAGCTCAAGCCAGATCAGCCAATTGGACTCAATCAGGTCCGATCAGGCCAATTCTGATCGATTGAAGCAGTAGAGACCCGATACGAGAGGATTACGAGTAGACTGCTCGTATCCGCCTACCATGACAAGCAGATCATAAGGAAAACATTTCAAAAAGGGAAGCAAGTATACTTGTATGACGCACGGCTGCCCCTACATCCTGGGAAGTTGCGATCACGATGGACCGGCCCCTTTAACATTAGCAGAATATTTGAGAATGGGGTTGTGGAGATTGAAGACTCGAAGGATGGGTGGCTGTTCAAAATCAATGGACAGCGATTGAAGCCTATTCCAGAGAAGGCGGCCATTGATGAGCATCATGTTCCTCTCGTAGACCCTGTCTACGAGGGATAACATCTCTACTATCTATCATTTCCCTTTTTGATTAGGTTAGGTTGTTTTAGTTTGTTTATTTTTGTTTTCATTTGTTTTCGTTTGCTATCTTATTTCTTAGGATGTTTGGACCACCGTCCACCTTGCTTGATAAATTCGGCCACCATGAGGAGCCTTGGGCAAGATTTCAGCTATTTTGTCAGGTGGCCTCGCTCCTATTTAAATTTATAATTATTGTCTATTTTATTTAAAATTTAAACCTGTACCCTAGTTTATTCTATTGTGATACTTAGCACACATTGAGGAAAATGTGAATTTCATGTTGGGGGGTGTAGGCATGCATGACCTTATGCATGCTACTTTGTGGGTTTAATAGTATTGAATTGAGTATGTTGCTAGAAATTATACATGAGCTGAAATTTTTATGCTTAGTATACATGTTGCTTTTATATGGATTGACCTATACCTTGATTGCATGCGTGATAACCTGAAGGTAGAACATCATGTGATTCATAAACGAACACTTTATGTGCAGTGGTAATTATACTCACCAGAGGAATGAGCATGCTATTGTTAATCTAGACCATGATTTCAACTTTAGTTAGTGTTGAGTATTGCATGCTGAGAAAAAAAAGAAAAAAAAAGTTCTGGAGCTTGATCAAGCTGTGCCTAAATGACTATTAAGTGATCTACTGAGTAACCGGGTGTTCTTGCCTCAGGAAGCGGAGAGCTCCCGTAAAAAGGTAGAACCACTGATAGCTAAAAAAAAAGAAAAAAAACTATTCAGTGTTTTGCTAAGTAACCGGGTCTCTACGCCTTAAGAAGCGGAGAGTGCTCGCGTAAAAAGCCAAAATATCTGATAGTTGAAGAAAAAAAGAAAAACAGAAAGAGCATATTGTACTTAAAGTGCGATGGTTGGATGATTGGTCATGAAAATAGTAGTGTGTTTGGACTAATGGTGGGTAGAAGTTGCTTTTGTACGTAACATTTATTTGTCACGTCAAATGTGTTCTTTTGGATGGTGATTAGCATGTTTGATATGTAGAAGTTGATTTCATATGTTGGTAGTATGAGTATAAGAAGTTTTCGTGCTCTGTACTGTATAAAACACTATTGACTTGATAAGGCAGAATTTTTATCATGCATGTCTACAGCCTTAAACCGTTAGTGTGCTTAATTATATTTTATACGCTTTGAATTGCTAGAGACTAGCAATAAGCTGGTTGGAGGGTGTGATGAGTGCATGAAAGTGCACTCTAAACATGACTAAGAGCAGCTTATTTGCTTAGTTTTCATGATTAATGTAGATGATTTCGTCCGTATATGTTGCTTCACAAAGTTATTTATATTATGCAGGAAATTGAAGCAAAGATGGGACTTTAATGCCAAAACTGTACCTTCTCGGAACTAACTTGTGAGGACCCGTACCTCCAACCCGGTCCGACCGTGTTAGGTCGAGGGTCTGGGTTTGTGGTTTGGCCCGGTTGGCCTTGGGATGCGATCGGTTGATCGCATCGCTGTTTTTGACCCCAGTGGCATTTTGGTAAATATGCTCCCTGGTGGTCAGTTTCACACCCGCGTTGCACACATGGCCTTTGATTGATGTATGTGATTGATTAGAACCTTCAGGGCGCTTTAGATCGGAAGATCGGAGCTCGATCGGGAGAGATCGAATCGAACGGCTGTGATGGATTCCAGCTTTCTATTTAAACCCCTTTCCTTTCCTTTCTCTTTGTTTTCTTCTTCTCCTGCGTTCTTTCTTCTCTCTCTCTCCTGCGGGCGGTTGTGCTAGGGCATTCGGAGGAGTGGCTTCGAGGAGCGGATTCTGGCGATCTGAGTTGGGGGATGCGTGGAGGAGCTGCCCTATCTCTTCAAGTAGGTGTTTCTACCTCGATCTTTGGATCGGGTTCTCCTAGGATAGGTTTATTGTACTTTCGCTATAGGAATGCATGTTAGAATGTTGTGTAGCTTGTAGCACATGTGATGTGGCTTGTTTCTTGTATTCCTACCCCGCGACTTCGGCATTTCAACGGCTGGTTTTCCGTATTCTCGCCGTTTATCAGTTTTCGGTCATTTTAACCTAAATTGGAGATTTAACCGTCGAAAATACGATTTCTATACACCATTGGTTTCCCCATCGTTAATTACACATGTTTGCAAAGTTTCATTGTTTTCCAACTTGATTCGATCCTTGAAATCCAAGAAATTGGATTTCCGGCACTGTTCTGAGGAACTGTGCCTGAGGCTCGACGGTCGATCGGTGCATTGACCGTCAAGCGTAAATATGCTCCTTCGGGGCTCGGCGGTCGATCGGTGGATCGACCGTCAAGTGTTGATTTGCTTTTTCTGGGCCTGACGGTCGACCGTCGGATCGACCGTCGCATTGACCGTTGCATCGACCGTCGGGCTCTGTCGCGATTTTGGACTCCCACGGTCGATGGATCGATCGATCGCGGGATCTTCTTCTTTTCGCCATTTACCTGATGGTCGACCGTCGCATCGACCGTCAGGCGCTGTTTGGTTTTGGGCTCCCCAGGGTCGATGAGTGGATCGACCGTCGCCCTTTGGTTTTCTTCGTGATGGCCTCACGGTCGACCGTGGCATCGACCGTGACATCGACCGTGGCCTCACGGTCGATCGGCGGATCGACCGTGGGCCCTTAAACAGTTTTTCTGGTCTTTCTCAAATGGCTTTCAGTCGTGATTGATCTTCAAACATATTGGGAAGTTTTTAAATGGATTTTGTAGTGTTTTCAAGGGATTTCTATCGAGTTTGAGGATCGATTCGAGTATTTCCCGTTTTAGACAAATCTATGGTTTTGATCGCATTTAATACATGTTTGATAGTAGTTAAATGCTTCTCTGATTGTCTAACCATTAGTTAGCCATGAGTGCTAGCTAATGTGGAATTGTGGAACCTTAGCCTCTTGCCGGCGTGTGCCGATGGCTATTGTATAAATGTGGTCAGTTACCTGCGGGGTAACTGTGGAACCTTAGTCTGTCAGGTGCAAGAGGGCACTGAAGACTACTGTATATTTGTATTCATGCTTTGCTCAGATGTTTGGTTGGTTAGCGTAGATTATCTGTATTTGAGGCCTTTATTATGCTTACCCTTTGGCTAGCTGTAAGCTATGCCTAGCCCTGTATGATTAATGACATCTTGTTGCATGCTTATATCGTGTTATCTGTGCCTAAGCATTGCATGCATCTTGATTGCATTAGAGGCATTTGAGGTTAGGCGGGCGATGGGTTGATCGCCGATCCGAGGCTCTCGGGTAGCTCGGATCTAGCCTTAGGACCGTGGCTGGGTAGTCAGGATTAGGGTGTGATTGTTTGATCAAGTCTCATGTGATTGAGGATGCACGCTAGTTGACTCTGATCTTTGTTGAGGTTTAGAGGTCGTGTTGGTCTCCCAAGGCCAAGTGCTAAGGATGGTTGTCAGTGCCCCTGACATGGTCCCCAGGCAGTGGCTTCCTGCTAGGTAAGGGTGATCCTACTGGTTCTGGTTCTCTGTTTCCTCCCAGCGTGTTTGGAGAATGTGTCCCAGCGTGGTCGGTTGAAAAGAGTAGGATCCTTGGGGTAGTCGGCAGGGGTTGTGGAACCCCGTGGCATTCCTTAGACCTGTGCAGGGAGACAACACTGTTGTTGTTTTCCTCCCTTCAGTGTGCCGTAGAGTAGAAGAACCCTACTGAGCTTATTGCTCACTCCTACCCGGGCTGCGTTTGCAGGTGCAGGCGCCAGTTCTTCGTCAGTAGAGCCGGCGGGATCAGCTTTTGGAGGCGCGGCTACATCCAGAGGTGTTTGAGGTTGCTGGAGGATCGACTGTTGTACTTTTGGCAGATTTTGTAAATTATGTACATTTCGATAGCTTTTGAGATTAATGTATAATATTCTTTCATTGGAAGATTTGTATCAAATATTGAATAATACAACTGATCTTATATGAATCGAATATCTGTTTACCTCTGGATTATAATTTGTTTAAGTTTTTCTTTAATTCCGCTTTGTATCGCGCCAGCTGGAGATGAATAGCGTAAGTTTCCCCTCACGCCTCGGCTCGGATGGGTTCTCTGGGTCGGGGTGTGACAGAACTAGATGAAGTGCCATATATGATTGGAAAGCTCTGGAAGTCTAGTTTCCGAGAATTTTTACGGTTCATGATTTTGAGTTTCCTAGAGGAAGATATGACATTTTTAGTAAGAGAGGTGCGGGAGGAAGCAGCTACGGAAGAAGAAGATCGATCTGACCCCAAAGAAGATCGATCTATTTTTTGTGCTCAGACACTGACAGAGAGTTGATAGAGAGCTAGTTTCAAGAAGATCGATCTGTTTCCCTAGGAAGATCGATCTTAGTCGGTGCGACCCAGAACACAGAAAATGAGGAAAAATACAGTTTCGTCGACTGGTAGGAAACTATTCAGAACATTTTCTGTGGAAGTCAAACAATTCTGAAATTTGAACAAATGATAGAAAGCTCAGAGATCTATAACTTTTATGTTGGATATTTTGTGAGATTCTGAATGGTGTGATAGAAGATTTGAAGAATAGATGAAGTTAGACAAGTTGGAAAACTGTTTTGTCGAAGCTGAGAAGAATTTTTTGTGAAATATTTCATATAACTCAGAATATTACAACATCTTCGGTATCTGGTAGAAGACTTCTCAATCTACAACTTTCTAGTTGAGCACGTTTCCAAATTCCGGCTGGATTGGACCCAGTTGTTACCGGAATACGGCTACTAGGATTAATTCAGGAAATCCTAGTTGCACCAGAAGTCCAACTCAATTAAAACCCTAATTTCGTGAGTTCCCCTATATATATGCTTATTTAATCCAAAATTTGGTTGGTCCCAAGGGGTTTTTCTACAGAGCTTTGGAGGGGAGAAAAGCAAGAAAGAATATAAAGAAATCTCCATCCATGGCCGGGTAAGCCGTGGGCATGGCGGACGGATGATCTAGCGAGGATTAGGGTTTCTTCTTCATCATGGTTCATAGTTTTAATCTTTATTATTAAACTCTTTTCTATGTATTGAATCTTCAAGGATTATATCTACTGTTTACCTAATTTATCAGCCGCCGCCGTCAACCCCTGTCTGACCCCGATCTCACCTCTAAACCATCCTAAAACCCTTCCCCGGCCTCCGTAGACCAAATCCTGACCTTCCCTGACTGTTCCCGGCCCCCCGCCAAGCTCCCCGTCATCCCAGACGCCGGTCAACCCAAACCTACCGCCATCGACCTCTAGATCCCGTCGATCCGGCATCCTTCCAGCCAATCCACTCCGGTGGATCTATTCCCCATCAACCTCAGACCCTTCCTGCCAAGGTTCCTGTGAGGACCTATCCCTCTACTCTTGGGCCGACTGCTTGGGTCAGGCCCGTGGCTCGTTGTAGACCGCAAGGGGCAATTTGGTAAATTGCGCCTTGTCGGTTTGTTTCACATTCGTGTGTGCACACACTGATCATGTTTGTGTTAGTGTTTGTTTAGAATGGTTAGGTGGATCCGGGATCGGAAGATCCGAGCTTCGGCTTCTGTTTTAGCCCAAGTTTTAGTTTCTGGGCAAAGGAGATCGATCTTCATTGCTAAGGAGATCGATCTTCCTTGCTAAGGAGATCGATCTTCCTTGCTAAGCAGATCGATCTTCCTTGCTAAGGAGATCGATCTTCCTTGAAAAGAAGATCGATCTTCCTGTGCCAGAAAGTCTTGGCAGTGAATTTTGAGAGGACGGCCGTCGTTGGCCATCGCTCTCCACTGTCAGAGGGAGTGAAGAAATTCTTCTCTCCTCTCCCTTATCCTCTTATTCTTCCCCTTCCCTGGCTTTTCCTTCTCCTTCTTCCTCTTCTCCTTCTTCCTTCTATGATATGAGCAGTCTACTCGTAATCCTCTCGTATCGGGTCTCTACTGCTCGAATCGATCAGAATTGACATGATCGGACTTGATTGAGTCCAATTGGCTGATCTGGCTAGCTGGATCGGATCTGGCTTGAGCTGGTTCAGATCTGGCTAAGCCTGATTGGATGGGACTTGACTGGGTCAAGTATGAATTGACTGGTTGGATTAGGCTGGATCCGGATTAAGTGGCTTGGCGGAACCGGTTAAGGTTGGGCTAAGTCTGATTCAAGTTGGTTGGCTAAACCGGACTGGATCGGATGGTTGAGGGTCGCCGGAGTGGATCGCCGGCGTAGGGACGTCGGAGGTGGTCGGGATCTTGGCAGGGAAGGTCGTAGGACGGTGGGGAGTGGATCTGGCGGCTTGGATCTGGGAGATAGGTGGCGGATCGGCCGGATTTAGGATGTGGCCGGCGGTGGGTTTAGAGGGGATCGGCGTCGGGGATGACGGCGAGGCTTCGGGAGTGGCTAAGGAAGGTTGGGATCAGTTTAGGGAGTTCGGCCGGAAACTTAGGAGGGATCTGGAAGGTTAATGGCGGTCGGGGTCGTGGAAGACGGCGTTGGAGATCGGTTTGGGGTTGCCGAGGAAGATGCCGAAGGAGGTGGAAGGCGACGGAAAGGATATGGTCGGAGTCGTGGAAGATAGGGGAAGAGATTGGCGGTCTTGGATGGGAAAGGGGATGGCCGGAGAGGCTGGACGGCGGTGGTCGGCGTGAGGCTCGGGCTCGGGAGACCGACAGAAGGGAGGAAGGATGATACGAGGTCGAACCAAGCTCAGCCTGGGCCAGCCCAACCCACGCCAAGGAAGAACTTGATCGAGTCTAGTCCTAGATGTGCAAGCCGAGCCCTAACTGAACTGCTTCAAGCCCAAGCCCGAGCATGGGCTGGACCAAGACCCACGCCCAGGAGGAACTAAGGAGGTCCCACGCAGGTCGGACCCCACCTCCTAGCTGACCCGGGATGGACCAAGCCAAGACCAAGTCCATGCCCAAGCATGGATCCATAGTCCCGGCCTTGGAACCAGGTCCCAAGCCTAATCCTGCATTAGGGATCCTAATCCCTAGCTGGATCACTTTCTTAGTTGGTTATTAGTTGATTTATTAGTTTGGATTATGATTGAGTTAGTTTTCTATTAGTAGTTATCTTGATTGAGTCTTATTAGGAAAGGATTGTAACTTGCTGATTATAGCAAGATAGTAGTTATCTGATTAGATCTTGTTGAGGCCTCTATAAAAGGACCTCCATAGCTTGCATTAGGAGGCATGACGAATTATGAGAGTAAAATAGACTTATTAGTAGGATAATTTAGGAGTAGCTGTAACTTAATCTTCCACAAATCCCCCAGCCACCTTCATCTCTCTCTATTGTCGGATTCTCTCTCCACCAGCCGGCCACCATCCATCGCCGCCCGTCGCTGCCATCTCCCTTGGCTTGGATCTCCACGAGAAGCCAGCCAACCAAAGAGGAAGCTGCAAGGTATCCCTCTTATCATCCGTCTTCCTCCTCCCGTCTTCGCCTTCCTCGTCGAATACCTAAGGTCCTTCTCCTAAAACCCTAAAGGTATCTCTCGACCTAGCCATAGATTTGGCTAAGGAGGAGTTGAGACTCAGCAAGAGACCCGGTACGAAAGCCCTTGAGAAGGTGCATCGTAACAACTTGGTATCAGAGCTCCGTTCCGCGGACTGTGCCGCCCAAAGCCTTCTAGAAGCTACTCTGATGGCAGGAGTACCAGCCTATCCTATACCGCCATCTATGATTCCCCTACCATATCATCATCTACCTCCACCCTATGCAGCCTACAATCCAATTCCTCCTAACCAGCCTAATACCCAACCGGTTCAACCCACTCATCATCCTCTTTCCCTTGGCCATCCGTTCCCTAACCGTAACCCTACTGTACCTGGCCGAGTCCCTCCACTACCATATCAGCCTCCTACTAAGCCGGTCCATCCCTCATCTATACTTGGTCCCACTACCCTTCGTCCGCCACCATACCAGCCCCTATACCCGGCCCATGCCCAGCCTCCATACAGGCAGCCTATGCCACCTCCCTACACACCGTACAACCCTAGTCTTCCCTATAATCCATCACCACCGTATCTGTCACGCCCCGACCCAGAAAACCCATCCGGGACGCGCCGTGAGGGTCCTAACACTATTCATCATCAACCGGCGCAGTACAATCGGAAAGGATAAACAATTTAAACAAAAGTATTCCAGAGGCTAAACAGATTCAATTCAAAATTTTATACAAACATCCTTCAAGGTACAACAGCCATATCCTCCAACAAAACCTCAGACGCCTCTGGATGTACTCGCGCCGCCAAAAGCCGAACCTGCTGGCTCCACCGAAGAAGGACCGCCGCCTGCACCTGCAAACGCAGCCCGGGTAGGAATGAGCATAAAGCCCAGTAGGGTTCTACTCTACGGCACACTGAAGGGAGGAAAACAACAACAGTGTTGTCCCCCAGCCTAAGTCTAAAGGATGCCATGGGTCCCATAACCCACCGATGTCCCAAGGGTTCCTGTCATGAAACCTCTCTCCTAAACATGTTACCAGGAGGACCACGGAAACAGTAACATGCATGCTCTAACCCTTACCCAGCAGGGATACCACTGCCTGGGGACCACGTCGGGAACTCCTCGGTTGCATCCTTTGCACTTGGCCTTGGAAGACAACACGACCTCTAAACCTCAAACAAAGATTCAAGCCGACTATCGCAATCCTCAATCATCAGAGATTCAGATCGACAATCACACCCTAATCCTGACTACCCAGCCACGGTCCTAAGGCTAGATCCGAGCTACCCGAGAGCCTCGGATCGGCGACCCAAGACATCGCCCGCCTAACCTCAAATGCCTCTAATGCATACAATGCATGAGCTTAAGCAAGCATCTAATCCTAGATGTCTCTATATGTCACATCAACTGTTATAAGTTCAACAGATATACAATAGCCCTCGGCACTCGCCGGCAAGAGGCTAAGGTTCCACAATTCCTCATTAGCTAGCACTCATAGCTAGCTAATGGTTAAGTAAGCAACCAGACATTTAATTTCTATCAAACTTGAATTAAATGCAAACACAACCATACGTTTGCTAAAAAGGGGAGAAACTCGGATCAAATCTCAAACCCGATGAAAACCCTTTGAAAACCTCATCAAATCCATCTATAAACCTCCCAACACGTTTAAGACTCAATCAAAGTTGAAAGCCATTCAAGAAGAACCAAAGAACACTGTTCAAAGGGTCACGGACGATGCCACGGTCGATCCGTGGATCGACCGTGAGACCCATACGAAGAAAACCAAGGGCGACGGTCGATCCAACCATCGACCCTGAGAAGCCCAAAACCAAGCAGAGCCTGACGGTCGATCCGACGGTCGACCGTCAGGTAAATGGCGAAAAAGCGAAGGCCCCATGGTCGATCGATCCATCGACCCTGGGGACCCAAAAACTCGACAGAGCCCGACGGTCGATGCCACGGTCGATCCGACGGTCGACCGTCAGGCCCAGAGAAAATATACTAAAGCATGACGGTCGATACACATATCGACCGTCGAGTTGACGGTCGATGCACCGATCGACCGTCGAGCTCCAGACGCAAAATACCAGAAATCCTAATTCTAAGATTTCAAGAATCAAAACATGTTAGAATACAATCAAATTTTGCAAGCAAGTATATTTTGAGGTGAGGAAACTAATGGTATAAAGAAATCCAGTTTTTAACGGTTAAATCCCATTTTAGGTCTGAAAAACCAAAAACCGACGAAACCGTGAGATACGGAAACTACCCATTATAACACCAGTTTTGCAATGCAAAGAATACAAGGAATGAGCTACATTACATAGGCAAGGATCTACAAGCATGCTATCATGGTATTCACAGCAAAAACACAAACATCCTAACCTAGTAGAACCCGATCCAAGGATCGAGGTAGAAACACCTACCTTAAACGCAATCCCAGCTTCTCCACGCGTCCAGCCAACCTTGCCACGAAGATCCGCTACTCAGCCCCTCCAAGATCAAGCCCAGCCGAAGGAGAGGGAAGAAGGGGAGAAGAAGAGGAGACGTCGGTGGAGAAGAGAAGGAAGAACTAGCCAAAGAAAGAGAAGAAGGGAAGGAGAGAAGAGAGGAGAGAAGAGAGGGGAGCGGGTGGGGGTTGGAGCCAACTGCTCCAACCACCCTCCACTCACCAGGCCCCTAATTGGCCGGATCCTCTCTAACGGGCCAAAAACCCGTTGACCCGCTAACGAGCCCGATAGCGAGCTCTAGCGCGCCCGAGCTGGGATCTTCCGATCCCGGGTCCGCCTAACCATCCTAAACAACCACATACATTAATCCAAGTCCGTGGGTGCAACGCGGGTGTGAAACCGACCACCAGGGGGCATATTTACCTAAATGCCCCTGGGGTCCAAACCGCCACACGATCGCCCGATCGTGCCCGACGCGGAACCAAACCAATAGGAAACTGGCTCTCGAACCACGTGGTCGAGTCAGGTCTGAGGGGCGGGCCGTCACAGTATCAGCCATTACCTCCACCCTACAACCAACCTAAACCTGCAAACACCAACATGTATTTGAGTACAACTTGGACTCCAAATCCTATTGGAAATAGGATTACAAATCCTACTCCAACTAGGAATCCGAGTCAAGCTTAGAGTGTGACTTGGACTCAAAATCCTACTGGTACTAGAATTACAAATCCTACTCCAACTAGGAATCCTAGTCAAACTTGGAGTGCGGCTTACCCTACAGCTGAACAATGGAAGGAAGCTGTCCAAAGTTGGATCCCTCTACCTCACCCTTCAGCAGAACAGTGGGAAGCAATGATCCAACGATATTCTCCTACAAACCAGTCAAGCCCTACCGGAGTTCATATTCCTAGTCAAAATCCCATTTTAGTTGTGACTTGGATTACGGAACCTAAACCCAGCTCTACCTAGATTAGGACTACACATACGACTCCGACTCCACATGAGATTCCGAGATCAACTCCAAGTGGGGCGGCAGCAAGCATCAGGGAAGAAAAGATCAAGGAGATAGTTGAGGAGCCAGAGCTATCAGATCCTCAGCTTGAGCAACACCCGCTGCCACTTTACCCAGCTTCACCACCTCAGCCAGATCCCGCCCCACATCTCAGACCAGTCAGCACCCTATCATCATCTCCTTTCTTATTCCCTTCATCCAAACCCTACCTCCCCACCACCAGCAATTCCTCTTTAACAGCCAACCTCACCTTAGTTGAAGCCCTCCCCGCACCATGTAACCTTCCCCAAGGCCCTCCTCACTCCTACCCCAATCCCAAATCCCTCTCCTTCAACTCCGGCAGCAACCCCCAAGGTAATCGCTGCCTACCTGTCCCTGATCCTACCATAACCTCCTTCCATGGCCCACTGAAGGATCTCTGAAGCCACCAAAGACCGTCCCCTAAGCCTCCTGACCCTTCCCGTAGCCTTACCGAGGCCGACCCCAAACCCCCTCCAGATCCACCACCTGGACCGAACCCCCATCCTCTCATCTCCTCTTCTCCATGGGATCCAAACCCTGATGAACATCCCTCAACGGCAACCAAGTTCAGTTCCCTCTCAGTTGCCAGAGCACTACAACCATCTTATCAGATCAAATCAAATCACTATGGTTTGAACCTGATCAAACTCCGACTCCATCACCTACAATTGATCGAGTCAGATTGCAGCTTACAAGACTTGGTCATATTCCATCCAAGCACAACCAGGTTTGGTTACACCAACCAGATCTGACCAAGCTCAGATCAGACCAAGCTAAGTTAGACTCAATTGGATGCAGCCAGAATCAATTCGGCTAGATCTAATAGCAGCCAGCCAAGCTCCATCAAGCTCAGCCAAACTGAACCTGATCAAGATCCAAATAGTGCAGCAGAAGCGTGGCCCAGCCGACTTCACTTCAGACTGGACCAAAGCAAGCTTGACTCAGCATCAAGCCAAGACCCTGCACATCCAACAAGGCCATGGAGATCAGATCCCGTTCTATGGTCATGGGCGACACTATTCATGGGACGTGACGAGGATGATCCAGGAGAACCATGGAAGAAGATCCCATGCTTGGAGCCACCTGAACCATCAGATCGTCCCCCGGATGCTCCGTCCTCGGCACGACTGTATCCAGCCGCCGTCTTGGGTCAACTTCCACCTTCGAAGGATTTGATTCAGGTTGACCGAGTCTTTGATCTAGGACGCCAGCACTTGAGGTGGCCCAATCGTCGATCTACAGCCGCCCTCTACTTCTTGGAGTTCCAGAGGCCGCCATATTCACCTAAGTTTCAGGCTCCTCCTTCCAGACCGGCAGCATGGCCCCCTGACCGCTTCGGATAGCATTAGATCCACTATGGGACCGACCAGGTTTCTCACCACCAAGTCCAAAGTTGTTGTTGTCGTCCAGCCAGGTCACTCCGGGTCGAAAAGAGCAGAGTTCTCTTCCCTCAGCAAATTCAGGCCTTGATGACAAGGCACTCTTCGAAGGGGGAGGGTGTTACGAGCGGTCTACTCGTGATCCTCTCGTAATGGGTCTCTACTACTCCAATCGATCAGAATCGCCCTGATCGGACTTGATTTGAGTCCAATGGGCTGATTTGGCTAGCTAGATCGGATCTGGCTCAAGGAATTGGGTCAGGCTTGACTTGATTGGGCTAAGTGGCTTGGCTTGGCTGAACCGGAGTGATCCAAGGGCTGAGGAGTCGCCGGAGTAGATCGCCGGCGTAGGGGCGGCGGCGGCGGTCGGGATAGTGGCAGGAAGGTTCGTAGGACGGTGGGGAGGAGATCCACCGGCTCAGATCTGGGAGATGGATGGAGGATCGGCCGGATCTGGGGGAGACGGCGGTAGGGGTTTGGGTTCACCGGCGTCGGGGACGACGGGGAGCTCGGCTGGGGCTTGGGACGTCGGGAAGATGGTCAGGAAAGGGTCGTGGAGAGACAAGGAAGGTTTTAGGAGGGTTTAAGGGTGAAATTGGGGACGGGCGTGGGGTTGACGGCGAAGGGGATGGAGGTCGGTTGCCGAGGAAGGCGCCGGAGACGGTGAAGGGCGACGGTAAGGGTATGGCCGGAGACGTGGGAGGTAGGGGAAGACGATGGCGGTCTTGGATGGCAGCGGGGGTGGCCGGAAAGGAGAGAACGGCGGTGAGGCTAGGGTTCCGGCACGGGAGGGAGACGATGAACAGTGGCTAGTGACGAGGAGAGAGAGTGGTGACGTGGCGCTGACGTGGAGGAGAGAGAAAGTGACGGGGAGAGAGAAATTCCGGTGGAGGCGGTGCCGGCTGCGGAGAAGATGACCGACGGGGAAGAAGGTGGATCTATGGTAGATATCTGGTGGAATCTACTTTACTTCTACTCCTATGATATTCTACTCCTATGATAATTTATCAACTACTCTTAATCATTCATCTGATCATTCATAACCTAATACAAAACTACTAAGGTCCTTTTATAGAGACCTTGACAGAGTCCTAATCCACTAGAAAACCCCCTTGCTTAATTAGCAAGTAATAAGGTTTCTGACTCAACTCAACTTCCTAACTCAAAGGGACTCTTAATTAATTCCTAACAATCAACTAGGACTCAAATAAAGAATAATAATAAATCCTAATTAAATACTCTAGTTTGAACTGGGGAAGTCCAAGTCAAACTAGGAAAGAGGCTGAACCAGTTTGGTTCCTCTTCTGGGTTCGGATCCAGTTGGTCGAGTCGGATCGACTCGTATCAGAGGGGATGATACGAGGTCGAACAAAGCTCAGCCTGGGCCAGCCCAACCCACGCCAAGGAAGGACTTGATCGAGTCTAGTCCTAGATGTGCAAGCCGAGCCCTAGCTGAACTGGCTTCAAGCCCAAGCCTGAGCATGGGCTGGACCAAGGCCCACGCCTAGGAGGAAGTAAGGAGGTCCCACGCATGTCAGACCCCACCTCCTAGCTGACCCGACCATGGACCAAGCCAAGACCAAGTCCACGCTCAAGCATGGATCCGTAGTCCCGGCCTTGGAACCAGGTCCCAAGCCTAATCCGGCATTAGGGATCCTAATCCCTAGCTGGATCACTTTCTTAGTTGGTTATTAGTTGATTTATTAGTTTGGATTATGATTGAGTCAGTTTTATATTAGTAGTTATCTTGATTGAGTCTTATTAGGAAAGGATTGTAACTGCTGATTATAGCAAGATAGTAGTTATCTGATTAGATCTTGTTGAGGCCTCTATAAAAGGACCTTCATAGCTTGTATTAGGAGGCATGACGAATTATGAGAATAAAATAGAGTAATTAGTAGGATAATTTAGGAGTAGCTGTAACCCTAGAGTAGCTGTAACTTAATCTTCCACAAATCCCCCAGCCACCTTCATCTCTCTCTATTGTCGGATTCTCTCTCCACCAGCCGGCCACCATCCATCGCCGCCCGTCGATGCCATCTCCCTTGGCTTGGATCTCCAAGAGAAGCCAAGCAACCATAGAGGAAGCTGCAAGGTATCCCTCTTATCATCCGTCTTCTTCCTCCAGTCTTCGCCTTCCTCGTCGAATACATAGGGTCCTTCTCCTAAAACCCTAAAGGTATCTCTCGACCTAGCCATAGATTTAGCTAAGGATGAGTTGAGACTCAGCAAGAGACCCGGTACGAAAGCCCTTGAGAAGGTGTATCGTAACAAAGGAGATGCTGATGTGGCAGGTGAATGGGCATGGGGTCGCTGATGTGGCGGAGAGAGAAGTGACGTGGAGAGAGAAATTCCGGTGGAGGCGGTGCCGGCTGCGGAGAAGATGACTGACGGGGAAGAAGGTGGATCTATGGTGGATTTTCGAGTGGAATCTACATTACCTCTACTCCTATGATATTCTATCAACTATTCTTAACTAATCATAATTCTCTTCTTCATTCATCATCCTTAATACAAACTACTGAGGTCCTTTTATAGAGACCTGGACAGAGTCCTAATCCAACTAGAGAACCCCCTTGCTTAATTAGCAAGTAATAAGGCTTTCAAACTCAATTCAACTTCTTAACTCAAATGGACTCTTAATTAATTCCTAACAATCAAATATTAACTAGGACTCAATAAAAGAATAATAATAAATCCTAATTAAATACTCTAGTTTGAACTAGGGAAGTCCAAGTCAAACTAGGAAAGAGGCTGAACTAGTTTGGTTCATCTTCTGGGTTCGGGTCCAGTAGGTCGAGTCGGATCGACTCGTATCATTCTCCTTCTTCCTTCTTCCCGCGGCCCTGTTTCCCTTGTTTCCGGCAACCATCTTCTTCCCCTCCGTTCTCCCTCCTCCGACCATCTTTTTGGGTGCTTGAAGGATCATTGGATTCGTGGAAGCGAGAGGAAGATCCCTGGCTTAGTTTGAATCCAGCTCGGTGGTCGTACCGCGGGGAATCAGTCGAGAATTGTGTCTCTGGTAGGTTTCTACCTACGTGGGTTAATAGGGGGTTTTCTCTTGATCTAGCCGGTAGATCTAGGTGTTCTTGGTGTTTTTGGGTGCCTCCTGCTTAGCTTAATTTCTTTTGTAAGTTTCATAAGAGTTGATTGAGATATTAGTATGTTTTTAGCATGTTTAAACTCGGATTTTTCGGTTTCTCTGTTCTTGAAGAACAGTCGGTTTACGATGCGTTTTTCGGTCTGTACATGCATGATCTTGGTTTATGATGAACATGAGAGTTGTAGAGCTTTGAAGCTACTCTCAGACCCAACCAGTTTCATAATTGTCGGATTTTCCTATGCTTTGTTATGAATTTCCTTTGGATGGGCTGCGTTGCAGCAATTAAAGGTAATTAGTGAGATTAGTGGTTTGGATTAGTGTTTTTTAGGTAATCTAGCCGTCCGATGCTTCCTGATTTTGGATATGTTGATCCCAGCATGTTTATCTACGGGTATCTAAGTTGGATCTCGAATCCGACTTCGTTTGGATGTCGGATCGACGAGGTCACTTGGCCCCTAATTAGATGATCTTGGTGTTTTAAATAATATTAAATGTTTAGATATTATATGTTCTGAACAAATAATATTATATTATATGTTCATTTGAGTTTTCGGGGTTGCTTCCCGTTGCAGGAGTCCGCGGTTGACGGTCGCCGTACCATCGTAATGCCGGGATCCGCTGCGGATTGTGATACGAATCTCGCCAAGTTGTGACGAAACCCGTAGCAAGATGAGCTTGTAGGATCGTTCTACAATCAGGTTTGGATGGAAACTGTGACCCGTTGCTTAAAATCAAGCAAGAACCTTGGTATGAGGTGCGGACGCCACAAACGGCGATGAAAATCCATTTGATAAGTCTAGATGAAAGCCACAACAAATCCTGATAAGTTCGATAGTTCTACGAAGAATCAAAGAGAAATTCTCTCACTTTTTTTATCACTCAAAATATGTTCTTCATTACATAGATCCTGCCCATATATGAGCCAATACATTGAAAAACGTCATACTACTATTAAATCCGAATTTATGACTACACAATTCCAATACTTGAACAATCAATGTAGAGCACAGCTAGTTAATAAGCTGATTTGAATCTAAACAATAATGCAACCTAATTCATGATTGCCTTGATGATGTGGACCCATCTTGGTTCTTCATTAGTTTTGAACTTGCATTCTTCTTCAATCTGAACCTCTTGAATTAATCCACCCAGTGTTGTTTTGAACCTTTTAGCCTGAGCTCTTGTGACTGGTCCTATTGGCATATGAAATTGTTCTTGACTCTCTTTGTCAGTTCTAACCATGGTCCCATCATTCCCCTCCTCTTCAAAAGGATTTGTCCTCAAATCATCGCCTGCATCAAAAGGGGATAGATTAGAAACATTAAAGGTAGAGCTAACATTATACTCACCGGGTAAATCTAGCTTGTATGCATTGTCATTGATGCGCTCAAGAACTTGAAATGGACCGTCCCCGCATGGTTGGAGTTTGGAACGCCTTTGTTCGGGAAACCTTTCCTTTCTCAAGTGCAACCAAACCCATTCCCCGGGTTCAAAAACCATCTTCTTTCTCCCTTTGTTGGCTTGCTTCGCATATTGCTCAGTCCTTCGTTCAATGTTGAGCCGTAGTTTCTCATGGATTTGCTTAACAAATTCAGCTTTGCTTCTCCCATCTAAGTTAACACGCTCAGAAATAGGCAAGGGAGTTAAATCCAAAGGGGTTAATGGATTGAAACCATACACAATTTCAAAGGGTGAAAACTGAGTTGCAGAATGAACAACACGATTATATGCAAACTCAATGTGTGGTAAACAATTTTCCCAATTTTTGATGTTCTTCTGAATTATAGCCCTCCATAATGTAGATAAAGTTCTATTGACAACTTCAATTTGACCATCAGTTTGGGGGTGACATGTAGTAGAAAACAACAACCTAGTCCTTAACTTTCCCCACAAGGTCTTCCAAAAGTAACTCAAGAACTTAGCATCCCGATCTGAAATGATTGTTCTAGGCATACCATGCAATCTCACAATCTCTCGAAAGAACAATTCAGCTATATTTGAAGCATCATCAGTTTTGTGACATGGGATAAAATGTGCCATCTTAGAAAACCTATCCACAACCACAAATATTGAATCCCTATCCCGTTTTGACCTGGGTAAACCTAAGACAAAATCCATCGAAATGTCAATCCAAGGCTCTGTAGGTATTGGCAAAGGAGGGTACAAACCATGGGGTTGCACTCTTGATTTGGCCTGCTTACAAGTGATGCATCTACCACAAATTCTCTCAACATTACATTTCATGTGTGCCCAATAAAAGTGCTCATGTAAGATGGCAAGTGTTTTAGCTACACCAAAGAGCCCCATTAACCCTCCACCATGGGATTCCCTTACTAACAAGTCACGCAGGAAACAATTAGGCACACACAATTTATTTTCTTTAAACAGATAATCATCATGCCTAAAATACTTCCCAAACGCAGATTTCTCACAAGATTGATACACATCACTAAAATCATAATCAGAAACATATAATTCTTTGATGTGTTCAAAACCAAGTACCTTTGCATCAAGAGTGGAAAGTAAAACGTACCTACGGGATAGTGCATCCGCCACCACGTTCTCCTTCCCTTGTTTGTACCGTATCATATAAGGAAATGTCTCAATGAATTCCACCCATCGCGCATGCCTTTGTTCAGCTTGTGTTGGCTCTTCAAATGCTTTAATGACTCATGATCAGTGTGTATCATGAATTCCTTAGACCATAAGTAGTGCTGCCATGTCTCCAATGCTCGAACCAATGTGTACAATTCCTTGTCATAAGTAGGATAGTTTAAGGCTGCCCCACTTAGCTTCTCACTGAAATATGCGATTGGCCTTCCACCTTGCATAACAATAGCTCCTATTCCAGAACCTGAAGCATCACATTCAATCTCAAATGTTTCAGTAAAATCAGGTAAAGCAAGTACGAGAGCATGTGTCAAATTTTCCTTGAGCAACTGAAACGCCTTTTCTTGCTCTTCACCCCATTTGAATCCAACGCTTTTCTTGATGACTTCAGTAAGTGGAGCGGCAATGCTACTAAAATCCTTCACGAATCTCCTGTAAAAACTAGCAAGACTATGAAAACTTCAAACATTACCAACACTAGTAGGACTCGGCTACTCTTGGATTGCACGAATCTTTTCTTCATCAACCTGTATACCTTGACCACTTACAACAAAACCAAGGAACACAAGCTTATCGGTGCAAAAGGTGCATTTCTTCAAGTTAGCAAACAACTTCTCTTTTCTAAGTACATCTAGAACAGATTTTAAATGCTCAACATGATCTTCCAAGCTGTTGCTATAAATAAGGATATAATCAAAATAGACAACAACAAACCTGCCAATGAATGTTTGCAAAACATGATTCATTAACCGCATAAAAGTGCTTGGTGCGTTAGTTAACCCAAAAGGCATAACTAGCCACTCATATAAGCCATGTTTTGTTTTAAAAGCAGTTTTCCACTCATCACCTTCTCTCATCCTGATCTGATGATACCCACTCTTCAAATCAATTTTAGAAAACACATGAGCACCATGCAGCTCATCTAACATATCATCTAAGCGAGGAATAGGATGACGATACTTTACCGTGATATTGTTGATGGCTCGACAATCAATGCACATCCTCCAAGTCCCATCCTTCTTAGGAACCAAAATCACCGGAACAGCACATGGACTATGAGCTTTCCCTCACATATCCCCTTTCCATCAACTCTTGAACTTGCTTTTGTAGCTCCTTTGTCTCCTCGGGGTTGCTTCTATAAGCTGGTCGGTTCGGGATGGTGGCACCAGGTACGAAATCAATTTGATGCTCAATTCCCCGAATAGGTGGCAAGCCGTGTGGAACCTCCTCTGGAAAGACATCATCAAACTGCCGCAAGAGATCAGCAACAGAACTAGGCAAAGACACGATAAGTTGGTTAGTATTCAAATATGTCTCATTGTATAAAAGTACAATCATCGGCTGACTTGAAAACATTGTTTGTTTTATCTCACGTGCCCTTGCACAAAAGTTCTTTTTTCCACTCTTTCTCTTTTCATCACTCTCTTTTTGATGCTCACTCTTTTTCTCTTTTTCTCTCTTTCACTCTTTCTTTTTTCATCACTCTCTTTTTGATGCTCAATCTTTTTCTCTCTTTCACTCTTTCTCTTTTCATCACTCTCTTTTTGCAGCCTCACTTTATCATCATAAACCTGTTTTGGTGTCATAGGAACAAGAGTGATTGGCCTTTGATTGAACACAAAAGAGTACTTGTTCGTATAGCCATCATGCTTCACACGCCTATCAAATTGCCAAGGCCTCCCAAGCAGCAAATGTCCAGCTTGCATTGGCACCACGTCACACAACACCTGTTACGAGCGGTCTACTCGTGATCCTCTCGTAATGGGTCTCTACTGCTCCAATCGATCAGAATCGGCCTGATCGGACTTGATTTGAGTCCAATTGGCTGATTTGGCTAGCTGGATCGGATCTGGCTGATGCTGGATCGAATCTGGCTAAGCCTGATTGGATGGGACTTGACTGGATCAAGTCTGAATTGATCTGGATCAGGTTGACCAGGTTCAATTGGGCTAAGTGGCTGGATTGGCTGAACCGGAGTGATCCAAGGGCTAAGGAGTCGCCGGAGTAGATCGCCGGCGTAGGGGCGTCGGCGTCGGTTGGGATGCTTCGAGGAAGGGTCGCCTGGAGGTGGGGATGAGATCTACCGGCTCGGATCGGTGAGGTAGGTGGCGGATCGGCCGGATCTGGGAGTTGGACGGTGGGGGTTTGGGTTCACCGGCGTCGGGGACGACGGAAGCTCGGCTGGGGCTTGGGACGTCGAGAAGATGGTCGGGAAAGGGTCGTGGAGAGACAAGGAAGGTTTTAGGAGGGTTTAAGGGTGAAATCGGGGACGGGCGTGGGGTTCACGGCGAAGGGGACGGAGGTCGGTTGCCGAGGAAGGCGCCGGAGACGGTGAAGGGCGACGGAAAGGGTATGGCCGGAGTCGTGGGAGGTAGGGTAAGACGATGGCGGTCTTGGATGGCAGCGGGGGTGGTCGGAGAGGGAACGGCGGTGAAGCTTGGCTAGGGTTTCAGGATAGAGAGGAGGAAGAAGATGAATAGTAGGGGGTGACGTGGCGGTGGGGTCGCTGACGTGGCGGAGAGAGAAAGTGGCGTGGAGGAAGAAGATGAAGGTGAAGGCGATGCCGGCTGCGGAGAAGATGACGGACGGGGAAGAAGGTGTATCTATGGAAGATATCTGGTGGAAGCTATATTATCTCTACTAATATGATATTCTACTCCTATGATAATTTATCAACTACTCTTAATCATTCATCTCATGCTTTCCTCATTCTAATACAAACTACTAAGGTCCTTTTATAGAGACCTGACAGAGTCTTAATCCAACTAAAAAACCCCCTTGCTTAATTAGCAAGTAATAAGGCTTTAAACTCAACTCAACTTCCTAACTCAAAGGGATTCTTAATTAATTCCTAACAATCAAATATCAATTAGGACTCAATAAAAGACTAATGATAAAGACTAATTAAATACTCTAGTTTGAACTAGGGAAGTCCAAGTCAAACTAGGAAAGAGGTTGAACCAGCTTGGTTCCTCTTCTGGGTTCGGGTCCAGTTGGTTGAGTCGGATTGACTCGTATCACCCCCCCTTCCTTCAAAATTGGCCTTGTTCTCAAGGCCAGAGTCAAATCAGGTAGGATGGCTCTATGTGGCTGGACCAAATCAACTTGCTTCTGTAGCTCTAGACTCGGTGGTGAGAAACCATGTCGATCCCATGACGGGTCCAGTGGTAGCAGTACCAAGCATCTGATGGATCGTGCGAAGGACAGAGCATCTGGGGGTCAATCTGACGGCTCAGGTAGCTCCAGGAATAAGATCTTCAATGGCTCTCCTGGATTATCCTCATCATGTCCCATCAGTAGAGTTGCCCATGACCATAGGATGGGATCTGATGTCCATGGTCTGATCAACTGTGCATGGACTTGGCTTGAATCTGGGTCAAGCTGGCTTTGGTCCAATCTGAAGTGAAGATGACTGGACCATGCTTCTGCTGCACTAGTTGATGAGTGCATGAAAGTGCACTCTGAACAACCTTAAAACCATCTCAATTGCTATATCTTCACCCTTAATCAACTTCTTTAGCACTATTTTTATACTTTTATATGCTTCACATAGTTGTTTGGAAAATGCAGGAAATTGGAGCTAAAAGAAGCTGAAAAGAGTATATGGATCAACTTCAACAATTAATCTGTACCTGCTCATGAAGAACCAGATGATGTGCCATATATGGTTGGAAAGTTCTTGAAGTCTAGATTCTGGGGAATTTTACGGTTAGTGATTCCGAGTTTCCTAGAGGAAGTTACGGCAATTTCAATACCGATGCGCAGTCTGAATGGCAGAAAGGAAAATAAGCTGGAAGTCCGAGCGATCCGCCGATCGATCGGACCTCACAGAATCGTGACAGAACATGCATTTTTTGGCTGAATATGATCCGATCGATCCCTCCTTCGCTCCTATAGGGTCCGATCGATCCGACACCAATGGTCCGATCGATCGGACTCGGAAAAAGTCAAAAACAGCGGATTTTTACTCAACCAATCGATCCAACATTCATAATCCGATCGATCGGACTTGGGAATTAAAGGGTGACAGAACGTATGCTTTTTAGAGGAGCAGAGTTCGATCGATCCATCCATCGATCGGACTCGGGCGTAAATAGAAGATTGGAGATTTCAAGAGACCGATCGATCCAACATCCCGAGAAGGATCGATCGGACTTGCCCAGTGACGAAAATCAACGGTTTTGATTAATCCGAGTTTACTAATTCTTGGACCCTATAAATAGGAAACTTAGGGCTAATCAAAGGGGACTTCTTGGACGTTTTTGGAGGCTCTTTTCAGGACTTTTTCAAGAGGAAGAAGATGAAGACACCTCCATCCATGGCCGAGTAATCCACGGGCATGGCGGACGGATGATCTAGCGAGGACTAGGGCTTCTTCTCCAACAATGGTTCATAGTTTTAATCTTAATTGTTAAACTCTTTTCTATGTATTGGATCTTCAAATATTATTTTCAGATTATGGATTTCTATGTAATTAAACATTATTATAAATCCAGTCATGCTTCTTTTATGATATTGTGATCTCATAGTTATCTCTTTTGATTCTCCTACCGCGTCTCATGAGACCTTTACTATGCATTGCCCGTAGTGACAGCTGGTATTGTGTATTCTTAGGGATCTGGTTAGATAAGGTTGGGGCTCTATACCGTGAGATCTTTGCTATGCATTGCCGATTGTGAGAGTTGGTATTGTGTATTCTTAGAGATCCGGTTAGAGTTAGGGCTTTGTCCCGATAAACTTTTGCGGCGCGTTGCCTGTAGTGACAGCCGGTATCGTGTATTCTTAGGTTTGGTTGGATGAAGTTAGGACTATAAAAAGGAAGAATCAATCATAGGAAGAGACATTTATATTTTATCAGATTCATAATTCTATATCTTCCGGTTAAGGCGATTGGGATGTGAATCCCTTAACTGAGTATCATATGAACCGTTGAGAAGAGAAGAACCTAAATCCGAGTGAAGTGATTCCTGAAGCCTAGCCTCATTCAAATCCTGATTTCTTTCGTTAACTTTATCTTACCATTACATCTTCGATCTATTTTCTTAACTTTCATCGCTCTTGTTTGTCTTTAATTCATTGTTATTCGTATTTCTGGATCTTTCCTGATTGTCTCTCTGTGGGATTCGACCTCTCTTATGCCACTCAAAAATAAATCCAATACTCGTTAAAATAAATGTAGTAGTGCGAGTACGAGTCGATCCCACGAAGAGTGTTTAGCCTAGTTTTGTGCTAAGTGAACAAAGATAGGGGGGTTTTAAACGTGAGGAAAAACAATAAAGAAATAATCTAAAGCCAAGAAACAAGTTGAATCAAGAGAACAAACCTTGGTCTGAGTCAACATCCACCATCGGAATCCAACAACTGATCATAGATGCAAGTATCAATCAATTCATATCATGAATATTCACCGTTCGAATTAAATTCGAATCTCTCCTCGATCATAGTTAATTAGAAACAAGTACTGCACCGCGACCGCTGTGCGTGACACATTTGAGCGACATCACTAGTCTGGGCTAAAAGTTGGTTGAACCAAGTTGAATCTTCAACTGTGCTGAGTCGTACTCTGGTCCAAACCTGTCTGACTTGGTTGGCTCTACCGGTGTCAATCTGGACTTGAATCAGTTGAGCCAAACCGGTGTTACCATCATAATCAGATCTGATCAGATTGAAGGAGACATCTGAATAAGGAGGGTAGCTCCTTTGATGGCTCATATCAACCTTTGAATGCCTGATCAACGGTTGAGGATGCATCTGGATCACTTGGAGTTGATCTGGATGGTCCTGATTGCTGGGGACTCTTGGATCAGCTTCAGATCGAAGATCGGAACCACTGGATCGAAGATTACGCTGATCAAATGGCTGGATCAAGTTGCAGTCTTGATCGGACGGCTGAGAAGCTGTCGGAGCAGGATCAACGGCGAAACGAGCTCGTCGGAGAGCGGCAATGGCACAGGAAGCTTCGTAGGGACCTGGCGATTCCATCCGTACGGTTTGATCGCTGGATGGGGCTTCGAGCACGCCGGATCTGAAGGTGGCGGCGCGGTGGAGGTCGTCGCCGGTGTTCGCCGGTGTTCTACGCCGCGACGTTGCTTGAGATCGTCGGAAACAGGTACGGGAAGGTCTTGGGACCTTTCTCGTGAGGTCTGATCTTGGGATCAACCTCGGAATATGGTGGAGTAGAGAATGCCGGAACAGGGGAGTTCGCCGGAGTTGAATCCCGGCGATCCAAACTTCCTCCGTGGTGGTGGTCGGGCACGGTGGCTTCCGGGAAGGACGCCGATGCTTCCTCGATGGGTAGATGGGGAGGAAGACGTCGGACGGCAGCGTTGGGGTGGCGGCTCGGGGTCGAGCCGACGACGCAGATGACGAGCCGGGACGACGAAGGGTCGGCTCAGGGTGAGCCGTGCGTGGGTGAGGGTGGTGAGCTGATGGCGAGCCATGGCTTGAGCTAGAGACGGGCTGAATCCAAGGAGGAGAGAGAAAACCAGGGGAAATTCCGGAAAAATAGGTAAAAATCCAGAAAAATCATTGGAAGGTAGAAGGAAGGTTTCACCCGGGTCTGACAGAGGTTGCAACAGGAGGTGCTCTGGTTCGATCTGAGAATCGGACGGTTGTTGCTCCTCGATTAGCTCCTGGACCTTTTCTCTGTTACTGATTGCTGGTCTCTCATTCGGACTCGCAATTACAACCGGAGTCATAATCTGAGTTGGCTCAGGGTCAGGTTCTGGAATTTTGGTTGCAGCTAGAGTAGGGGTCAGACTCGAAATCTGAATCCCTGTGGGACTTGTTTGAGTCACAGTTGACCATCTACTGGTAATCTGCTCCCACTTCCTACCGGTGTGCTCCAAGTTTCTGCTTTGGCGTTCCATCAAAGTTGAACAGAGCTTCAACTGGGACTGCAGAATCTTAAATTGCTGCTCCAAACTTTCCTGGGGTACTCCGTACATGGTGGCGAAGTTTCCAGTAGGTTCTGAACCGCACAGTCGGTGGAACGGAGCTCTGATACCAAGTTGTTACGAGCGGTCTACTCGTGATCCTCTCGTAATGGGTCTCTACTGCTCCAATCGATCAGAATCGGCCTGATCGGACTTGATTTGAGTCCAATTGGCTGATTTGGCTAGCTGGATCAGATCTGGCTAAGCCTGATTGGATGGGACTTGACTGGATCAAGTCTGAATTGATCTGGATCAGGTTGACCAGGTTCAATTGGGCTAAGTGGCTGGATTGGCTGAACTGGAGTGATCCAATGTCTAAGGAGTCGCCGAAGTAGATCGCCGGCGTAGGGGCGTCGGCGTCGGTTGGGATGCTTCGAGGAAGGGTCACCTGGAGGTGGGGATGAGATCTACCGGCTCGGATCGGTGAGGTAGGTGGCGGATCGGCCGGATCTGGGAGATGGACGGCGGGGGTTTGGGTTCACCAGCGTCGGGGACGACGGGAAGCTCGGCTGGGGCTTGGGACGTCGAGAAGATGGTCGGGAAAGGGTCGTGGAGAGACAAGGAAGGTTTTAGGAGGGTTTAAGGGTGAAATCGGGGACGGGCGTGGGGTTGACGGCGAAGGGGACGGAGGTCAGTTGCGGAGGAAGGCGCCGGAGACGGTGAAGGGCGACGGAAAGGGTATGGCCGGAGTCGTGGGAGGTAGGGTAAGACGATGGCGGTCTTGGATGGCAGCGGGGGTGGCCGGAGAGGGAACGGCGGTGAAGCTTGGCTAGGGTTTCGGGATAGAGAGGAGGAAGAAGATGAATAGTAGGGGGTGACGTGGCGGTGGGGTCGCTGACATGGCGGAGAGAGAAAGTGGCGTGGAGGAAGAAGATGAAGGTGAAGGCGATGCCGGCTGCGGAGAAGATGACCGACGGGGAAGAAGGTGGATCTATGGTAGATATCTGGTGGAAGCTATATTATCTCTACTCCTATGATATTCTACTCCTATGATAATTTATCAACTACTCTTAATCATTCATCTCATGCTTTCCTCATTCTAATACAAACTACTAAGGTTCTTTTATAGAGACCTGACAGAGTCTTAATCCAACTAAAAAACCCCCTTGCTTAATTAGCAAGTAATAAGGCTTTCAAACTCAACTCAACTTCCTAATTCAAAGGGATTCTTAATTAATTCCTAACAATCAAATATCAACTAGGACTCAATAAAAGACTAATGATAAAGACTAATTAAATACTCTAGTTTGAACTAGGGAAGTCCAAGTCAAACTAGGAAAGAGGTTGAACCAGCTTGGTTCCTCTTTTGGGTTCGGGTCCAGTTGGTTGAGTCGGATCGACTCGTATCAACACCTCGTCTTCATATTTACCAATTCGGAAGGAAACTAACACTTGCTTGTTTACCTTCACTTCACCACTATCATTCAGCCACTGGAGCTTGTATGCCTACGGATGCTTGAGTGTTGGTAGCTCCAATTTCTCCACCAAACTAATGCTAGCAACATTAGTGCAGCTTCCACCATCAATAATCACACTACACACCTTGTCTTTAACATAGCACCTAGTATGAAAGAAATTGTCTCGCTGCAGCTCATCTTCTTCCTTTGCTTGCATGTTTAGAGCTCTCCTTGCCACCATCAATTCTCCATGAACAGCATACTCTTCCTCATCAATATCCTCCAATGGCGGGATAGAAGTAGTGTCTGACACGTCATCGGTTTCAATCTCACCGTTATCTCGTACCACCATGACTCTCTTGTTTGGGCATTGGCTTGCTATGTGACCCCTTCCTTGACATTTAAAACACTTAACATCATGAGGTCGAGTAGTAGATGGATGTTTCCCTTGAGAACTGTGGCTAGCGGATTCTTGTTTTGGCTCGGGTTTAGACTTTGCAGCCGACTTCTCCTCCTTCACATAATTTGGCTTCCATGACGAAGTAGAACCTGAACCTTGGGCTGCCGCTCAACCTTGTTAGCCATGTGCACCATATCTTCCAACTCCACATAATGTTGCATCTCCACCCTATCTTGAATCTCTTGGTTTAATCCACTCAAAATCCTGGCCATTGTAGCTTCTCGATCTTCCTCCACATTAGCCCGGATCATAGCAATCTCCATTCCATGTAGTAATCTTCAACACTCTGATTACCTTGCTTGAGATTTTGCAGCTTTTGGTACAACTCACGGTAATAATGACTAGGAACAAATCGCTTCCTCATCACCATTTTCATCTCCTCCCATGTCTCTATTGGTCATTCTCTATTCCGCCTCCTGTTCAACACGAACTGATCCCACCAAGCAATAGCATAATCAAAAAATTCAATGGCTGCAAGTTTTACCTTCTTCATCTCGGAGTAGTTGTGGCAATCAAATACTAACTCCACCTTCTTCTCCCATTCAAGGTAGGCCTCAGGGTTGTTTTTACCTTGAAACAAAGGAAAATGCATCTTAATGCTATTGGGATTGTTATCTTCCTTATTCCAAGCACGTCTTCCTCGTGCATTCCTCCTATGGCTCCCCACTGAATTTCGATCATCATCCTCCTCGGACCTGCCCCAATCATCTCTTTCATCCCTTGCATCTTCCATTCTATCCAACCTTCTGTGAACCTCATCCAATACTCGTCTCATCATACGCCGCATCTCTCCCACAATAGCCTCCATAAACAACTTCGGATCAGCACCTTCCGCAACACCTTTTTCACCACTTTGAGACATGATTTCCTGTAAAAGAAAACTCACAAACATTCCCTCTTGTGTATCTCTCAAATCACTCAACACTCTTAGAAATTACCTTTCGGTTCTTATCGAACTAGTCAAACTCAGATCAGAAATTTCAGCAACAATTCACACTAAAACTTATCAAAGGATGCAAAGAAAGGTAGGGTATGCAATGAAAAGGAGGTAAAGCATGCAAAGAAAAGGCAAGGTTGATAGAAATGCAAAGAAAACGAAAGGTTGATAAGTTTGGACGATGAAACAGTTCTTCTTTCTGTTCTTTGATACGAGTCGATCCGACTCGACCAACTGGATCCGAACCCAGAAGAGGAACCAAACTGGTTCAGCCTCTTTCCTAGTTTGACTTGGACTTCCCTAGTTCAAACTAGAGTATTTAATTAGTCTTTATCATTAGTTTTTTATTGAGTCCTAGTTGATTGCTAGGAATTAATTAAGAGTCCCTTTGAGTTAGGAAGTTGAGTTGAGTCAGAAACCTTATTACTTGCTAATTAAGCAAGGGGGTTTTTCTAGTGGATTAGGACTCTGTCAAGGTCTCTATAAAAGGACCTTAGTAGTTTGTATTAGGTATGAATGATGATGATGAATGCATGAGATGAATGATTAAGAGTAGTTGATAAGTTATCATAGGAGTAGAATATCATAGGAGTAGAAGTAAAGTAGATTCCACCTGATATCTACCATAGATCATCTTCTTCCCCGCTGGTCATCTTCTCCGCAGCCGGCACCGCCTCCACCAGTGTTTCTCTCTCTCCTCGTCACTTTCTCTCTCCACCACGTCAGCGACCCCACGCCCAGTCACCTGCCACGTCACCTCCTTCTTCCTCCTCTCTTCCTCAAGCCGTACCCTCGCTCCCGCCGATCTTCACCGCCGTTCCCTCTCCGGGCACCCCCGTCGCCAACCAAGACCTCCAACGCCTTCCCTGAGCCTCACGACTTCTCCAAGCCGCTCCTCCACCTCCGTCGTCTCCTCCGACGTCTTCCCCGGCCAACCCAAGTTCACAGCCACCGTCCGTCGTCCACGACACGACCCCGATCTCACCCCAAACCCTTCCTAAACCCTTCCTTGTCTCCCCACGATCCTTCCCGACGTCCCAAGGACCCCCGCCGAGCCTCCCTCGTCGTTCCCGACGCCGGCCGACCCTACCTTCACCGCCGTCTTCACCAGATCCGGCCGATCCGCCACCCATCTTCCAGATCCGAGCCGGTAGATCTCATCCCCACCTCCAGGCGACCCTTCCTGGACTTATCCCGACCGCCGCCGCCGTCCCTATCGCCGGCGATCCCTCCGGTGACCCCTCAGCCCTTAGATCCGATCCCCCTGACTCAGCCCAATCCAACCCACTTGATTCAACCCAGCCTAATCCGGTTCAGCCAGCCAGTTGATTCAGACTCAGCCCACTCTGATTTGGTTCAGCCACTTAACCCACTCCTAGCCGTTTCAGCCAAGCCACTTAGCCCAATCCGAGCCAGATTCAATTCCAAGAGCCAATCAACCAATCCAGACTTGACCCAGTCGAGTCCTACCCCAATCTGAGCCAGATCTGAACCAGATTTGATCCAGCTTCAGCCCATTGGACTCAAATCAAGTCCGATCAGGCCGATTCTGATCGATTGGAGCAGTAGAGACCCATTACGAGAGGATCACGAGTAGACCGCTCGTAACATTCTTCTTCTTCTTCTTCTTCTTGTTTTTTTTTCTTTTTTTTCACGAATTTCTTTCTGTCTTTCTTTTCCTTTTTTTAAGAAGAAACACGAATACACTTGATGGGAAGAAGAAAGATCTTGATCTTTTTTTTTTCTTTTTGATCAGATTTGATAAAGAAAAATGACGTTCAAAGATAGATAATGAGGAATATGAAGGGAAGCACGAAACAAATTTGATCTTCTATCAGATTTGGTACAGAACTGAAGATCAAGGAATGATAAGGATAAGCAAACTTGAAACTAGAAACTGAGCTTCTGATACCAACTAATGCGAACCTCGCCAAGTTGTGATGAAACCCGTAGCAAGATGAGCTTGAAGGATTGTTCTACAATCAGGTTTGGATGGAAACCGCGACCTGTTGCTTAAAATCAAGCAAGAACCTTGGTATGAGGTGAGGACGGCACAAACGGGGATGGAAATCCATTGATAAGTCTAGATGAACGCCACAGGAAATCCTGATAAGTTCGATAGTTCTACGAAGAACCAAAGAGAAATTCTCTCACTTTTTTTATCAATCAAAATATGCTCTTCATTACATAGATCATGCCCATATATGAGCCAATACGTTGAAAAATGTCATACAGTATATTAAATCAAAATTTATGACTACACAATTCCAAGACTTGAACAATCAATGTAGAGCACAACTAGTTAATAAGCTGATTTCCCAAGTCAGCCACTTCCAACTTCCTTGATTTAAAACTCCAACCATGTTGACTTGAAATATTAAATGCCACACCCAGCTCATGCAACCTAATTCATGATTACCTTGATGATGTGGACCCATCTTGGTTCTTCATTAGTTTTGAACTTGCATTCTTCTCCAATCTGAACCTCTTGAATTAATCAACCCAGTGTTGTTTTGAACCTTTTAGACTGAGCTCTTGTGACTGGTCCTATTGGCATATGAAATTGTTCTTGACTCTCTTTGTTAGTTCTAACCATGGTCCCATCAGATTGGCTGGCAGCGATTGGAAGTACCGCTGCAGCGATCCAGTTGGACTTGTGTGTTGCTTTATCATACTGTTGCATGTTTATCTCTTACTTGTGTATGATCATAGCGTGCATTCTGTTGTGCATTAGATGCATAAGGATAGGGCATGGGCGATGGGTTGATCGCCGATCTGAGGCTTTCGGGTAGCTCGGATTTAGCTCTAGGACCGTGGCGGGTAGCAAGATCCAGGTTGGATTGTAGTATTCAGTCAATTGCGATGATAGGCTTAGATGACTTGAATACATGTTGATCGATGATTTAGAGGTCGTGTCGGCCTCGAATTGGGTTCTGAGGTGTAGCAGGTGTCCGGTTATAATGACTCTTGAGTAGAGGGTGTGCCTACTCAGCGGTGCCATTTCCTGCCAACAATGCCGGTTTCCTGCTTGTGAGTCAGCAGTGTTGGTTTCCTGCTTACTGACCGTGACCCATCATGTGACCAGTTCTTCTGGAAGATCATGATCGTGGACCTCAGGGACATGCGGTGGGGTTATGGGCCCCCTGTGTACACCCAGACCTTACTTGCTGTATTAATGTAAATTTACCCTTTTGAGGATTTTGAATATTATATTATATCTTTTGAGGTTGTTGATTATTTTTTTATTAAGGGTGCTTATGAATTGTTTAGGGAGACCAGTAGGTTAGAGGGAACCCCTAGCCAAAAATTTTCCGTATTAGTTAGGTTTCGGTTCGCTTCGCCCGGCCTGGTTGGGCCTTCGCGGGACCGGGCGCGATAGTTCAGACCGTCGGCTACGCCCCTACGCCGACGATCCACTCCGATGACCCTCAGCCATCATATCAAGTCCGGTTCAGCCAGCCACTTGAATCAGACTCAGCCCAAGTCTAATTGGTTCAGCCAGTTCACAACTATCCAACCTAGTATGATTTAGCCAGCCTAATTCAATTGGGCTCAGCTAGATCCGATCCAGCTAGCTAGATCAGCCAATTGGACTCAATCAAGTCCGATCAGGCCAATTCTGATCAATTGGAGCAGTAGAGACCTGATACGAGAGGATTGCGAGTAGACCGCTCGTATCACCTTAATTTAGTTTAGTACACAAGGCTATGGTTAAAGAGAATGAAAATTCATCAACTGTCCAAACGACGTCCAATCTGAAATTAAACTTGGGAAGATGTAGATTAACATGCTGGGATCATTACATGCAAGAAAAGTATTGATTTAATGGCTAATCTTCCTGAAATTCACTAATTACAGTCTCGTCGCAGATCAGAAGAATAATCTCCATAAATCGTAGAAATCTCCAAAACTTATGAAACTAGTTGGATTGGAAAGTAGATCCAGGGATCTACAACTTTCCTGTTGATAATCAGAGTAGATTATGCACGCACGAGTCATAAACTGAGCTCGAATAGCTTAGTTCAGATGAACAACAGAGCTTCGATAGAAATCAGGGAATAAGTTGCTAAAACCCGATTAAAATCAAAATCAAATCGTTCCAAACTCAAGAGAGTAATTAAAATACCCTAGGAGCGTCACTTAGAAAGAAGAAATCAAGAGATTAACGGCTAATTAACACAAGAAAACTTAAAGCCTAAGTTAAACGTAGAAACCCTACCTTAAACACTAATTCGGCCTTCAATCCTCCCTAATCCTCCACTAAACCATGCTAAAACGCCATCCTCCCTCGCCGTAGAACACCTCCAAGCCGCCAAGGAACCACTTGCGAAGTCATTGTCGGCGTCGGTCGGAGAAGAGGAAGAAGACGCGCGAAGAGCCGGAGATAAAAGCGCGCCCGACCTCGATGTATTTATGGTAATAATTATTGCCATAAAAAATAATTTTTTTTAATGACACTATAATGTTGTCGTTAATGTGATAATATTCATGGCAAGTCATTGTTGTCGTATTTAATTACGGCTATGTTACGAGCGGTCTACTCGTGATCCACTCGTAATGGGTCTCTACTACTCCAATCGATCAGAATCGGCCTGATCGGACTTGATTTGAGTCCAATGGGCTGATTTGGCTAGCTAGATCGGATCTGGCTGAAGCTGGATCGAATCTGGCTAAGCCTGATTGGATGGGACTTGACTGGGTCAAGTCTGAAGTGATCTGGATCAAGCTGATCGGCTTAGATTGGGCTGGATCCGGATTATCTGGCTCGGCTGAATCAATTAGACTTGGCTGAGTCTAATTCAAGTTGGCTGGCTGAACCAGCCTGGATCTGAGGGCTGAGAAGTCGCCGGAGTGGATCGCCGGCGTAGGGACGGCGATGGCTGTCGGGATAGTGGCAGGAGGGGTCGTGGGTTGATAGGGAAGAGATCCAACGGCTCGGATCGGGGAGATGGGTGGCGGATCGGCCGGATCTAGGGGAGACGGCGGTAGGGGTTTGGGTTCACCGGCGTCGGGGACGACGGGGAGCTCGGCTGGGGCTTGGGACGTCGGGAAGATGGTCGGGAAAGGGTTGTGGAGAGACGAGGAAGGTTTTAGGAGGGTTTAGGGGTGAAATCGGGGACGGGCGTGGGGTTGACGGCGAAGGGGACGGAGGTCGGTTGCCGAGGAAGGCGCCGGAGACGGTGAAGGGCGACGGGAAGGGTATGGCCGGAGTCGTGGGAGGTAGGGGGAGACGATGGCGGGTTTAGGTGGTAGCGGGGGTGGCCGGAGAGAGAACGGGAAGGATGCCGGCGGTAGCTAGGGTACGGGAGAGAGGAAGAAGATGAACAGTGACGATGACGTGGCGGTGACGTGGCGCTGACATGGAGGAGAGAGAAAGTGACGGAGAGAGAGAAACACTGGTGGAGGCGGTGCCGGCTGTGGAGAAGATGACCGACGGGGAAGAAGGTGGATCTATGGTAGATATCTGGTGGAAGCTATATTATCTCTACTCCTATGATATTCTACTCCTATGATAACTTATCAACTATTCTTAATAATTCATCTCATGCATCATCATAACCTAATACAAAACTACTAAGGTCCTTTTATAGAGACCTTGACAGAGTCCTAATTCACTAGAAAACCCCCTTGCTTAATTAGCAAGTAATAAGGTTTCTGACTCAACTCAACTTCCTAACTCAAAGGGACTCTTAATTAATTCCTAACAATCAACTAGGAGTCAATAAAAGACTAATGATAAATACTAATTAAATACTCTAGTTTGAACTAGGGAAGTCCAAGTCAAACTAGGAAAGAGGTTGAACCAGTTTGGTTCCTCTTCTGGGTTCGGATCCAGTTGGTCGAGTCGAATCGACTCGTATCAGGCTATATCTATTGCCACTTAAAATTTCCTTTAATGGCATAGTAAATGTTGCCACACAAAGAATGACATTAATGACAAGACAATGTTGCCGTATTTAAGATTGTTTGTGGCAACTTGTCTTGCTATGTTTGGAACGTTTGATATGGCAACTCAAATCTGCCATTAAAATGGATATATTTTGGCAACGTTTTCATGCCGCATAGACATGGAAATGGCAACATACAAACATTTTAATAGCTGAAAAAGAGAAAATTGATTTATTTCATTTTTCCAATATATCCACATGTTCATCTTATTTTTGAAATTGTACATAACACATGTCAAGGTCCACCAAAATACTTGAGTACTGATACATAGGTTTATACCTACAAAGATGATAACCAAGTATATGTGAGTTAGATATAAAACCAAGCATATATGTATAAGATATTACTAGTTAGCATACCAACTAAATAAATCTCCCTACAACAAGGTATATATATACACAACTTTTATTTCTAGATTTGTGCTTTACCTAAAATTTATGTGCAAACATGGTCAGCAATTATACTATAACAAACAATGAATTTTGAGCCAAATCACATTTGAAGTAAGTTGGATTTAATCAGTAAATCCTCCTAAGAGCTGAAATCATAAATGACATACCTTTTGTCTTCATATCTCCATTTAAAAATCTTTCATAAGTCTACCATCACACAAAGAGACAAATTAATAAAAATTATAGAGAAGGTAAGTTCTAAACAGGATATAAGAACTAACATTGTTTATTTACCAAATGAAAGATATTTGACTCACATTAGAGTTGGAGCACTCAAAATTTCAAGGCGATTGATGGACATTGTCAAAGTATTGTTGGACAACAGCTTCCACTTACGCTTCTAATGTTTCCTCCATATTAGACACCCTCTTTGCAAGATCATCACGCTCTCTAAAAAGCTGCTCCTCCCGCTCTTGCAAATTTCTCTTCATTCCAGTTGTTGCATCCTTGGGACCACAATCATAACTTTTAGCATGTTCTGACCTTTGACCAACAACTCGTGCAAAAGCATCATTTGGCGTGAGCTACTCTAAATCCTCCCCAGAAGCAGAACATTGTGGTTGACTAAGGAAGACAAGTATGTCTTCTTACATTTGAAGAATAAAATTCATTAAGAAAATAATGTTAGTTACGCTATTTTAGATATAACATTAAGTAAATTAACTCACATGGATGAGTTGTCACATGCATCTTGTGTAATCTCTCATGAGCCCAAGTTCCATTCGGCCTTTGATGAGTCCTCCACCATAGTTTTGGCCCATCAAGCTTCTCTCTGATCTTTGGATCTTGATGTCAACATAAGTAAATAGGCTAAATTTTCAATTAGTACCCTATAGTTTGACCGATATTTTTATGTGGTCCTTATATTTCAAAAAGTTGCAATACAAACCCTCAAATTTAAGAATCTCTCTTATGTGGTCCGCCACGTTAGCTTCCGTCGAACGCCGTCAACCAGCTAACGGCAAACTAGCACACGTGGCCCATTTTTATCCACGCGGCCATTTTTAAATATATTTTATTTAAAAACTTGCCTAGTCAGCATCTTCTTCTCCCTCTTCTCTCTCTCTTCTCCCTCTTCTCTCTCTCTCTCTTCTCCCTTTCTTTCTTCCGACCAGCTCACCATCGTCCCCGATGTCGCCGTCCCACCTCCATCCCGGCTCCATCCGAGCTCGCCTCCCCGATCTCGACGTCGCCGTCCCGATCTCGTCGTCCAGATCTCGCCATCCCGAGCTCGCCGTCCCGAGCTCTTCTCCCTCTTCTCTCTTCCAACCAGCTCCATCCCAGCTCCATCCCAGCTCCATCCGAGCTCCATCCGATGTCGTCGTCCCACCTCCATCCCAGCTCCACCCGAGCTCGCCATCCATCCCGCCGTCGCCGTCCCGATCTCGTCGTCGTCGTCCCGACATCGACCTCCTAGAGATTGGACGAGGTGGTGATGGGTTTGGCGGCGATCTCGCCAACCCACCTCCATCCCAGCTCGCCGCGGATCCTTCCCGCCATCGCCAACCCGATCTCGCCGTTGCCGTCCTGATCTCGCCGTCCTGAGCTTGATGTCCCGATCTCGTCGTCCCGAGCTCGCCGATCCCGATCCCGAGCGCTCTCCGTCAGTCGCTGATCGGCCGATCCCGTCGCGTCGCCTCCTCTTCTTCGCGATGCCATCCGATCCCGTCGGATCCAACGCGAGGTCGCCGCCAAGCCCATCGCCAAGCACGTCATCGGTCCTATCCTCGAACTCTGAGCTCCATCCCATCCTCCGAGCTCCATCCCGGGTCCATCCCGGGTCCATCCCACCTCCATCCCGGATCCATCCCAGCTCCATCCCATCCTCCGAGCTCCATCCCGGGTCGCCACGGATCCGCACCTCCATCCCAGCTCGCCGCCGTTTGATCCCGTCGTCCCCAGCTCCATCCCATCCTCCGAGCTCCATCCCGGGTCCATCCCACCTCCATCCCGGATCCATCCCAGCTCCATCCCATCCTCCGAGCTCCATCCCGGGTCGTCACGGATCCGCACCTCCATCCCAGCTCGTCGCCGTTCGATCCCGTCGTCCCCAGCTCCATCCCATCCTCCGATCCCCATCCCCATCACCCCCAACATCCACCCGAACGCCATCACGACCTCCGACCTTCTGAGCTCCTCCATGGCGATGATGCCCCTTACAGGGAGGCTGATGAGTTGGCCGCCGCCTTCGAAGAGGCCATCGAGCTGATCGTCCGCCGGTTTCGGCCATGGAGCCGACGAGTTCGCCTCCAGCGCCTGTTCCGGTTCGGCTCGGAGCACCGGCTTAAGAGCCGCATCGCCGCTGTTGAGGACGTGATCTGGGTTTCGACGGCGCTGTCGCCGTCGCCGTCGGGGCTGGGCATCGACGGTGAGCTGGTTAGAAGAGAGAGAGAAGAGGGAGAAGAGAGAGAGAAGAGGGAGAAGATGACGTGGCGGACCAAATATGTTTAAAAATGGCCACGTGTGCTAGTTATGGGCCACGTGTGCTAGTTGGCCGTTAGCTGGTTGACGGCGTTCGACGGAAGCTGACGTGGCGGACCACATAAGAGAGATTCTTAAATGTGAGGGTCTGTATTGAAACTTTTTGAAATATAAGGACCACATAAAAATATCGGTCAAACTACAGGGTACTAATTGAAAATTTAGCCTAAGTAAATATAGTATCACAATGGCATACATATAAACACCTATTGCATACATATTAAATTGTTAACCTAATGCGGCATGAATTATATAACTGAAAGGATTTGCGTCCTGTAATTTGCGTAACTTCTTCTACTTCACATCAATGAATTAGTTAAATAACATATCCTTCTCTTCCTACATCTTTTAAAGCTGTTCTACAATAAATGCACTATCTCGAGATGAGATATTTTCTCATTCAATTGTGATCAAAAGTTTAGTTTACATGATGTTGGAGATTGAGGGAACAACACTTCTGAGTTATAATTTCATCAGGAGTTTTGGCACTCATGAGAAAATTGGTAACCCATCATTTACATTTGTTACGAGCGTTTTACTTGTCAGCCTTCCATGCTCACGTGCTGGGTCATTGTGGGCAGAACGCCGGTGTGGGGGTTCCCTGAGACTTAGAGTTCTCCTTCGCAATGATGGTGGAAGAAGGGTCACAGGCACGAGCTCAAGTCCTCTGGATAAGGAGCTGAGGTGATCGTCTCGAGTTGACGCAGGGAAGTCAAAGTTGGTGCGGCGAAAGGGGGAGTCGATTTGGAGGACAACGTGGCACGGGGAGTGGCGCAGCAGAGGAGGGCGCGGGCGTGCCGATGGAGGCACGATGGGGAAGGTGTGGCCAATTCGCGGTGGGGCGTCACTCTGGGGTTACGATGGCACGGTGGTGTTGGTGGGATGAGCGAGCGGGAGCGCTCGTGGGTGGAGGAGCGCTGGGTTGGCGCGGTGCAATGACTTGGTGAGGCTGCAGGTGGCACCAAGCTGAGGAGGGGCATGTCGGCGGCGGAGTGGTGCTTGGGTAGCGATCAGTGATGGTGCCGGGCGCACGGAAGGGAGGAAAGGAATGAGGGAGGGCGATGGTGGAAGTGAGGGAAGAGAGAAGGGAGAGGTGGCCGACTAAATAGGGTGAAGGGTGGAGGAGTTGGAGTTGAAGTGGCAGTTGGGTTGGAGTGGGAGAAGAAGAAGAAGAAGTGGTAGAGTTTGGGTAAAATTAGGAGAAGAGTGATACAAAGACGAACTGAGCCAATCCAAGAAGGGACCCACGTCCTTGCTGGGGTGGGCCCATGCCATGGAGCTGGTTGCAACCAAGTCCCTTTGGGCGCCCTAAGCCCAACCAGTCAAAAGGTGATACGACGTCGAACAGAGCCATTCCAAGAAGGGACCCACGTCCTTGCTTGGATGGGCCCACGCCAAGCAGTTGGCTGCACCCAAGTCCCTTTGGGCGTTCTAAGCTCAGCCGGCCAAAGGAATCCTATTCCTAGCTGGTTTGCTTACTTAGATGATTTCCTAGTTAGTAGTTATCTTGATTGAGTCAGTTTCCTAGATTGAGTTCAGTTTATGATTTGCTTAAATCAGTTCCTATTATGAGTCCTTGTTATTAGGAAGTTGAGATAAGATTGAGTCTTATTAGGAAAGTCTGGTTACTTGCTGATTAAAGCAAGGTAGTATTCAGGTTGTAGTAGAACTCTCTTGAGGCCTCTATAAAAGGACCTCCATAGCTTGTAATTATGGAGGGACGAATTTATGAGAGTTATTATTTAGTAGAGATAAATCCTAGGAGTAGAAATAATATAGGAGTAGCTGTAACTTAGTTTCCTCACAATCCACCAGCCACCTTCATCTCTCTCTACAGCCGGTCCTCCTCCATCACCGGTCTCCTTCTCCGCTGCCGTCCACTCCTTCGCCACCATCATCACCGCCGCTACCAACCACCTCCGCCGTCCAACCCCAAGTCCCCGGCGTCCCCTTGGCTGCCGTGCTTCCCTCCACCACGTTCTCCAAGGCTTGGATCTCCAAGAGAAGTCAGCCAACCCTAGAGGAGCTGCAAGGTATCCCTCTTCTCATCCGTCTCCTCCTCTAGTCTTCGTCTTCCTCGTCGAATACCTAGGGTCCTTCTCCTAAAACCCTAAAGGTATCTCTCGACCTAGCCATAGATTTGGCTAAAGAGGATCTGAGATAAGGCAAGAGACCCGGTACGAAAGCCCTTGAGAAGGTGCATCGTATCAACTTGGTATCAGAGCTCTTTCCTCTTACCTGTGCCCTCCCGAATCCTTCCGAAGGAGTCCACATGGCAGGAAGAGTACCTGGCCAAAACCCTAGTTATACCGTGAATTGCTCAAACCCTACACAGATCACTGTTCATCCGACCAGACCTACTCCTATACCTGGTCGAATCCCTCTTCCACATCATCATCCCTTACCCCCATCATCATCCCTACAGAACCTTAACCAACCTCCACCCTATGCAGCCTACAACCCAATGCTTCCACAACCCTATTATTGTTCACCTCACACCTTACCTGCCTATACACCGACCCATTATCCAAACCGTGAGCCCCTATACCCGGCCCATGCCCAGCCTCCATACCAGCAGCCTATGCCACCTCCCTACACACCGTACAACCCTATTCTTCCCTACAATCCATCACCACCGTATCAGCCATTACCTACTCCCTACAACCAACCCAAACCTACAAACACCAATGGCTACTTGATTACAACTTGGACTCCAAATCCTACTGGAACTAGGATTACAAATCCTACTCCAACTAGGAATTCGAGTCAAACTCAGAGTACGACTTGGACTCAAGATCCTACTGGAACTAGGATTGCAAATCCTACTCCAACTAGGAATCCTAGTCAAACTCGGAGTACGACTTACCCTACGGCTGAACAATGGAAGGAAGCTGTCCAGAGTTGGATCCCTTTGCCTTACCCTTCAGTAGAACAATCGGAAGCAATGATCCAACGATATTCTCCTACAAATCAGTCAAGCCCTACCAGAGTTCAGATTTCCAAAGAAAATCCCATTCTAGCTGCAACTTGGATTGCAAAACATAAACCCAGCTCTACCGGGATTAGGACTCCTCATACTCCACCTACCCATGAGCTGCCCCATGACCAAAATCATGAACAACACCCGCTGCCCCCTCACCCAACCACACCACATCCCACGACCAGCAACTCTCCCTACTCCTCCCCGGCAGCCCCCACCACAAATCAAGGCCACCCTCTTTCCCCCTACAAACCCACGGCCCCCCGTTCTCCAGCCCTACAGCCGATTGTCATCTTCGGCAATCCACCTGAAGTCCACAAAACTGCAGCCACCGACCTTACCTCAGTTCATGCCCTCCCCGTACCATGTAACCCCCACCAAGGCCCTCCTCATTACTACCCCGTTCCATCCCCAAATCAGCAGGCTCCCAAATCCATCTCCTTCAACTCCGGCAGCAACCCCCAAGGTAATCGCTGCCTACCTGCCCCTGATCCTACCATAACCTCCTTCCATGGCCCACTGAAGGATCTCTCAAGCCAACAAAGGCCGTCCCCTAAACCTCCTGACCCCTTCCTCAACATTACCAAGCCAGGCTCCAAACCCCAACCACCAGAACCGACACCCATCCAGATTCACCCCATTGGTTCGAACCCCCATCCTCTCATCCCCCCTTCTCCATGGGATCCAAACCCTGATGAACATCCCTCACCGGCGACCAAGTTCAGTTCCCTCTCAGTTGCCAGAGCCACTCAGCTATCTGATCAGATCGAATCAAATCACTACGGTTTGAACCTGATCAAACTCCGACTCCATCACCTACAATTGGTCGAGTCAGATTGCAACTGACAAGACTTGGTCAGATTCCATCCAAGCACAACCAGGTTTGGTTACACCAACCAGATCCGACCAAGCTCAGATCAGACCAAGCTAAGTCAGACTCAATTGGATGCAGCCAGAATCAATCCGGCTAGATCTGATTGCAGCCAGCCAAGCTCCATCAAGCTCAGTCAAACTGAACCTGATCAAGATCCAAATAGTGCAGCAGAAGCGTGGCCCAGCCGACTTCACTTCAGACTGGGCCAAAGAGAGCTTGACTCAGCATCAAGCCAAGACCCTGCAAATCCGACCAGGCCATGGAGATCAGATCCCGTCCTATGGTCATGGGCGACACTACTCATGGGACGTGACGAGGATGATCCAGGAGAACCATTGAAGATGCCATACTTGGAGCCACCTGAACCATCAGATCGTCCCCCGGATGCTCCGTCCTCGGCACGACTGTATCCAGCCGCTGTCTTGGGTCTACTTCCATCTTGGAAGGATTTAATTCAGGTCGACCAAGTCTTTGACCTAGGACACCAGCACTTGAGGTGGCCCCATCGTCAATCTACAGCCGCCCTCTACTTCTTGGAGTTCCAGAGGCCGCCAGATCCACCTAAGCTTCAGTTCCCTTCTTCCAGACCGGCAGCATGGTCCCCTGACTCGCCGCTTCGGATACCGTTAGATCCACCATGGGCCAGACCGGGTTTCTCACCACCGAGTACAGAGCAACAGTTGCAGTCCAGCCACATCACTCCGGTTAGAGAAGAGAAGAGCCCTCTTTCCTCATCACATTCAGGCCTTGAGGACAAGGCCAATTTCGAAGGGAGGAGGGATGATACGACGTCGAACAGAGCCATTCCAAGAAGGGACCCACGTCCTTGTTTGGATGGGCCCACGCCAAGCAGTTGGCTGCACCCAAGTCCCTTTGGGCGTTCTAAGCTCAGCCGGCCAAAGGAATCCTATTCCTAGCTGGTTTGCTTACTTAGATGATTTCCTAGTTAGTAGTTATCTTGATTGAGTCAGTTTCCTAGATTGAGTTCAGTTTATGATTTGCTTAAATCAGTTCCTATTATGAGTCCTTGTTATTAGGAAGTTGAGATAAGATTGAGTCTTATTAGGAAAGTCTGGTTACTTGCTGATTAAAGCAAGGTAGTATTCTGGTTGTAGTAGAACTCTCTTGAGGCCTCTATAAAAGGACCTCCATAGCTTGTAATTATGGAGGGACGAATTTATGAGAGTTATTATTTAGTAGAGATAAATCCTAGGAGTAGAAATAATATAGGAGTAGCTGTAACTTAGTTTCCTCACAATCCACCAGCCACTTCATCTCTCTCTACAGCCGGTCCTCCTCCATCACCGGTCTCCTTCTCCGCTGCCGTCCACTCCTTCGCCACCATCATCACCGCCGCTACCAACCACCTCCGCCGTCCAACCCCAAGTCCCCGGCGTCCCCTTGGCTGCCGTGCTTCCCTCCACCACGTTCTCCAAGGCTTGGATCTCCAAGAGAAGCCAGCCAACCCTAGAGGAGCTGCAAGGTATCCCTCTTCTCATCCGTCTCCTCCTCTAGTCTTCGTCTTCCTCGTCGAATACCTAGGGTCCTTCTCCTAAAACCCTAAAGGTATCTCTCGACCTAGCCATAGATTTGGCTAAAGAGGATCTGAGATAAGGCAAGAGACCCGGTACGAAAGCCCTTGAGAAGGTGCATCGTATCAACTTGGTATCAGAGCTCTTTCCTCTTACCTGTGCCCTCCCGAATCCTTCCGAAGGAGTCCACATGGCAGGAAGAGTACCTGGCCAAAACCCTAGTTATACCGTGAATTGCTCAAACCCTACACGGATCACTGTTCATCCGACCAGACCTACTCCTATACCTGGTCGAATCCCTCTTCCAACCCCCGGTTCCCCGCATCCCCCTTGGCTGCCGTGCTCCCCTCCGCCACCTCATCACGGCTGCCACATTCTCCAAGGCTTGGATTCCCCAAGGGTAGCCTCCCAACCATAGAGGAAACTGCGAGGTAATCCTCTTCCTCGTCCGTCTCTCTCCTCCGGTTTTCAGCCTTCCTTGTCGAATACCTAGGGTGCTTCTCCTAAAACCGTGATACGAGCGGTCTACTCGTAATCCTCTCGTATCGGGTCTCTACTGCTCCAATCAATCAGGATCGCCCTGATCGGACTTGATTTGAGTCCAATTGGCTGATTTGGCTAGCTGGATCGGATCTGGCTTGAGCTGGATCGGATCTGGCAGAGCCTGATTAGATGGGACTTGACTGGGTCATGTCTGAATTGATCTGGATCAGGTTGACCAGGTTCAATTGGCTGGATGTGGCCTGGATTGGTTGGTTGGGCTGAACCGGTTGAGGTTGGGCTAAGCCAATTTGGCCAAAGGTAGCTGGGAATATCCGACGGCTGAGGGTTGCCGGAGTGGTTCGCCGGTGTAGGGGCGGCGGCGACGGTCGGGGTCTTGGCAGTAAGGTTCGTGGGTTGATGGGGAAGAGATCCAACGGCTCGGATCTAGGATATGGGTGGTGGATCGGCCGGATCTGGGGAAGACGGCGGTGAAGGTTGGGTCGGCCGGCGTCGGGGACGACGAGGAGGCTTCAGGAGGGGCTTAGGAAGGTTGGGATCGGTTTAGGAAGGTCGGCTATGGGTTTAGAGTGGTTTGGAGGTAAGATAGGGGTCGGGCAGGGGTTGACGGCGATGGGGACGGAGTCGGGTTGTTGGGTTGGGTGGGGATCACCGGAGAAGATGGAGTGGGGCGACAGAAAAGAGATGGCCGGGGTCGTGGGGCTTAGAGGAAGAGGATGGAGGTCTTGGATGGCAACGGGGGTGGCCGGAGGAGGCTAGGGAAAGATGGCCGATGGAAGCTAGGGTTTGGGCACAGGGAGAGAGAGGAGGAAGATGATGCTGACGTGGCGCTGATGTGGTGGAGAGAGAAAGTCCGTGGAGGCGATGCCGGCTGCGGAGAAGATGACCGACGAGGAAGAAGGTGGATCTATGGTGGATTTTCGGGTGGAGACTACATTACCTCTACTCCTATGATATTCTATCAACTATTCTTTATCATTCATCTCATGCATAACCTAATACAAACTAACGAGGTCCTTTTCTACCTTGATAGAGTCCTAATCCAACGAAAAAACCCCCTTGCTTAATTAGCAAGTAATAAGGCTTTCAAACTCAACTCAACTTCCTAACTCAAAGCGACTCTTAATTAATTCCTAACAATCAAATATCAACTAGTACTCAATAAAAGAATAATAATAAATCCTAATCAAATACTCTAGCTTGAACTAGGTAAGACCAAATCAAACTAGGAAAGAGTCTGAACCAGCTTGGTTCCTCTTCTGGGTTCGGGTCCAGTTGGTCGAGTCGGATCGACTCGTATCATCCCCCCTTCCTTCAGAATTGGCCTTGTCCTCAAGGCCAGAGTTAAGTCAGGTAGGATGGCTCTATGTTGTTGGACCGAATCAACGTGCTTCTGTAGCTCTGACTCGGTGGAGAGAAACCGGGTCGATCCCATGACGGGTCCAGGGGTAGCAGGGGCAGTGCTGGAGGAGCATCTGGAGGTCGATCTGACGGCTCAGGTAGCTCCAAAAATAAAATCTTCAATGGCTCTCCTGGATCATCCTCATCATGTCCCATCAGTAGTGTGGCCCATGACCATAGGATGGGATCTGATCTCCATGGTCTGATCAACTGTGCAGGGACTTGGCTTGAATCTGGGTCAAGCTGGCTTTGATCCAATCTGAAGTGAAGATGGCTGAACCATGCTTCTGTTGCACTAGTCTGGGCTAGAAGTTGGTTGAACCAAGTTGAATCTTCAACTGTGCTGAGTCGTACTCTGGTCCAAACCTGTCTGACTTGGTTGGCTCTACCGGTGTCAATCTGGACTTGAGTCAGTTGAGCCAAACCGGTGTTACCATCATAATCAGATCTGATCAGATTGAATATGGCATCTGGATAAGGAGGGTAGCTCCTTTCATTGCTCATATCAACCTTTGAATGCTTGATCAACGGCTGAGGATGCATCTTGGTCACCTGGAGTTGATCTGGATGGTCCTGATTGCTTAGTACTCTTTGATCAGGTTCAGATCGAAGATTGGAACCACTGGATCGAAGATCACGCTGATCAAACGGCTGGATCAAGTTACAGTCTTGATCGGACGGCTGAGAAGCTGCCAGAGCTGGATCAGCGGTGAAACGAGGTCGCCGGAGAGTGGCAACGGCACAAGAAGTTTCGCAGGGACGTGGGGGTTCCATCCGTACGGTTTGATCGACGGATTGGGCTACGGATGCACCGGATCTGGAGGTGGCGGCGCGGTGGATGTTGTCGCCGATGATCGCTGGTGATCTAGTCCGCGACGGTGCTTGAGCTCGTCGGGAAAAGGGACGGGAAGGTCTTGGGACCTTTCTCGTGAGGTCTGATCTTGGGATCAACCTCGGAATATGGTGGAGTGAAGGATGCCGGAACAGGGGCTTTTGCTGGAGTTGGGTTCTGGCGATCCGAGCTTCCTCCGTGGTCGTGATCGGCCATGGTGGCTTCAGGGAAGGACACTGATGCTTCCTGGATGGATTGGAGAAGAGGACAGCGTCGGAGATCGCCGTTGGGGTGGCGGCTTGGGGACGAGTCGATGGCGCGGATGACGAGCCGGGACTACGAAGGGTCGGCTCGGGGTGAGCCAGGCGTGGGTGAGGGTTAGCCACGGCTTGAGGTAGCAGAGGAGCCACGGCTTGAGCCAATCCGGGAGGAGAGAGAATATCCCGGAAAAAATCTGGAAAAATAGGTAAAATTCCAGAAAAATCATCGGAAGGTAGAAGAAAGGTCTCACCCGGGGCAGGAGTTGAACTCAGAGTTACAATTGGATTTGCTCTCGGAATTGCAATAGGAGTCTCAGTCGAAGTCCTAATCCGAGTTGGCTCGGGTTCAGGTTCCGTAATCTGGGTTGCTGCTGGAGTAGGGGCCTGACTCGGAGTTATCGTTGACCACCTATTGGAGATCTGCCCCAACTCTCTAATGGTGCGCTCCGTGTTTCTGCTTTGCCGTTCCATCAAAGTTGAACAGAGCTTCAACTGGGCCTGCAGAATCATGAATTGCTCCTCCAAACTCTCCTAGGGTACTCCGTACATGGTGGCGAAGGTTCCAGAAGGTTCTGAACCGCATAGTCGGTGGAACGGAGCTCTAATACCAAGTTGTTACGAGCAGTCTACTCGTAATCCTCTCGTATCGGGTCTCTACTGCTCCAATCAATCAGAATCGCCCTGATCAGACTTGATTTGAGTCCAATTGGCTGATTTGGCTAGCTGGATCGGATCTGGCTTGAGGTGGATCGGATCTGGCAGAGCCTGATTGGATGGGACTTGACTGGGTCAAGTCTGAATTGATCTGGATCAGGTTGACCAGGTTCAATTGGCTGGATGTGGCTGGATTGGTTGGTTGGGCTGAACCGGTTGAGGTTGGGCTGAGCCAATTTTGCCAAAGGTGGCTGGGAATATCCGACGGCTGAGGGTCGCCGGAGTGGATCGCCGGCATAGGGGCGGCGGCGACGGTCGGAGTCTTGGCAGTAAGGTTCGTGGGTTGATGGGGAAGAGATCCAACGGCTCGGATCTGGGATATGTGTGGCGGATCGGCCGGATCTGGGGAAGACGGCGGCGAAGGTTGGGTCGGCCGGCGTCGGGGACGACGAGGAGGCTTCGGGAGGGGCTTAGGAAGGTTGGGATCGGTTTAGGAAGGTCGGCTATGGGTTTAGAGTGGTTTGGAGGTAAGATAGGGGTCGGGCAGGGTTGACGGAGATGGGGACGGAGCTGGGTTGTTGGGATGCCATGGGGATCACCGGAGAAGATGGAGTGGGGCGATGGAAAAGAGATGGTCGGGGTCGTGGGGCTTAGAGGAAGAGGATGGAGGTCTTGGATGGCGATGGGGGTGGCCGGAGGAGGCTAGGGAAAGATGGCCGGCAGAAGCTAGGGTTTGGGCACAGGGAGAGAGAGGAGGAAGATGATGCTGATGTGGCGCTGACGTGGCGGAGAGGGAAAGTCCGTGGAGGCGATGCCGGCTGCGGAGAAGATGACCGACGGGGAAGAAGGTGGATGTATGGTGGATTTTCGGGTGGAAACTACATTACCTCTACTCCTATGATATTCTACTCCTATGATATTCTATCAACTATTTTTTATCATTCATCTCATGCATAACCTAATACAAACTAATGAGGTCCTTTTATAGAGAACTTGACAGAGTCCTAATCCAACTAAAAAACCCCTTTGCTTAATTAGCATGTAATAAGGCTTTCAAACTCAACTCAACTTCCTAACTCAAAGAGACTCTTAATTAATTCCTAACAATCAAATACCAACTAGGACTCAATAAAAGAATAATAATAAATCCTAATCAAATACTCTAGTTTGAACTAGGTAAGACCAAGTCAAACTAGGAAAGAGTCTGAACCAGCTTGGTTCCTCTTCTGGGTTCGGGTCCAGTTGGTCGAGTCGGATTGACTTGTATCAAATCGTAAAGGTATATCTCGACCTAGCCATAGCTTTGGCTAAGGAGGAGCCGAGACAAGGCAAGAGACCAGATACGAAAGCCCTAGAGAAGGTGCATCGTATCAATTTGATATCAGAGCTCCGTTCCACCGACTGTGTTGTCCAACGCCTTCCAGAAGCTGCTCTGATCGCAGGAACAATACCTGGCCAAAACCCTAGTTATACCTCGGGCGGCTCAACCCCTACTCAAACCACTGTTCATCCGACCAGACCTACTCCTATACCTGGTCGAACCCCTCTTCCACAACTCTATTATCATCCCTACATAACCCTAACCCTAACCAACCTCCACCCTATGCAGCCTACAATCCAATTCTTCCACAACCCTATTATTACCCACCTCACACCCCGCCTGCCTATGAACCGACCAATTATCCAAAGCTTGAGCCCCCTATCCCTCCCTACAAACCATCACCTCTTTATCAGCCATTATCTCCACCCTACAACCAACCGAAACCTGCAAATACCAACGGGTATTCGAGTACAACTTGGACTCCAGATCCTACTGGAACTAGGATTACAAATCCTACTCAAACTGGGAATCCGAGTCAAAATCAGAGTACGACTTGGACTCAATCCTACTAGAACTAGATTTGCAAATCCTACTCCAACTAGGAATCCTTGTCAAACTCGGAGTACGGCTTACCCTACAGTTGAACAATGGAAGAAAGCCGTCCAAAGTTGGATCCGTCTACCTTACCCTTCAGCAGAACAGTGGGAAGAAATGATCCAACGATATTCTCCTGCAAACCAGTCAAGCTCTATTGGAGTTCAGATTTCCTGTCAAAATCCCATTCTAGCTGCAACTTGGATTGCAGAACCTAAACCCAACTCTACCTGGATTAGGACTCCTCATACTCCACCTACCCATGAGCTGCTCCATTACCCAAACCATGCCACATCCCGGCCCAGTTAACACCTTGTCATCATCTTCTTCCTCCTTCCCTTCATCCAAACCCTACCTTCCCACCACCTGCAATTCCTCTTCGGCAGCTCCCGTCACCAACCAAGGCTACCCTCTTTCTCCCTGCAATACCACAACCCTTCCTTCACCATCCCCATCTTCGATTGTCATCTCCGGCGATCTACCCACCATCCATGAAGTTGCAGCCACCGACCTCACCTTAGTTGAAGACCTCCCCACGCCATGTAACCGCTACCAAGGTCCTCCTCACTCCTATCCCAATCCCATCAAAACCTTCCCTGACCATGCCTTCTTCATCATTGACCCCAGCGGAAGCTCAAAACCCACCGGTGTTCTTGAAGCTCCTCACAGCCACCCAACCTCTCCTCCCATAGTCGTTCCATGTACAACCCCTCTAGCTCCCAACTCCATCTTTCCCCACTCCGATGAGCTTTCCACACCGGCAATCGAGTCCAGTCCACTCTCAGCGGCCAAACCTCCTTCGTCCTTCCTAAAGCTTCACCAAGCCATGGATAGGTTCCAACCGTCCGATCTGATTATCAGATCTGAACCAGTTGGATTTAATCAGACTTGGACTCAGTCTCACGGACTTGATTGAGTCAGACTCCGATCGAGCCGTACCTGATGATCTCAACTAGCTTTGGGCAAATCTCGATAGTACAGATCCAATCAGATCAGAATTCAACACATGGGGTCTAATCTGACTCAGATCTAGATACCCAGACTTGATCAAATTTGATTCCAGCAAGTCAGGTGAATTCCAATCAAGCCCAGATCCAGTCCAGTTCAAGCTAAGTCAGGATCAGTTAGATTCAGCTAGAATTGATCCTGTCAAATTTGATCTCAGCCAGCCAAGTTCGATCAAGCTCAACCAATCTGCACCTGGTCAAGCACCCTCGGGTCATCTAGACCGTCCAGATCATATCCAGAAGTTCCCTATGCAACTTCAGCCATTGATCACGGATCCGAAGGTCGATCTGAGCCATCCTAGGAGCTTCACTCTTTATTCGGATGCCATCTTCCAGCTGACCAAATCCATGAGCATCGCCCAGCAACCATCAACCACTCAAGGCCTCAGAACAACTAAGTCAACTATGACCATGAGGACTGATGTTGAAGCCAGATCCCTGATGATTCCTTTCGAGCAAAGCAGAGAGATATCCAAGCTCAATTGTACTCAACCGTATCCAACTGCCATATTGGATCTACTTCCACTTTTGGAGGATTTGATTCGGGTTGACCTAGTCTTCGACCCAGGAAGCCAGCTACTAAGGACGCACCACCACCACTCTATAGTCGTCCTTTACTTTTTGGAGTTCCAGCAACCCCCAGATACATCAGCGCTTCAGTTTCCTTCTTCCAGGCCAGCGGCATGGCCTCCTGATTCAGTGGCCCCATTAACACCTGATCCACCATGGGTGCGACCAGGATTCTCACCGCCGAGTCAGAGCAACTGTTGCGGTCTAGCCACGTCACTCAGGTCTGAGAAGAGCAGAGCCCTTTTCCCTCAACAAATTCAGGCCTTGAGGACAAGGCCCATTTCGAAGGGAGAGGGGATGATACGAGGACGAATTGAGCCAATCCAAGAAGGGACCCGCGTACTTGATGGGGTGGGCCCACGCCATGGAGCTGGCTGCAACCAAGTCCCTTTGGGCGTCCTAAGCCCAACCAGCCATAAGGATTCCTATTCCCTGGCTGGTTTGCTTGCTTAGTTGATTTCCTAGTTAGTAGTTATCTTGATTGAGTCAGTTTGCTAGTTGAGTTCAGTTTGTGCTTAGCTAGTTCTATTTAATTGAGTCCTAGTTTGGTTGATTGAAGTCACTTGGTTACTTAGTTCATTCATAGTTATTAGGAGTCAGTTTGAGTTGAGTTAGTAAGAGTCTGTTTACTTGCTGTTCAAGCAAGAAGGTATTCAGGTTGGAGTGGAACTCTCTTGAGGCCTCTATAAAAGGACCTCTATAGATTTTATTAGGTCATTAACGAATTTAATGGAGTTATTATTTAGTAGAGATAAATCCTAGGAGTAGAAGTAATATAGGAGTAGCTGTAACCCTAATTGCTATCAAATCCACCAGCCAACTTCATCTCTCTCTACTGCCGGATTATCTCTCCACCAGCCGCCCACCATCCATCGCCGTCATTCGCTGCCATCCGCCGTCCAACCCCCAGTCCCCCGCATCCCCCTTGGCTGTCATGCTCCCCTCCACCACCTCATCACCGTTGCCACGTTCTCCAAGGCTTGGATTCCCCAAGGGTAGCCGGCCAACCATAGAGGAAGCTGCGAGGTAATTCTCTTCCTCATCCGTCTCTCTCCTCCGATTTTCAGCCTTACTTGTCGAATACCTAGGGTGCTTCTCCTAAAACCCTAAAGGTATATCTCGACCTAGCCATAGCTTTGGCTAAGGAGGAGTGTATCAAAGAGTAAAGAGGAAGGTTGGCGGCGAGTTGGAGTCGGACTAGGAGAGGGAGAAGGGAGTGTCCGGCTGGAGGGGGGAATAAGGAAAGAGGAAGGAGAGGGAGAGACGAGGAGAGAGAGAGGGCAGCGGCTGGTGAGGCGGTGTATTGGCGGTGGCGGTGAACTTCATGGTTTCACACCCGCGTAGTGCACACACGGCCTCATGAATGAATAATGTGCTTGTTAGAACCCTAGACGAGATTCGGATTGGAAGATTCGAGCTCGGGCGTGAAAGCTTGTCTTTAGGACAGCTTTCAGCCCTGAAGTGAACAGTCGACCCTTGGAGAGACCGATCGACTTTGAGTGCAAGCACCGAGGCTTAGGTGTCAGCAAGGGCGATCAACCGACCTTGTGCGACTGATCGCTACTTTAAGCGATCAATTGGACACAGCTGGTATAAGTAGCTGCCAGCTCCCCTATTTTCTTCTTTTCCTTTCTTGTCCGCCTTTCTTAGGGTTTCGCGAGAGAGAGTGAGATCCTGCGGCTTGGAGGCAACGACGGCAAGGGGAAGGACCAATCTAGGCCATCTTAGGTCGGATTAGTGTTACGAGCGGTCTACTCGTGATCTTCTCGTAATGGGTCTCTACTGCTCCAATCGATCAGAATCGGCCTGATCGGACTTGATTTGAGTCCAATGGGCTGAAGCTGGATCGAATCTGGTTCAGATCTGGCTCAGATTGGGGTAGGACTCGACTGGGTCAAGTCTGGATTGGTTGATTGGCTCTTGGAATTGAATCTGGCTCGGATTGGGTTAAGTGGCTTGGCTGAAACGACTAGGACTAGGTTAAGTGGCTGAACCAATCAAGTTGACTGGATCCAGTTGACCAAGTCAACCAACAGTGGCTGAGGGAGAGGCTAAGGTTGATCCGAGGGCTGAGGGCCGCCGGAGGTGGATCGCCGGCGTAAGGGCGGCGGCGGCGGTCGGGATACTTCCAGGAAGGGTCGCCTGGAGGTGAGGATGAGATCCAACGGCTCGGATCTGGAAGATGGGTGGCGGATCGGCCGGATCTGGTGAAGACGACGGTGAAGGTTTGGTCGGGCGGCGTCGGGGATGACAACGGGGAGCTCGGCGGGGCTTAGAAGGGTTGGGATCGGTTTAGGGAGGTCGGCCGGGAACTGGGGAGGGATCTGGGGGGTTAATGGCGGTCGAGGTCGTGGAAGACGGCGGCGACTGTGAAGTGGGGAATGACGGGGATTCCGACGGAGAAGACGATGCGGGCGATGGAGGGGTTGGTCGGAGTCGTGGGAGATAGGCGAAGTCGGTGGTGACCTTGGTTGGCGACGGGGGCGGCCGGAGAGGGCTTGACGGAGGAGATCGGCGGGAAGGTAGGGTTTGGCACGGGAGAGAAGAAAGGAAGGAGATGAGCTGACGTGGCGCTGACGTGGCAGTGGGGTCGCTGACGTGGCGGAGAGAGAAAGTGACGGGGAGAAGGAAATTGAAGGTGAAGGCGATGCCGGCTGCGGAGAAGATGACCGACGGGGAAGAAGATGGATCTATGGTAGATATCGGGTGGAATCTACTTTACTTCTACTCCTATGATAATTTATCAACTACTCATAATCATTAATCTCATCATTCATCATCATCATTACCTAATACAAACTACTAAGGTCCTTTTATAGAGACCTTGACAGAGTCCTAATCCACTAGAAAACCCCCTTGCTTAATTAGCAAGTAATAAGGTTTCTGACTCAACTCAACTTCCTAACTCAAAGGGACTCTTAATTAATTCCTAACAATCAACTAGGACTCAATAAAAGACTAATGATAAAGACTAATTAAATACTCTAGTTTGAACTAGGGAAGTCCAAGTCAAACTAGGAAAGAGGTTGAACCAGTTTGGTTCCTCTTCTGGATTCGGGTCCAGTTGGTCGAGTCGGATCGACTCGTATCAATTAGCAAGGATTAAGAGAGGATTAGCTCGTTTAAAGTAGGGTTTATGAAGGCCTTGATTGATTGTTTAGTTGATTTCTATCTTCTAATATGTTTGTTTAAGTTTGGATTTCACTTGACTTTGTAGCTTTGACAATTTGGATGTATTTATTTTGGTTTTAACCAACTTTTTCATGGATTTTCGTCGGTTTTCCTTCTTTGATTAAACCAGTCAGTTTATGCTTGATTCGGTGATTGATCCATGCATAATCTCGTGTGACCTTCAAGATGAAAGTTTTATATATTCGAGTCTACTTTCATATGCCTTTTATTTTAAATTTTGCAGTTTTGTGTAAGATTTATAGTGAATTATCTACTGAACTGTGTCGAAACAGAGTTTCGATTAAAACCAGTAAGTTTATGCTTGATTCTGTGTTAATCCATGCATAATATTACGTGACCTTAAAGATGAAAGTTTTAGATCTTCGAGGCTACATTCCCATGCCACTAATTGCATATTTTTCAGGTTTTTGAACGATTTATGGTAAAAATAAATCCTATGAACTGTTCCGAAACAGAGCTTTGAGTTAAAATTGGGAAATTCAATGGAATATTGATATCCAATTGATTTGATTCTTGAATATATTGATCTTAGTGTTTGTTAGGACTGATCCGGAGGTTTTTCTTTTAATTCAATAAATTTTCGAAGTATTTATGGTCTCCTTTATCAAATCTGGCTTTAATTGGAAATTAAGGGTTTTCATCTAATTTCTTTTCCCCTTTTTAACTAATTTTCGAATATATGATTCGGAATATGCAAATGAGTAGGAATACCAGTTTTGATGTAAATTGGTTGAATATATTGAAAGTTATGCTATATTTATGTTACTAGTTTCCCTTGCGAAAGATTGATAAATTGATCTTAATAATGCATGTTGTATATATGTATTATATATATTTAGACCCATATGTGGGGTCCAACCCTATCAGTAATGGATGTTGTTAACTAAGGGGCATCTGATACGAGTCGATCCGACTCGACCAACTGGACCCTAACCCAGAAGAGGAACCAAGCTGGTTCAACCTCTTTCCTAGTTTGACTTGGACTTCCCTAGTTCAAACTAGAGTATTTAATTAGTATTTATCATTAGTCTTTTATTGAGTCCTAGTTGATGGTTAGGAATTAATTAAGAGTCCCTTTGAGTTAGGAAGTTGAGTTGAGTCAGAAACCTTATTACTTGCTAATTAAGCAAAGGGGTTTTTCTAGTGGATTAGGACTCTGTCAGGTCTCTATAAAAGGACCTTAGTAGTTTGTATTAGGTTATGATGAAGGCATGATGAATGAAGAGTTATGAATTATTAGGAGTAGTTGATAAATTATCATAGGAGTAGAGATAATATAGCTTCCACCCGATATCTACCATAGATCCATCTTCTTCCCCGCTGGTCATCTTCTCCGCAGCCGGCATCGCCTTCACCTTCATCTTCCTTCTCCACGCCACTTTCTCTCTCCTCCACGTCGCCGCCACGTCACCCCTTACTGTTCATCGTCTTCCTTCCTCTATCCTGAAACCCTAGCTCACCGCCGTTCTCCCCTCTCCGGCCACCCCCGTCGCCACCTAAACCCGCCATCCTCTTCCCCTTGGCACCACGACTCCGGCCATACCCTTCCCTCCGCCCTTCGTCCCCTCCGGCGCCGTTCCCCGTCAACCTCAACTTCACAGCCACCGTCCGCCGTCCGCCATACGACCCGATCTCATCCCTAAACCATCTTAAACCCTTTCTCGTCTCCTCACGACCCGATCCCGACCATTCCTGACCGTTCCTGGCCCCAGCCGAGCTCCCTCATCGTCCCCGACGCCGGTGAACCCAAACCCCCGCCGTCCATCTCCCAGATCTGGCCGATCCGCCACCTACCTCACCGATCCGAGCCGGTAGATCTCATCCCCACCTCCAGGCGACCCTTCCTGGAAGCATCCCAACCGACGCCGACGCCCCTACGCCGGCGATCTACTCCGGCGACTCCTTAGCCCTTGGATCACTCCGGTTCAGCCAATCCAGCCACTTAGCCCAATTGAACCTGGTCAACCTGATCCAGATCAATTCAGACTTGATCCAGTCAAGTCTCATCCAATCAGGCTTAGCCAGATTCGATCCAGCATCAGCCAGATCCAATCCAGCTAGCCAAATCAGCCAATTGGACTCAAATCAAGTCCGATCAGGCCGATTCTGATCGATTGGAGCAGTAGAGACCCATTACGAGAGGATCACGAGTAGACCGCTCGTAACAGCATCCCCGGGAATGTGTAGAATAAATAGGCCGAATGTGTGTTTTTGTTTGTGTAGAATAAGTAGACCAAATATGTGCCATGTATGACTATGCTTATATAATATATGATACGGTTGAAAACCAAGCTCAACCTGGGCTAGTTGAACCCACGCCCAGCCATGGCCCACGTACTTGGTGGATCCAAGTGGGGCCCACGCAGGACCAGTCCCGCCTCCTGGTAGGACTCGGCCATGGACTCGGTGCCAGGCAAAAACCGGCCACTAATGAAACCACTTCCTAGATGGTTTGGTTAATTATCCAAGTTTGAGTTAGTTTCCTAATCTTAGTGGAGTTAATTAAAGAGTTTGATTCTTAGTTGAGTTTTCTATTTATTTGAGTCCTAGTTATGACAATCCTAGTTGGTCATTGCCTCATTAGCTGCAGGAGTTTAAGTATAGTTTCAGTCATAATAGTACTTGCTCATTAAGCAAGGGGATATTTGAGTAGGAACTGAAGTAGAACTAGGACTATATGAGACCTCTATTCAAGGACCTCCATACCTTTGTATTTGGATATGCTTGAGTTTATGAATAAAGTAGAGTAGTTAAGTAGAATATCATAGGAGTAGAGGTAATATAGTTTCCACCAGAAATCCAGCATCCACTCCACCTCTTCTCCACCGCCAGCCACAGCCGTCGTCCCCTCCTTGGCCAACGCCCTTGGTGTTGTTCCTAGGATAGGCTGGCCATCCCTTTAGGAGAAGAAGTGTCACAACCCGACCAGAAAACCCATCCAGATTGGAGCGTGAACCACCTAAACCTGTTTAGGTCATCAATAAGCGTAACCAGTATATACCTGATACAAATTTCAACAATTGATCCTAAGGGCAGAAAATAAATTTACAATTAATTTTACTATTACAAACTCAATTTAAACATTTAAAGAAACATCCTTTATCATTAATAAAAAAATTCAGAGTTATACAACTTGTACTCAAATAAAAACATGTCCCCAAAACTAGATGACATCAAATATATATAAAATACTGGAATGAAGCCCTCAAGTCTGACAACAACCTCAAGCAACACCCGAAGTAGAAGCGCCTCCAAATGCAGATCCGGAAGTAGAAGGAGCGACGTCTGCACTTGCAAAATGCAGCTTAGGTAGGGTGAACATATAGCCCAGTAGGGTTCTAATCTACGTCACACTCAAAGAAAAAGAAAAACTGCAACTGCCCAGGCCTAGGGCATAAAAGAAACAAGGCTGGACAAGGGTTACACATCACCAAGCGCCACTCTACAACTCGGGGAAGGACAAGGGGCAAGTGCACTCCCACCTCTACAACCCTCTCAACAAGACAACAACTGCCCTCAGCGATTGGCGCAGAGAATGACACGACATCTACACCTCAATACCATGATTCAGATAAACATAGCAATACAAGAACCTCAATCAACATGAGATCATAATCAAACAATCTTGCCCTAATCCTTCTACCCATTCCTCAGTCCTAGAGCTAGATCCGAGCTACCCGAGCCCTCAGATCGGCGATCGAGCCCATCGCCCGCACTTAGCCTCAATGCTTCTAATGCACACAACATGCATGATCCTATTCAAGCAACTAGGCCTAGGTGTCTCTACATGCCAAATCATTAGTCAATTGTCCAAGAGGTTATAACAAAGCTAAACAGTTGGCATACAATGAGCTAAGAACAAAGCCACCATGAGAAACAATAACTATTCAACCATTCACATGCAAGACACACCTTCGGTCCAACTAAACTACGCATTTCCGAGGGGCATCACTCCCTTGGTTAACCCACAAATAAATAAAAACAGGCACACCGTCGGCTCTAGGCATAAGCATGGTATACGAGTGTGAAATTGGGTAATTAGCAAGAGATCACAAGAATAGCAAGCTTAACATTAGTTCACAGGACTTGAACAGAGAAGGGAACATGCTGCTATATTATACAATTGACATGATTGACATACATATACCATTAACATAAGAAACTATAGCAATAATCCGTTGACAGCCTAACATTTCAACAAGCAACCATATGGAGTAGCATAAGCTAAATTTGGTTATAAAGCTAGGAATTTGAAAATTACCATTTCAAAGCCAGCAGAACAGCCGGGAGGACCTCCGCAAGGCGGCCAGCTTCACCCCTATCCAGCTACCGACTGTTGGCTCCCCTGCTGACTGGCTGGCAAACAAGAGCCGAAATGGGAAGAGTAGATGATCTTAGGCAATCAGCAACTAGGAATCGATGGAGGGAGCTCCGATTACACACTAAAGGGAGAAGCTATATGAACAAGACCCAAGGAAACACATAGAGGCCCGATTGAGACCCAAAGGAGACAGGGGAAGCCGATCCAAACCCACGGACAGGGGGGAGATCCATCGAAAACCAGAGAAGGGGAATAGATATGTTACGATGCACCTTCTCAAGGGCTTTCGTATCGGGTCTCTTGCTGAGTCTCAACTCCTCCTTAGCCAAATCTATGGCTAGGTCGAGAGATACCTTTTGGGTTTTAGGAGAAGGACCCTAGGTATTCGACGAGGAAGGCGAAAACTAGAGGAGGAGACGGATGAGAAGAGGGATACCTTGCAGCTCCTCTAGGGTTGGCTGGCTTCTCTTGGAGATCCAAGCCTTGGAGAACGTGGTGGAGGGAAGCACGGCAGCCAAGGGAACGCCGGGGACTTGGGGTTGGACGGCGGAGGTGGCTGGTAGCGGCGGTGATGATAGTAGTCGGCTGGTGGAGAAGAATCCGGCTGTAGAGAGAGAAGGGTGAAGGTGGCTGGGGAATTTGTGGAAGATTAAGTTACAGCTACTCCTAGGGTTACAACTACTCCTAAATTATCCTACTAATAACTCTATTTTATTCTCATAATTCGTCAAGCATAAAAACCCTAATACAAGCTATAGAGGTCCTTTTATAGAGGCCTCAAGAGAGTTCTAGTACAACCTGAATCCCTTCTTGCTTGGACAGCAAGTAAAAGACTCTTACTAATTCAACTCAAACTGACTCCTAATAACCAGGGATGAACTAAGTAAGCTAGTGACTTGACTCAACCAAAACTAGGACTCAATTAAATAGAAACTGGCGAAGCACAAACTGAACTCAAACTAGGAAATCAACTAGGAAAGCAATTAAGACTCAACTAAGGAAATAACCATGTAAGGCCAGTGATACGAGTCGATCCGACTCGACCAACTGGACCGGAACCAAGAAGAGGAACCAAGCTGGTTCAACCTCTTTCCTAGTTTGACTTGGACTTCCCTAGTTCAAACTAGAGTATTTAATTAGTCTTTATCATTAGTCTTTTATTGAGTCCTAGTTGATTGTTAGGAATTAATTAAGAGCCCTTTGAGTTAGGAAGTTGAGTTGAGTCAGAAACCTTATTACTTGCTAATCAAGCAAGGGGGTTTTTCTAGTGGATTAGGACTCTGTCAAGGTCTCTATAAAAGGACCTTAGTAGTTTGTATTAGGTAATGATGGATGAGATGAATGATTAAGAGTAATTAGTAGAATATCATAGGAGTAGAATATCATAGGAGTAGAAGTAAAGTAGATTCCACCCGATATCTACCGTAGATCCATCTTCTTCCCCGCTGGTCATCTTCCCCGCAGCCGGCACCGCCTCCACCAGTGTTTCTCTCTTTCCCGTCACTTTCTCTCTCCGCCACGTCATCGACCCCACCGCCACGTCAGCGCCACGTCACCCGCACTATTCATCGTCTCCCTCCTCAAGTTATACCCTCGCTTCCGCCGATCTCGACCGCCGTTCCCTCTCCGGCCACCCCCGTCGCCACCTAATCACTCCAACGACTTCCCCAAGCCCTCACGACTCCGGCCAACCGATTCACCGCCCCGTTCGTCTTCTCCGGCGTCTTCCCCGGCAACCTCATCTTCACAGCCACCGTCAGCAGTCCACCATACGACCCCAATCTCACTCCCAAATCCCTCCTAAGTACCCGGCCGGCCTCCGTAGACCCGATCCCAACCATCCCTGACCATTCCCGGCCTCCAGCCGAGCTCCTCGTCGTCCCCGACGCCGGTGAACCCAACCCCGCCGCCCTCGACCTCTAGATCCCGCCGATCTAGCCCACCTCCGACCAATCCACTCCGGTGGATCTCTTCCCCAACAACCCGCGATCTTCCCTACCACTATCCCGACCGCCGCCGCCGCTCCAACGCCGGCGATCCACTCCGGCGATTCTCAGCCGTCGGATATTCCCAGCCATCTTTGGCCAAATTGGCTCAGCCACTTAATCCGGATCTAGCCCAATCCACTTGGTCAGCTTGATCCAGATCAATTCAGACTTGACCCAGTCAAGTCCCATCCAATCAGGCTCAGCCAGATCCGATCCAGCTCAAGCCAGATCCGATCCAGCTAGCCAATTCAGCCAATTGGACTCAAATCAAGTCCGATAAGGCCGATTCTGATCGATTGGAGCAGTAGAGACCCATTACGAGAGGATCACGAGTAGACCGCTCGTAACAACTTGGTATCAGAGCTCCGTTCCACCAACTGTGCGGTTCAGAACCTACTGGAAACTTCGCCACCATGTACGGAGTACCCCAGGAAAGTTTGGAGCAGCAATTCAAGATTCTGCAGTCCCAGTTGAAGCTTTGTTCAACTTTGATGGAACGCCAAAGCAGAACCTTGGAGCGCACCAGTAGGAAGTGGGAGCAGATTACTAGTAGATGGTCAACTGTGACTCAAACAAGTCTCATAGGGATTCAGATTTCGAGTCAAACCCCTACTCTAGCTGCAACCCAAATTCCAGAACCTGACCCTGAGCCAACTCAGATTATGACTCCGATTGTAATTGCGAGTCCGAATGAGAGACCAGCAATCAATAAGGGAGAAGAGATCCAGAAGCTAGTTGAGGAGCGACAACCGTCCGATTCTCAGATCGAACTGGAGCACATGCTGTTGCAACCTCCTCTGCCAGATCAGGGTGAACACTTTCTACCACCTTCTCATGATTTTTCCGAAATTTTCCCTATTTTTCCATATTTTCCGGAATTTCCCCTGGTTTTCTCTCTCCTCCCGGTTTGGCTCGAGCCGCGGCTCATCCCTCTCCTTCAGCCCGGCTCACCTCCGAGCCGACTACCCTTCGTCCCGGCTCATCCACGGCTCCGTCGGCTCGTCCTCAAGCCGCCACCCCAACGCCGATCTCCGACGCCGTCCTCTTCTCCCAACCTTCGAGGAAGCACCGGCGTCCATCTCCGAAGCCACCGTGGCCAACCACGTCCACGATTGAGGCCCGGATCGCCGACGTCCAATTCCGGCGAACTCCCCTGTTCCGGCCTCCTCCGCTCCGCCACTTCCCGGGAATGATCTCAAGATCAAACCACCGGAGAAAGGTCGCAAGACCTTCACGAACCGTTTCCACCCATCCCCCGCTACCGATGAGCCCTCCTTCACCGCCGATCACCGGCGATGACATCCACCGCGCCCCCACCTTCAGATCCGGCGAGTTCGGAGCCCAATCCGTCGATCAAACCGTACGGATGGAACCCTCACGTCCTTGCGAAGCTTCCTGTGCCGTTGCCACACTCCGGCGACTTGGTTTCGCCGTTGATCCAGCTCCGGCAGCTTCTCAGCCGTCCGATCAAGACTGCAACTTGATCCAGCCGTTTGATCAGCCTGATCTTCGATCCAGTGGTTCCGATCTTCGATCTGAACCTGATCCAAGAGTCCCCAGCAATCAGGACCATCAAGATCAACTCCAAGTTATCCAGATGCATCCTCAGCCGTTGATCAAGCATTCAAAGGTTGAGATGAGTCATGAAAGGAGCTACCCTCCTTATCCAGATTTCATCTTCAATATGATCAGATCTGATTATGATGGTAACATCGGTTTGGCTCAACTGATTCAAGTCCAGATTGACACCGGTAGAGCCAACCAAGTCAGACAGGTTTGGACCAGAGTACGACTCAGCACAGCTGAAGATTCAACTTGGTTCAACCAACTTCTAGTCCAGACTAGTGCAGCAGAAGCATGGTCCAGCCATCTCCACTTCAGATTGGACCAAAGCCAGCTTGACCCAGATTCAAGCCAAGTCCCTGCACAGTTGATTAGACCATGGAGATCAGATCCCATCCTATGGTCATGGGCAACACTACTGATGGGACATGATGAGGATGATCCAGGAGAGCCATTGAAGATCATATTCCTGGAGCTACCTGAGCCATCAGATCGACCGCCAGATGCTCATCCATCACTGCCACTGCTACCACTGGACCCGACATGGGATCGACCTGGTTTCTCCCCACCGAGTCCAGACCTACAGCAGCAAGTTGATTCGGTCCAGCCACATGGAGCCATCCTACCTGACCTGACTCTGGCCTTGAGGACAAGGCCAATTTTGAAGGAAGGGGGGGTGATACGAGTCGATCCGACTCGACCAACTGGATCCGAACCCAGAAGAGGAACCAAACTGGTTCAGCCTCTTTCCTAGTTTGACTTGGACTTCCCTAGTTCAAACTAGAGTATTTAATTAGTCTTTATCATTAGTCTTTTATTGAATCCTAGTTGATTGTTAGGAATTAATTAAGAGTCCCTTTGAGTTAGGAAGTTGAGTTGAGTCAGAAACCTTATTACTTGCTAATCAAGCAAGGGGGTTTTTCTAATGGATTAGGACTCTGTCAAGTCTCTATAAAAGGACCTTAGTAGTTTGTATTAGGTAATGATGGATGAGATGAATGATTAAGAGTAATTAGTAGAATATCATAGGAGTAGAATATCATAGGAGTAGAAGTAAAGTAGATTCCACCCGATATCTACCATAGATCCATCTTCTTCCCCGCTGGTCATCTTCCCCGCAGCCGGCACCGCCTCCACCAGTGTTTCTCTCTTTCCCGTCACTTTCTCTCTCCGCCACGTCATCGACCCCACCGCCACGTCAGCGCCACGTCACCCGCACTATTCATCGTCTCCCTCCTCAAGTTATACCCTCGCTTCCGCCGATCTCCACCGCCGTTCCCTCTCCGGCCACCCCCGTCGCCACCTAATCACTCCAACGTCTTCCCCAAGCCCTCACCACTCCGGCCAACCGATTCACCGCCCCGTTCGTCTTCTCCGGCGTCTTCCCTGGCAACCTCATCTTCACAGCCACCGTCAGCAGTCCACCATACAACCCCGATCTCACTCCCAAATCCCTCCTAAGTACCCGGCCGGCCTCCGTAGACCCGATCCCAACCATCCCTGACCATTCCCGGCCTCCAGCCGAGCTCCTCGTCGTCCCCGACGCCGGTGAACCCAACCCCGCCGCCCTCGACCTCTAGATCCCGCCGATCTAGCCCACCTCCGACCAATCCACTCCGGTGGATCTCTTCCCCAACAACCCGCGATCTTCCCTGCCACTATCCCGACCGCCGCCGCCGCTCCAACGCCGGCGATCCACTCCGGCGATTCTCAGCCGTCGGATATTCCCAGCCATCTTTGGCCAAATTGGCTCAGCCACTTAATCCGGATCCAGCCCAATCCACTTGGTCAGCTTGATCCAGATCAATTCAGACTTGACCCAGTCAAGTCCCATCCAATCAGGCTCAGCCAGATCCGATCCAGCTCAAGCCAGATCCGATCCAGCTAGCCAATTCAGCCAATTGGACTCAAATCAAGTCCGATAAGGCCGATTCTGATCGATTGGAGCAGTAGAGACCCATTACGAGAGGATCAATATGGCAGCTAGATACTGTGGAGAACAGTTGAGCTTGGGGCTCTCTCTGCTTTGCTCCAAAGGGATTATCACGGCTCCGGCTTCAACATCAGTCCTCATGGTCAGAGTCGACAAAGTCGTTCTGAAACTTTGAGTGGTTGATGGTTGCTGGGCGATGCTCTTGGATCTGGTCAGTTGGAAGAGGGCAACCGAATAAGGAGAGAAACTCCTTGGATAGTTGAGATCGATCATGGGATGCTTGATCAGATGTCGATGATGTGTATAGGTCATCCGGAATCTGGTCTGATCTTGCTGAAGTTTGGAATTTAGCCTGACCAATTCTGATTGGCTGAGCTTTCCTGGACTTGCCTGGCTGAGATCACACCTAACCGTATTGATTCTAGCTGAATCGAACTGAGTCTGACTTAGCCTGATCTGGTCTGGATCTGGGCTTGATGGGATTTGGTTGGTGGAGCCAAATCTAGTTGAGCTTGGATTGAATCTGTCCAAGTCTTGTAGGCTGGAAATAATAGAAAGAGATCTGGCAGCTGGAAGTGGCCGGAACTCAATCGGCGGTGAGGGATGCTCGTCGGAATTCCAATCCCATGGAGAAGAGGTAGTGAGAGGATGGGGGTTCGACCCAATGGAGTGAATCTGGCTGGATGGGTGTCGGTTCTGGTGGTTGGGGTTTGGAGCCGGGCTTGGTAATGTAGAGGAAGGGGTCAGGAGGTTTAAGGGACGGCCTTTGTTGCCCCAGGAGATCCTTCAGTGGGCTTGTGAGAGGAGGTCATGGTAGTCTTGGGCAGAGGTAGACCGTGACTTCCTTGAGGTTTGTCGCCTGAGTCGGGGAAGATGGAGTTGGGAGCCGGCAGGTTTGTACATGGAAGAGCTATGGGAGGAGAGGTTGGGTGGCTGTGAGGAGGACCTTGGGGGAGGTTACATGGTGCGGGGAGGGCTTGAACTAAGATGAGGTCGGTGGCTACAGCTTCATGGATGGTGGGTAGATCGTCGGAGATGTCAATCGACAATGGGGATGGTAAAGGAAGGGACGTGGGTTTGTAGGGAGAAAGAGGGTTGTACGCATAGGGAGGGGGTGTAGGCTGCTGGTAGGGAGGTGGGTGATAGGCCGGATATAGGGGAAGGGTAGTGGGGCCAGGTATAGGCAGGGATTGAACCGGATGGGTAGTAAACTGGTTAGGAGTAATTAGACCTGATCCAACTAGGACATAGTTGGGGATATGGCCGGTTCTTCCTTGGATAGGGACGGCTCCATGGGAAGCTCTAGGGAAAGTAGGGTTAGGGTTAGGGTTCTCATCTTGCCTTCCTATAGATCCTAGATTCCACGTTTGCATCTGCAACGCCATGACAGCTACGGATTCAGAGAGTCCTTGCATAAGAGCCCGGGTCCTGTGCTGCGATGCCCGCAAGGACAACGACGCCCTGTTGACGCCTGCGATCAATTCGTAAGTTACGGGAAGAACCCGCTCCTTGGGAGCACTTGTAGGGGTTGTTCCTGCCATGTGGACTTTTTTCAGAAGGATTCGAGGTGGCACAGGTAGGAGGAAAGAGCTCTGATACCAAGTTGTTACGATGCACCTTCTCAAGGGCTTTCGTACCGGGTCTCTTGCTGGGTCTCAACTCCTCCTTAGCCAAATCTATGGCTAGGTCGAGAGATAGCTTTAGGGTTTTAGGAGAAGGACCCTAGGTATTCGACGAGGAAGGCGAAGAGGAGGAGACGGATGAGAAGAGGGGATACCTTGCAGCTCCTCTAGGGTTGGCTGGCTCTCTTGGAGATCCAAGCCTTGGAGAACATGGTGGAGGGAAGCACGGCAGCCAAGGGGGCACCGGGGACTTGGGGTTGGACGGCGGAGGTGGCTGGTAGCGGCGGTGATAATAGTGGCCGGCTGGTGGAGAAGAATCCGGTTGCAAAGAGAGAAGGGTGAAGGTGGCTGCTGGGGAATTTGTGGAAGATTAAGTTACAGCTACTCCTAGGGTTACAACTACTCCTAAATTATCCTACTAATAACTCTATTTTATTCTCATAATTCGTCATGCATAAAAACCCTAATACAAGCTATATAATAAAAACCCTAATGCATAAAATCCTTTTATAGAGGCCTCAAGAGAGTTCTAGTACAACCTGAATCCCTTCTTGCTTGGACAGCAAGTAAAAGACTTACTAATTCAACTCAAACTGACTCCTAATAACCAGGGATGAACTAAGTAAGCTAGTGACTTGAATCAACCAAAACTAGGACTCAATTAAATAGAAATTGGCTAAGCACAAACTGAACTCAAACTAGGAAATCAATTAGGAAAGCAATTAAGACTCAACTAAGAAAATAACCAAGTAAGGCCGGCTTGGCTAAGCCACCTCATGGGACATGGGTCCATCATGGGTCCACCCATGCTTGAGCTTGGTCTTGGAACTGGTTCAGCTCTGATTTGGCTCTAAGGCTAGCTTGGCTCAACCTGCTCCGAAGGACCTGGTTGCAGCCAGCTCCTTGGTGTTGGCCTGCCCAAGCAAGGACGTGGGTCCCTTTTTAGATTGGCTCAGTGGGTCCTCGTATCAGGATATCATCAGAAATCCACCATTACATATAAACCCAAACAATGGCAGTAAAGGGAAAAGAAGAGCATCGACGGGAAGCCACGATAACATCAAGGGAAAACCAGGAAATCCACGTTAACATGCATCCAAACCCATCCTAGCATCTTAATCAAGGATTAAAGCAGGTTTCCTACCTCTCTAGGTTCAATTTTCTTGGCCGGGATCTTCACCTCCTTCTTCTCCAGTCGCCATCATCATCCTCATCCAAGACCTCCGCTGTCGATCACAAGCCGTCAAGCACCGCCTTCGCCGTCGCCGGGAGGGACCCAACCGCCACTCTCTCCTCCTTGGTCGATGCTGCCTCTCTCTCTCTCCCGATCGGGTCGCCACCCCTGTCCTCTCTCGCAACAGAAACCTAACGGGAGAGAGAAATGGTTTAAGGGGTGTTTATATATGATCCACTAGGCCATCCGATCAGTCAGATCTGATCTGGCCGCTCAAATTTTCGATCTTTGCGATCGAACTCAGATTTTTTGATCTAGAGTACTCCAAATGGTCTACGCGAGTGTGAAACCAACCCACAGGACGTAATTTGACAAAATTTCCCTCAGGGTCGCAAAAAGGCAATGTGATCAGCCGATCGCGCTCGACCGACACGGTCGAGCTAGGTCGGAGGTATGGGTCCTCACAAGAAGAGCCTCACGGCCACCGTCATCCTTGATCAGTCCCTCTCCTCCATGATGATACGAGGTCGAACCAAGCTCAGCCTGGGCCAGCCCAACCCACGCCAAGGAAGGACTTGATCGAGTCTAGTTCTCGATGTGCAAGCCGAGCCCTAGCTGAACTGGCTTCAAGCCAAGCCCGAGCATGGGTTGGACCAAGGAGCAGGACCCATGCCAGGAGGAACTAAGGAGGTCCCACGCAGGTAGGACCCCACCTTCTATCTGACCCGGCCATGGACCAAGCCAAGACCAAGTCCACGCCCAAATATGGATCCATAGCCCCGGCCTTGGAACCAGGTCCCAAGCCTAATCCGGCATTAGGGATCCTAATCCCTAGCTGGATCACTTTCTTAGTTGGTTATTAGTTGATTTATTAGTTTGGATTATGATTGAGTCAGTTTTCTATTAGTAGTTATCTTGATTGAGTCTTATTAGGAAAGGATTGTAACTTGCTGATTATAGCAAGATAGTAGTTATCTTATTAGATCTTGTTGAGGCCTCTATAAAAGGACCTCCATAGCTTGCATTAGGTATGCATGACGAATTATGAGAATAAAATAGAGTTATTAGTAGGATAATTTAGGAGTAGCTGTAACCCTAGAAATAGCTATAACTTAATCTTCCACAAATCCCCCAGCCACCTTCATCACTCTCTATTGTCGGATTCTCTTTCCACCAGGCGGCCGCCATCCATCGCCGCTCGTCGCTGCCATCTACAATGTATGTCCCCATCACCGGCGTCCATCCTTGGCCGCACACCTCCTCCGCCACCTCCTTTGGCTTGGATCTCCAAGAGAAGCCAGCCAACCATAGAGGAAGCTGCAAGGTATCCTCTTATCATTCGTCTTCCCAAGCCCCAACTCCCAAGTCTCAACTCTCAAACCTCATGACCACGATGCCCTAATCCTAAACGCCGCCTCACTCCTGGCGGCTGGCACTCCCTCTTTTCATCTCTTGATCTCTTCCTCGACCTCGTGGCTGGCCGCTCGCCGTCCACGTGCGGCCCGCCCTCGTCTTAGTCGGTCCTCCCAAGCCCCAACTCCCAAGTCTCAAATCTCACGACCACGATGCCCTAACCCCTAATCCTAAACGTCGCCTCACTCCTGGTAGTTTGGCACTCCCTCTCTTCATCTCTTGATCTCTTCCAGTCTTCCTCGACCTCGTGGCTGGCCGCTCGCCGTCTGCCTGCGGCCCTCCCTCGTCGCCGTTCGCCTACGGCTTTTCTTCCTCTCTGTCAGAGGTACCAAACCCTTTTTTCTCTCCTCACTTACTCTCTCTGTCTCTTGTATCTCAAATGTTGCAATTTTTATGTGATTTTGCTTAATTTCTCTAAGCACACAGATCCTCCTACTTCCTTTCATTGGATTTTTTTCGCATTTGCTTAATTCGAAAATCTACAGTTTTCATTGATTTTTTCCTAGTTTGCTACAAAAACTTGTGGGGTTTTCCTTAATTTCTCACTGTGGATCGATTAGCATCTAAGATTTATTTTTCTATCAAATCTTGTGGTTTATGACTGTGTTTAATTGATGGATTTGATTATTTTGTTGTTTGGGTGTATAATGTGGCGCCGCTATTCTCATCATGTTCAGATTTGTTTAAAGAAGTGGTAGAAATAAGTCAAATAACCATGCATGCCACATGAACATTCTATTTGTTTCAACTATCATGCTTATAAATTGGCAGTAGGAAATAGGAATACTTTAGCTTGTATTCTTACCAATAGCTTATAGTAAGGTGCTTTCATGCTTGTATTCTTACTAGATGCAGTCTTCTATTTTTCTCTATTATTTTTTTTTTGTTTTCTTTTATTAAATTTGCAGTTGCTATAGCTTGTAGTAAGGTGCTTTCATGCTTGTATTCTTACTAGATGCAATCTTCTATTTTTCTCTTTTCTTTTTTTGTTTTCTTTCATTAAATTTGCAGTTGCTATGTCTTTAGATCAGATGTCCTCCCTTGACATGACTTCTCATTCTCCGTCTCATTCAGTTTCACGAGAATCAAATAAGGAAGATGGTATTGATGAAGCCTCCATTGTCGCACCATCCACCGACGCTGAAACTAGTGGGACTAAAATAGTAGCACAGAATAAAAGAAAGAGAACAGAAATGGGGTCAAAGGCAGAAAGAAAAGCAATAGAGTCAAGGTCAGAAGTTTGGACACACTTTGAAAAATTCATTGATCCTACTGATGGGAAACAAAGAAGCAAGTGCAACTATTTGTCAGAAAACTTTTCATTCTGATCCAGTAATAAATGGGACATCGTCGCTTAAGAAGCATATTCTAAAATGCAAAATGGCTCCTCGCTCAAGTGGCCAACTGATACGAGGTCGAACCAAGCTTAGCCTGGGCCAGCCCAACCCACGCCAAGGAAGGACTTGATCGAGTCAAGTCCTAGATGTGCAAGCCGAGCCCTAGCTGAATTGGCTTCAAGACCAAGCCCGAGCATGGGCTGGACCAAGACCCACGCCCAGGAGGAACTAAGGAGGTCCCACGCAGGTTGGACCCCACCTCCTAGCTGACCCGACCATGGACCAAGCCAAGACCAAGTCCACGCCCAAGCATGGATCCATAGTCCCGGCCTTGGAACCAGGTCCCAAGCCTAATCTGGCATTAGGGATCCTAATCCCTAGCTGGATCACTTTCTTAGTTGGTTATTAGTTGATTTATTAGTTTGGATTATGATTGAGTCAGTTTTCTATTAGTAGTTATCTTGATTGAGTCTTATTAGGAAAGGATTGTAACTTGCTGATTATAGCAAGATAGTAGTTATCTGATTAGATCTTGTTGAGGCCTCTATAAAAGGACCTCCATAGCTTGTATTAGGTATGCATGACGAATTATGAGAATAAAATAGAGTTATTAGTAGAATAATTTAGGAGTAGCTGTAACTTAATCTTCCACAAATCCCCCAGCCACCTTCATCTCTCTCTATTGTCGGATTCTCTCTCCACCAGCCGGCCGCCATCCATCGCTGCCATCTACAGTGCACGTCCCCATCACCGGCTTCCATCCTTGGCCGCCGCACCTCCTCCGCCATCTCCCTTGGCTTGGATATCCAAGAGAGGCCATCCAACCATAGAGGAAGCTGCAAGCTATCCCTCTTATCATTCGTCTTCCTCCTCCAGTCTTCGCATTCCTCGTCGAATACGTAGGGTCCTTCTCCTAAAACCCTAAAGGTATCTCTCGACCTAGCCATAGATTTGGCTAAGGAGGATCCGAGACCAGGCAAGAGACCAGATACGAAAGCCCTTGAGAAGGTGCATCGTAACACCAACAAACAGAAATAAGTTTTGTAAGGGCTGAAGATGGAGATGGAACTGCTGTTAGCACGTGGAAGTTTAATCAAGAGTATTGTAGGAAGGCAATTAGCTCATATGATCATACTTAATGAGCTACCTTTCAAGTTTGTTGAGACAGAGGGCTTTAAGGAGTTTTGTAAAGCATTAAGTCCAAGATTCCATGTATGCTCGAGGTGGACAATTAGAAGGGATTGTTACAATCTTTTTGATGAGGAAAGGACAAAATTGAAGAAGTTCTTTAAAGAGAGAGACCGAAGGATTTCTCTTACTACAGACACATGGACATCACTTCAAAGGATCAATTATATGTGTCTTACGACTCACTTCATTGATAGTGATTGGAAATTACACAAAAAAATAATAAATTTTTGTCCAATCACAAGTCATAAAGGTGAAGCTATTGGTAGGCTACTTGAGAAGTGCTTGAAAGATTGGGGGATACGGAAGATCTTTACGGTGACAGTGGATAATGCATCCTCAAATGATTCAGCTCTCAGGTACTTGAAGAGGAAATCAATGAGTGTCTTGGATGGAGACTACATGCATATGAGGTGTGTGGCGCATATCATCAACTTAATAGTTGGTGAAGGATTAAGTGAAATGGGCACATCAGTTGATCGAGTTCGTGCAGTGGTAAAATTTGTGAAGCAGTCACCTATGATGTTACAAAAGTTCAAAGAATGTGTGGAGCTTGAGAAAATACAAAGCTGCTTGTTGAACCTAGATGTGAGCACTAGGTGGAACTCTACTTATATGATGTTGGATGCCGCTCAAAAGTTTGAAACTGCATTTGAGAGGTTTGAAGAGATAGAGCCGCAGATTCGAATTGAACTTGAGAATAATGGGAGAGAAGGAATGCCTACTGCAGAAGATTGGGAAAATGTTAGAAGGTTAGTGGAATTCTTGGGGCACTTTTATGAGCTAACATTGAAAGTGACGAGTACTTCTTATGTCACATCAAGTAGCTTCTTCCATGAACTTAGTATGTTGTCCGGTTTGTTGCAAGAATGGAGCAGTAGTAATGACATTGGATTGTGCTTCATGGCCACCAAAATGAAAGATAAGTTTGACAAATACTGGGGACCAAACAGTGATAAATTGAACATATTAACATTTGTGCCGATTCTGTTTGATCCAAGGTACAAGTTAAGATATACTATTCTTGCAATAGATGAAATGTATGGAATTGAAGATGGTGAAAAGATTGTTAAAAGCATAAAAAATGTCACCTATAAAATGTTTGAGGAGTACATAAAATTGGCATCACCTGAAAGTCACGGTTCGGTTACAAGTGAGGCATCCAATACATCTCAAATGGCTATGGATGAAGTATCAATTCCAAATCAATTCAAGGCCAAGGTACTTTCTAGACTAAGGAGATTACAATCAGAAGCTGGTGGTGGAGTTAGTAAATCAGAGTTGGATAAGTATTTAGATGAAGCTAATGAAAAAGATTGTGATAATTTTGATATTTTACTATGGTGGAAGTACAATTCCTCTAGATTCCCTATATTGTCGGCCATGGCTCGTGACCTCTTAGCGATTCCAATTTCAGCTGTGGCTTCGGAATCTGCCTTTAGCACCGGTGGGAGAGTTCTAGATGCCTTTAGAAGATCTCTTACTCCTAAGATAGCGGAGGCCCTAATTTGCGTACAAGATTGGCTACGGAGCTCTTCGAAGCTTCAATCTATGGTTATGGAGGAAGATTTGATAGAACAAGAAACATTTGAACAATGTATCTTACTAAATTTAGTTCATATAATTGCTTTTCTTCATTTTTGTTTGTATCATTACTCTTTGCTAATCACTTATTCACTTATCTTTATTGGCATATAATTTTCAGAATTAATAACGCTTAATACAGTGGAGGGTACGGGTGGTGGTCGTAGATTGGATACTAGCCTTGAATAGCTCATGAATGAGTATGAGATTTCTTCTCTTATTACATTTGCTTAAGTTGTTGCCACCAGAAATTATCAGTCACTTTCTTCGTCAAAATCTTTCATCGGATAAATCAGCTATTTGTAAGATTTCACAGTGCTGTGTCATTTCGCTGTTTGATCATCACACAGAACATGTATGCACATTATAATTGTTCAGCCATTAACTTTTCTTAGTTACTACCACTATCTCTAGACTCTGGCTTTAATGTTCTCCTAGGCCATTGCAGCAAAAAGACATTAGGTTGTTATTGCTGTGAAACCTGTTTCAACTAAAAGACAAAAATGAGTACCCTTGTGATACGAGTTGATCCGACTCGACCAACTGGACCCGAACCCAGAAGAGGAACCAAACTGGTTCAGCCTCTTTCCTAGTTTGACTTGGACTTCTCTAGTTCAAACTAGAGTATTTGATTAGGATTTATCATTAGTCTTTTATATTTAATTGAGTCCTATTTGATATTTGATTGTTATGAATTAATTAAGAGTCCATTTGAGTTAGGAAGTTGAGTTGAGTCAGAAAGCCTTATTACTTGCTAATTAAGCAAGGGGGTTTTTAGTTGGATTAGGACTCTGTCAAGGTCTCTATAAAATGACCTTAGTAGTTTGTATTAGAATGAATGAGATGAATGATGAAGTAATTAGTAGAATATCATAGGAGTAGAATATCATAGGAGTAGATGTAATGTAAACCCGAAAATCCACCATAGATCCACCTTCTTCCCCGTCGGTCATCTTCTCCGCAGCCGGCATCGCCATCACCTTCATCTTCCTTCTCCACGCCACTTTCTCTCTCCTCCACGTCACCGCCACCTCAGCACTATTCATCGTCTTCCTCTCTTCCTCAAGGCCGAACCCGAGCTTCACCATCGCCGTTCCCTCTCCGGCCACCCCCGTCGCCATCCAAGACGTCCATCCACTTCCCCTACCTCCCACGACTCCGGCCAGCCCTTCCCCGCCGTCTTCCATCGCCTTTGGCGCCGTCCTCGGCGAACCCGATCTCCGTCCCCATCACCGGCAAATCGCGTCCGACCCCTATCCCACTTCCAAACCATCCTAAAACCCTTCCCCTTCCTCCGTACACAAGATCCCGACCTTCCCCGACCGTTTCCGGCCCCTCGCCAAGCTCTCCGTCTTCCCCGACGACGGCAACCCAAATCCCACCGCCGTCGACTCCCAGATCCGGCCAATCCACCGGCTATCATCCAGATCCGATCCGGTGGATCTCTTCCCCAACACCCCGCGACCCTTCCTGCCACTATCCCGACCGCCTCCGCCGCCTCTACGCCGGCGATCCACTCCGGCGACTCCTCAGCCCTTGGATCACTCCGGTTCAGCCACTTCAATCAGGTTCAGCCCAACCTCAACCGGTTCAACCCAGCCAACCAATCCAGCCACATTCAGCCAATTGAACCTGGTCAATCTGATCCAGATCAATTCAGACTTGACCCAGTCAAGTCCCATCCAATCAGGCTCAACCAAATCCGATCCAGCTCAAGCCAGATCCGATCTAGCTAGCCAAATCAGCCCATTGGACTCAAATCAAGTCCGATCAGGCCGATTCTGATCGATTGGAGCAGTAGAGACCCATTACGAGAGGATCACGAGTAGACCGCTCGTAACACCTTGTGCATGCTCCATCAATGTTAATGTTATGTTTAACCTAGGCCGATTAGACTATAGGCTCCTGTTTAACGAAAAACTATTGGAAGCTGTACCTAACTGGTAGCTTTTCTAGTATTTTTTTACTCAATTTCATTGTTCTGGCTGCTCAGTACATTCTCAAGGTTAGCGAGGGAGATGCTACCTAGTGCATTAGCGAATTCACTGCCCTGGATATCGCCCCTCCTCGTGGTCCTCTCTGGCAATCTCTATTCCATAACTAACCAAGAAATGTTATCTTCTTCACTGCTTCCCCTCTGGAGTAATTGTTCGGTTCAATTTCTGACTTGCGATCGGTGGGATTGAAGCAGGATTATGGGTGACGTTTTCATGGGTGTCTATCATACGGTGTTCGATTATGGCAATATGAGAGTTCGATTTGCAAAAGCAGCCTAGAGGAACTAATATAGATCCTTCAGTAGTCTTGTCGATATCTGCAGTCTTTGCTTTGCTTGTTTTCCAAAAAAGGGCATGTTACAGAACTTGGAAACTGCCCATGCTATGTAAATATACTGGATTCAGATGCTTTTCTGCGGCCTTGTGCTGACTATATTGTCAAGGATTTCCTGTTTTGAACAACATATGGTGCAATTTATAGTACATAGTTTTGTAATAGCTATAAGGAACAAATTTTCGGTTTGATTTTGGAACCGAAATTGTCGCGCCCCGACCCGCGAAAGCCCAACTGGGCCGGGCGACGCGAACCGGAACCTACAAAACGCGAAAAAAGACGGCGAGGGTTCCCTCTAACCTATTGGTCTCCCTAGCAATTCATCAAACAAAACCCCCAATTAAAACAACAATTTAAACAACATCGAACCACAGATTTAAAACCCGAAGAGTGTTTAAATATACATATCCTCGGAGAGGGGAAGATTCGAATACAACATCACTCCCGTAGGAGACTAACTAACAAAAGGTAAAGCAGTAAATATCGCCACCTCTCAAAGTCCACCAGGCGCCGCCGCACCGCCGACCAACTGCCCGGTAGGGGCCACAGAGGAAGAACTGACGCCTGCACCTGCAAATTGCAGCCCTGGTAGGTGTGAGCACTAAGCTCAGTAGGGATCTACACTACGACACACAGAAGGAAGAGGGAAACGCAATAGTGTCGCCCTCAAGTAGGACCTGGGTGTATACAGGGGTCCCATAACCCCACCGCGTGTCCCTGAGGCCCAGGAGCAGCACTCAATAGCAGGAACAACACTGGCGACACACAAGCTAAGTAGGCAACTTCACTACTCCCGGGTCAGCACAGTGGGACACCGGCTACACCTCAGCTTCCGACTCAAGGCCGACACGACCTCTACAATCATCAAGCAATAAGTGCACCAGTCATCTAGGCCTATCATCAAGTTTGACTGGACACTACAATTCAAACCGGGTCCAAACTACCCAACCCCGATCCTAGGGCTAAGTCCGAGCTTCCAGCCTCGGGACGGCGACCCAAAGATCACCCACGCCCTAACCAATGTAACTAATGCACAACAGGGAATGCATGCTATGAACATACACAGATAAGAAGTAAAGCATGCAACAGTATGACAAACATCATAAAAGTCAACCGGATCGCTGCAGCGGTACTATCTACCGCAGTCAGCCGATCCGCAACGGGTCCCGGCTTTACGACGGTACCGCGACCATCAACCGCGGACTCCTGCAATGGGAAGCAACCCCGAAAACGATGATGAACGGTAAACAATATAATATTATATTCCGAAATATAATATTATATCCAAAACACCCAAAAGTTCTCTACTAGAGGCTAATTGATCCGGTCGATCCGACGTCCAAACGACGTCGGATTCAAGATCCAACTTAGCCATAAGTAAGTGTATATACCAGGATCAACATATCCACAATCCATAATCATCCAACGGTTGGATTAACGGGAAAACACTAATCAAAATCGTTAATCAAACTAACATACTAATTAATTGCTGCAACGCAGCCCTCCAGTAAACAATTCATAACAAATCATAGGAAAATCGAAAAATTATGAAATCAGTTGGGTTAGAGAGTAAATTCAAAGATCTACAACTCACATGCTCATCACAACCCAAGATCATGTACGTACCGGCCGGAAAACTCGCCGCAAGCCGGCTGTTCTTCAAGAACAGCAGAAAACAGAGAATCTGAGCTTAATCATGCATAAAACCTACTAAGATCTCAACCAAAGATCATGAAACTCATAACAGAAATTCTACAAGGCATGAGGAATCCAACAAGACAAAGATCAACAAGATCCAACGGCTAGATCTAAAGAAACCCATTAAAGAACACAGTAGGTAGAAGTACCTACCGAAGAACGCTTTCCTCGACTGATCCCTCGCAACCAGTCACCAACAAGCCTCCAAACCACACCAGGAGCCTTCCTCTCGTTGCTACGGATCCAACGAGCCTTAGAACACCCAAAATGATGGTCGGAGGAGGGAGAACGGAGGACAAGAAGCTCGCCGGCGGGAAAATGAGAGAAAACAGAGCCGCGGGAGAAGAGAGAAGAAGGAAGAAGAAAAGAGAAGGAGGAGGAGAAGAGGAAGAAAAAGAGGGAAAAGGGGAAGGGGAAAGCCGGGGGAAGGGGGAAAAAGAGAAACGAGGGGAGGGAAAGTCCTCCCCCTTTGACAGGAGAGAGTGACGGCCAACGGCAGCCATCCTCGCGAAGCAGAAAAAGCCACCGACGCGAGTCCGATCGATCGCTCTAAGGCGCGATTGATCGCTCGCGCCCCGGATCGATCCCAACACCAAGTCGGATCGATCCGAGCGGGTCAAAACCCACCGACTCGCTCACGAGTCCGATCGATCGCTCCAAGGAGTGATCGATCGCTCAAGGGTCGTCAGCCGCCCCAAAGGCAAGCTTCCGCGCGCCGAGCTGGGATCTTCCGATCCCGGGTCCACCTAACCATTCTAATCAAGCACCAACACAAACAAGGTCAGTGTGTGCACACGCGGGTGTGAAACAAACCAACAAGACGCAATTTACCAAATTGCCATTGCGGTCCAAGAAACAATACGATCCACCGGATCGCGCGCTCGACGCGAGGCAAACCAACAAGCCACGGGCCCGACCCAGCCGGTCGACCCAGGAGTAGAGGGACGGGTCCTCACAGAAATTGGTCGGTTCAGTTCGGTTCTGGAACCGAAAATTTCAGTTCGATTCGGTTCTTTGCATAGTTTGGTTCGGTTCGGTTTTAAATAATTTGGAACCGAAAATTTTGGTTCGGTTCGGTTCGGTTCGGTTCCCATGTAACTTCGGTTCGGTTTGGTTCTCTAAAAACTGGACCGAAGAAAATTCGGTTCTTCGGTTCTGCACCGAGAACCGAACCGAGAACCAAATGCTCACCCCTAGTTAAACATGCAGCAGGATGTGATGATAGCATAACAAGGTCTGGGCTCGGCACTCTGTCGGCCCGGGGTAGTGAACATGTATTTAAGATCTGGAAGTGCTGCAGTGGTACACCACCAACTGCCAGCCAGTTCACCAGCAACCTACATCGGGAAGCAGCCCCGCAAACAACAGAGACAGACCACGCAGGTAAAAGCCCTCGGCGCACACCGGCATGCAAGGCTAAGAAAAGCTGTAGAGTCACTTGCTCACTTATTCTAAACATCTCAGGAGTCATCACTCTCCTGGTTCACCACTGCCCCTAATATAGGGCTAGCATGCTTAAGAGTATGTACAATGTATAAAGCTGTAAGAAATCTGTACATACAAAGCCCCGCGGGCAAAACTAAGAAAATCCCTCTCTGTCCTCAAAGGATCTTTTCCTAAGAAAAGATCGATCTTCCAAGCGACAGAGAGTTTCCTTCCCTGTTGAGCCAAGATGATCGATCCTTCCTCCCAGGAAGATCGATCATCATTGCGACAGAGAGCACACTCCTTGTCGCACCAAGGAAGATCGATCCTTCCTCCCAGGAAGATCGATCCTCCTCACGACAAGGGCATCCCATGCTACCCAAGGCACATGATCGATCATCTCCAACCCGATAATCGATCCTTCATCGGGTTTAGCATGACCAATTGATACGAGGACGAACTAAGCCAATCCAAAAAGGGACCCACGTCCTTGCTTGGGTGGGCCCACACCAAGGAGCTGGCTGCAACCAGGTCCCTTTGGGCGTCCTAAGCCCAACCAGCCAAAAGGATTCTAATTCCCTAGCTGGTTTGCTTACTCACTTGATTTCCTAGTTAGTAGTTATCTTGATTGAGTCAGTTTGCTAGTTGAGTTCAGTTTATGATTTGCTTAGCTAGTTCTGATTATGAGTCCTAGTTTTGGTTGAGTCAAGTTTGAGTTGAATTAGTAAGAGTCTTTTACTTACTGTCCATGCAAGAAGGTATTCATGTTGTAGTAGAACTCTCTTGAGGCCTCTATAAAAAGACCTCTATCGCTTGTATTAGGGTTTTTATGCATGGACGAATTTATGAGAGTTATTATTTAGTAGAGATAAATCCTAGGAGTAGAAGTAATATAGGAGTAGCTGTAACCCTAATTCCACAAACCACCAGCCGCCTTCACCCTTCTCTCTCTACAGCCGGATTCTTCTCCACCAGCCAGCCACTATCATCACCGCCGCTACCAGCCACCTCCGCCGTCCAACCCCAAGTCCCCGGCGTCCCCTTGGCTGCTGTGCTTCCCTCCACCACGTTCTCCAAGGCTTGGATCTCCAAAAGAAGCAGCCAACCCTAGAGGAGCTGCAAAGTATCTCTCTTCTCATTCGTCTCCTCCTCTAGTCTTCGCCTTCATGGTCCAATACCTAGGGTCCTTCTCCTAAAACCCTAAAGGTATCTCTCAAACTAGCCATAGATTTGGCTAAAGAGGATCTAAGACAAGGTAAGAGACCAGGTACGAAAGCCCAATAGAAGGTGCATCGTATCACCAACACTGAAGGATCGATCTTTCTTGGAGAAAGATCGATCTTGTTGGGTTCTTCGGCGAACTTCCGGCGAGAAATACCGTCAAAAAACTCCACCAAATCCCACAAAACCTTGGAATCTTGTAGTACGAAGGACCACGAGTTCAAAACCGGTGGAAATACTACAAACTAACAAACATGCATCAAGATCTAAGCAAATGAAGATCACAAACAACTCAAACTTATGAAGACCGGAAAACAAACGTAGGTAGGATCCCTGCCTAGCCTAGAGCAGCTTCAATCTCAACTGCAAGGCCTTGGATCGTCCAAAATCCTGCAGCTCTGAGCTCAAGAACGCGGATTTCAAAAGGGATTCAAGGAAGAGGGTTACGTCCGTTTTATAGACAAACGAACCGACCTATGAACGTGATACGAGCGGTTTACTCGTGATCCTCTCGTATTGGGTCTCTACTGCTCCAATCGATCAGATCGAACTTGATTTGAGTCAAATTGGCTGAATCTGTCTAGCTGGATCGGATCTGGCTTGAGCTGGTTCAGATCTGGCTGAGCCTGATGGGATAGGACTTGACTGGGGCAAGTTTGATTGGCTAATTGGCTCTAGAAATTGAATCTGGTTCGGATTGGGTTAAATGGCTTGGCTGAACCGGCTTGGTTGGGTCGAACCTGATTGAAGTGGCTGAACCGGAGTAATCCAAGGGCTAAGGAGTCGCCGGAGTGGATCACCGGCGTAGGGGCGGCGGCGGCGGTCGAGATAGTGGCAGGAAGGGTCACGGGGTCTTGGGGAAGAGATCCACCGGATCGGATCTGGATGATAGCCGGTGGATTGGCCGGATCTAGGAGGTCGGCTGGTGGGTTTAGAGGAGGCCAGCGTCGGGGATGACGATGGGGAGGCTATGGCAAGGTCGGGAACGATCAAGGATGGGTCGTGGGGAGACGAGGAACGGATCTATCGGAACCGATCTTCCAATGGGTGGCTAGATGCTGCGGATCTGGAAGGGGTCAACGACGGTGAAGTTGGGAAGGATGGAGATACCACCGGAGAAGACGAACGGGGTGGTGAAGGGGTTGGCCGGAGTCGTGAGAGCTTGGGGAAGAGGCTGGTCGTCTTGGATGGCGACGGGGCTGGCCGGAGAGGAGAGAACAGCGGTGTGAGCCTAGGGTTTGGGCACGGGAGAGAAGGAAGGAAGACGATGAACAAAAGGGTTGATGTGGCGCTGACGTGGCGATGATGTGGAGGAGAGAGAAAGTGACGGAGAGAGAAATTCCGGTGGAGGCGGTGCCGGCTGCGGAGAAGATGTCTGACGGGGAAGAAGATGGATTGATGGTGGATTTCTTGTGGAAAACTACATTACTTCTACTCCTATGATATTCTACTACTAAGATATTCTATCAACTATTCACCATCGAAATCTCATGCATAACCTAATACAAACTAATGAGGTCCTTTTATAGAGACCTTGACAGAGTCCTAATTCAACTAAAAAACCCCCTTGCTTTAATTAGCAAGTAATAAGGCTTTCAAACTCAACTCAACTTCCTAACTCAAAGGGACTCTTAATTAATTCCTAACAATCAAATATCAACTAGGACTCAATAAAAGAATAATAATAAATCCTAATCAAATACTCTAGTTTGAACCAGGTAAGACCACGTCAAACTAGGAAAGAGTCTGAACCAGTTTGGTTCCTCTACTGGGTTCGGATCCAGTTGGTCGAGTCGAATCGACTCGTATCATCCCCCCTTCCTTCAGAATTAGCCTTATCCTCAAGGCCAGAGTCAAGTCAGGTAGGATGGCTCTATGTGGATGGACCGAATCAACTTGCTTCTGTAGCTCTGGACTCGGTGGTCAGAAACCAGGTCGATCCCTTGACGGGTCCAGGGGTAGCAGGGGCAGTGCTGAAGGAGCATCTGGGGGTCGATCTGACGGCTCAGGTAGCTCCAGAAATATGATCTTCAATGGCTCTCCTGGATCATCCTCATCATGTCCCATCAGTAGTGTTGCCCATGACAATAGGATGGGATCTGATCTCCATGGTCTGATCAATTGTGCAGGGACTTAGCTTGAATCTGGGTCAAGCTGGCTTTGGTCCAATCTGAAATGAAGATGGCTGGACCATGCTTCTACTGCACTAGTCTGGGCTAGAAGTTGGTTGAACCAAGTTGAATCTTCAGCTGTGCTGAGTCGTACTCTGGTCCAAACCTGTGTGGTATGGTTGGCTCTACCAGTGTCAATCTGGACTTGAGTCAGTTGAGCCAAACCGGTGTTACCATCATAGTCAGATCTGATCAGATTGAAGGAGACATCTGAATAAGGAGGGTAGCTCCTTTGATGACTCATATCAACCTTCGGATGCTTGATCAACGGTCGAGGATGCATCCTGATTGCTGGGGACTCTTGGATCAGGTTCAGATCGACAATCGGAACCATTGGATCGAAGATCAGGTTGATCAAACAGCTGGATCAAGTTGCAGTCTTGATCGGACGGCTGAGAAGCTGCCGGAGCTGGATCAACGGCGAAACGAGCTTGTCGGAGAGCGGCAACGGCATAGGACGCTTTCGCAGGGATGTGAGGATTCCATCCATACAGTCTGATCGACGGATTGGGCCTCGGATGCACTGGATCTGAAGGTGGCGGCGCGGTGTACTTCGTCGCCGGTGTTCGCCGGTGTTGTAGGCCGCGACGATGCTTGAGCTCGTCGGGAATAGGTACGGGAAGGTCTTGGGACCTTTCTCGTGAGGTTTGATCTTGGGATCAACCTCGGAATATGGTGGAGTGGAGGGGGCCGGAACAGGGGAGTTCGCCGAAGTTGAACCCCGGCGATCCAAGCTTCCTCCGTGGTCGTGGTCGGCCACGGTGGCTTCCGGGAAGGACGCAGATGCTTCCTCGATGAAAAGGTGGGGAGGAAGACGTCGGAAGGCGGCAATGGGGTGGCGACTCAGGAACGAGCCGACGGGCTCTGATGTTGAGCCGGGACGATGAAGGGTCGGCTCGGATCGAGCCGTGCGCGGGGAAGGAGATGAGCCGCGGCTCGAGCCAATCCGGGAGGAGAGAGAAAATCCCGGGAAAAATTTGGAAAATTAGGTAAAATTCCAGAAAAATCATGCGAAGGTTGTAGAAGGTGTTCACCCGGATCTGGCGGAGTTAAACTCGGAGTTACAATGGGAGTTGCTCTCGGAGTTGTAGTAGGAGTTGCAGTCGGAGTCCTAATCCGAGTTGTCTCGGGGTCAGGTTCCGTAATTTGGGTTGCAGCTAGGGTAGGGGTCTGACTCAAAACCTGAATCCCTATGGGACTTGTTTGAGTCACAGTTGACCATCTACTGGTAATCTGCTCCCACTTTCTGTTAAGACTAACCAACTGGTTCACCTGGGCCTGCAGAATCTTGAAATGCTGCTCCCAACTCTCCTGGGGTACTCCGTACATGGTGGCAAAGTTTCCAGAAGGTTCTGAACCGCACAGTCGGTGGAACGGAGCTCTGATACCAAGTTGATACGAGCGGTCTACTCATGCCTCTCGTATTGGGTCTCTACTGCTCCACTCGATCAGAATTAGCTTGATCGGACATGATTTGAGTCCAATTGGCTGAATTTGTCTAGCTGGATCGGATCTGCCTTGAGCTGGTTCAGATCTGGCTGAGCCTGATGGGAAAGGACTTGACTGGGTCAAGTCTGATTGGCTAATTGGCTCTAGGAATTGAATCTAGCTCGGATTGGGTTAAATGGCTTGGTTGAACCGGCTTGGTTGGGCTGAACATGATTGAACTGGCTGAACCGGAGTGATCCAAGGGCTGAGGAGTCGCCGAGTGGATCGCCGGCGTAGGGGCGGCGGCGGCGGCGGTCGGGATAGTGGCAGGAAGGGTCGCGGGATGTTGGGTAAGAGATCCACCGGATCGGATCTGGATGATAGCCGGTGGATTGGCCGGATCTAGGAGGTCGGCCGGTGGGTTTAGAGGAGGCCGGCGTCGGGGACGACGACGGGGAGGCTATGGCAAGGTCGGGAACGATCAAGGATGGGTCGTGGGGAAACGAGGAACAGATCTATCGGATCCGATCTTCCAATGGGTGGCTAGATGCTGCGGATCTGGAAGGGGTCAACGACGGTGAAGTTGGGAAGGACGGAGATACCGCCGGAGAAGACGAACGGGGCGGTGAAGGGGTTGGCCGGAGTCGTGAGAGCTTGGGGAAGAGGCTGGTCGTCTTGGATGGCGACGGGGCTGGCCGGAGAGGAGAGAACGGCGGTGAGCCTAGGGTTTGGGCACGGGAGAGAAGGAAGCAAAACGATGAACAGTAGGGCTGACGTGGAGGAGAGAGAAAGTGACGGAGAGAGAAATTCTGGTGGAGGCGGTGCCGGCTGCGGAGAAGATGTCCGACGGGGAAGAAGATGGATTGATGGTGGATTTCTTGTGGAAAACTACATTACTTCTACTCCTATGATATTCTACTACTAAGATATTCTATCAACTATTCATCATCATTCATCTCATGCATAATCTAATACAAACTAATGAGGTCCTTTTATAGAGACCTTGACAGAGTCCTAATTCAACTAAAAAACCCCCTTGCTTAATTAGCAAGTAATATGGCTTTCAAACTCAACTCAACTTCCTAACTCAAAGGGACTCTTAATTAATTCCTAACAATCAAATATCAACTATGACTCTATAAAAGAAGAATAATAAATCCTAATCAAATTCTCTAGTTTGAACCAGGTAAGACCACGTCAAACTAGGAAAGAGTCTGAACCAGTTTGGTTCCTCTTCTAGGTTCGGATCCAGTTGGTCGAGTCGGATCGACTCGTATCAGAATGATCGATCATCCTTCATGATGATCACGCCTTGAATTTCTGGCATTAAAAGATCGATCTTCTAGCATGGAAATATCGATCCCTTAGGTGCAGAAAGTTAGACTTGGGCTCAAACTTTAAGCCCAAGCCCGGATCTTTCGATCCGGGTCCACCTAACCTTTCTAACCAAACACTAACACAAACATGGTCAGTGTGTGCACACGCGGGTGTGAAACAAACCAACAAGGAGTAATTTATCAAATTGCCCTTGCGGTCTACAATGAGCCACAGGGGTAGTGATACGAGTCGATCCGACTCGACCAACTGGACCCGAACCCAGATGAGGAATCAAACTAGTTCAGCTTCTTTCCTAGTTTGACTTGGACTTTCCTAGTTCAAATTAGAGTATGTAATTAGGATTTATTATTATTCTTTTATTGAGTTCTAGTTAATATTTGATTGTTAGGAATTAATTAAGAGTCCATTTGAGTTAGGAAGTTGAGTTGAGTCTGAAAGGCTTATTACTTGCTAATTAAGCAAGGGTGTTTTTTAGTTGGATTAGGACTCTGTCAAGGTCTCTATAAAAGGACCTCAGTAGTTTGTATGATGAATGATGAATGAAGAAGAGAATTATGATTAGTTAAGAATAGTTGATAGAATATCATAGGAGTAGAATATCATAAGAGTAGATGATACGGTTGGGACCCAAGCCCAACCCGCGCCCAGCCAAGTGGAACCAAGTCCAGCTCCACCTGGGCTAGACCAACCCACGCCCAGTTCTGGGGCAGGGCCAACACGTGGGATAGGCCCATGAGGGACCCACGCAGGTCAGGGCCCACATCCTAGGAGAATTCGGCCTTGGACCAGTCCCAAGCCAAAGCTAGCCTTAAGGAATCCTATTCTTAGCTGGTTATTTCATTAGTTGAGTCTTAATTGCTTTCCTAGTTGATTTCGTAGTTTGAGTCCAGTTTGTGCTTTGCTAGTTCATATTATGAGTCCTAGTTGGGTTGAGTCAAGTCACTTGCTGTTTTAGCAAGTAGGTATCCAGGTTGGAGTAGAACTCTTTGAGGCCTCTATAAAAGGACCTCCATAGCTTGTATTAGGGTTTTATGCATTGAAGAAATAAAGTTAAGAGATATTATGGAAGTAGCTGCAACCCTAGGAGTAGCCATAACTTAATACCCCACATCCACCAGCCACCTTCATCATCTCTTTCTCCTGCCGGATTCTCTCTCCACCAGCTGGCCACCATCCATTGCCGTCCACCGCTGCCATCTACAGTGCACGTCCCCATCACCTGCGTCCATCCTTGGCCGCCGACCCTCCACCGCCACCTCCCTTGGCTTGGATCTCCAAGAGTAACCGGCCAACTCTAAGAGGATCTGCAAGGTATCCTCTTCTCTTCCGTCTCCCACCTCCAGTCTTCACCTTCCTCGTCGAAAATCTAGGGTCCTTCTCCTAAAACCCTAAAGGTATCTCTGGACCTAGCCATAGATTTGGCTAAGGAGGAACTGAGACCGGGCAAGAGACCAGGTACCCGTGCCTACGATAAGGCTCGGCGTAACAGTAGAGGTGATACGAAGTCGAACCGAGCCATTCCAAGAAGGGACCCACGTCCTTGCTTGGATGGGCTTGGCTGCAACCAGGTCACTTTGGGCATCCTAAGCCCAACCAGCCAAAAGGATTCTTATTCCCTAGCTGGTTTGCTTACTTAGTTGATTTCCTAGTTAGTAGTTATCTTGATTGAGTCAGTTTCCTAGATTGAGTTCAGTTTATGATTTGCTTAAATCAGTTCCTATTATGAGTCCTTGTTATTAGGAAGTTGAGATAAGATTGAGTCCTTGTTATTAGGAAAGTCTGGTTACTTGCTGATTAAAGCAAGGTAGTATTCAGGTTGTGGTAGAACTCTCTTGAGGCCTCTATAAAAGGACCTCCATAGCTTGTAATTATGCATGGACGAATTTATGAGAGTTATTATTTAGTAGAGATAAATCTTAGGAGTAGAAGTAAATATAGGAGTAGCTGTAACCCTAATTCCACAAGCCACCAGCCACCTTCATCTCTCTCCTGCCGGATTCTTTCTCCACCAGCCGGCCACCATCCATTGCCGTCCACCACTGCCATCTACAGTGCACGTCCCCATGACCAGCGTCCCCTTGGCTGCCGTGCTTCCCTCCACCACGTTCTCCAAGGCTTGGATCTCCAAGAGAAGCCAGCCAACCCTAGAGGAGCTGCAAGGTATCCCTCTTCTCATCTGTCTCCTCCTCTAGTCTTCGTCTTCCTCGTCGAATACCTAGGGTCCTTCTCCTAAAACCCTAAAGGTATCTCTCGACCTAGCCATAGATTTGGCTAAAGAGGATCTGAGATAAGGCAAGAGACCCGGTACGAAAGCCCTTGAGAAGGTGCATCGTATCAAGAGGTAATGTAGATTCCACCAGATATCCACCATCGATCCACCTTCTTCCCCGTCGGTCATCTTCTCCGCAGTCGGCACCGCCTCCACCGGTATTTCTCTCTCCCCGCCACTTTCTCTCTCTTCCACGTCAGCGCCACTATTCATCGTCTTCTTCCTCATCTCTCCCGTGCACCAACCCTAGCCTCACCACCGTACAGCCTCTCCGGCTAGCCCCGTCGCCATCCAAGACGACCATCCTCTTTCCCAAGCCCTCACGACTCCGCCCAACCCCTTCACCGCCCCGTTCGTCTTCTCCGACGTCTTCCCCGGCAACCTAACCACCCGAGCTCCGCCGGCCCTTCCGCATCCGTGCCCGATATCGCCCCCAAAACCACCCTAAAACCCTCGCCGACCTTCCTAGACCCGATCCCCACCGTCCCAAGCCCCGCTGAGTTCCCCGTCGTCGTCCACGACGCCGCCCTCCTCTAAACCCGCCGCCCACCTCCCAGATCCGGCCAATCCGCCACCTACCTCCCAGTCCCGAGCCGTTGGATCTCTTCCCAAGCAACTCACGAACCTTCTTGCCAAGGTCCCGACCGCCGCCAACGTCCCTACGCCGGCGATCTACTCCAGCGAACCTCAGCCCTCAGATCCCGTCCGGTTCAGCCAGCTTGAATCAGACTCAGCCAACCTGATTCAGCTCATCCACTTAATCCGAATCCAGCCCAACCCAACCAGGTCAGCCTGATCCAGATCAACTCAGACTTGACCCAATCAAGTCCTATCTTATCAGGCTCAGCCATATCTGAACCAGCTCAAGCCAGATCCGATCCAGCTAACCAGATTAAACCAATTAGACTCAAATCAAGTCCGATCATGCCAATTCTGATCGATTGGAGCAGTAGAGACCCGATACGAGAGGATTACGTGTAGACCGCTCGTATCAGGTAGAGGGGCAGGTCCTCACACGGTTACTTAGTAGTTCACATAATAGTCGTTTAGGCACAGCTTGATCAAGCTCCAGAACTTTTTTTTTTCTTCTGCATGCAATACTCAACATACTAGCTAAGGTTGAAATTATGGTCTAGATTACAATAGCATGCTCATTCCTCCGGTGAATATAATTGCCACCGTACATAAAGTGTTCATGTGTGAATCACATGATGTTCTACCTTCAGGTTATCACACATGCAATCAATGTATAAGTCAATCCATGTGAAAACAACATGTATAATAAGCATAAACTTTTTCAGCTCAAGTATAATTTAACACTATTAAACCCACAAGGTAGCATGAATAAGGTCATGAATGTCTACACCCCCCAACTTGAAATCAACATTGTCCTCAATGTGTGCATCCTAAGCAATAACATATGTTGGAGGTGGTTATCCAAAAATTCCATGCAAAGGAGATATAGATAATTTAAATAAGAAAGAAGCCACATGATAGAGTAAGCCAACATCTCCTCAAGAATCCTCAGTGTGGTTGAAAACCTAAAAGAAAACAAAAGAGAAAACATAAAATTGAAAACTAAAACTTAAAAGCAGGTTACCTTGGTGGGTTGTCTCCCACCCAGCGCTTTATTTAACGTCTAGGCAAGACGTATAACAAAACCTTAAGGTTTAACCAGGTTTGTATGGCTGTAATGTTTCAAGGGGTGCCGCGATCTCTTTTGCTGTCTCATAACTGTGCAAGTCATCCTTCACCATCATCAAATCCACTTCCAATGTAGTCTTCACTTGCTCCTGCCTGAAATTAGAGAACACCTGTGAGGACCCGTCCCTCTACTCCTGTGGCTCGTCGTGGACCGCAAGGGCAATTTGGTAAATTGCGCCTTGTCGACTTGTTTCACACCCGTGTGTGCACACACTGACCGTGTTTGTGGTTGTGTTTGGTTAGAACGGTTAGTGGGACCCGGGATCGAAAGATCCGGGCTTGGGCTTAAGTTTCAGCCCAAGTCCAGCTTCATGCGAGAGACGGATCGATCCTTCCTTGCTAGAGGGATTGAACGGTCTTTGATAGGAATGTGGATCATTGAGTTGGATCGATCGGTCTCTTGGGACGGATCGATCGGACTCGGAGAAGGATCGATCGGTCTCTTGGTTGGATCGATCGTTCGCTTGGCTGGATCGATCGGTCTCCTTGGCTGGATCGATCGCTCTCCTGGCTGGATCGATCGGTCTCCTTGGACAGATCGATCCTGCTGCTAAGTCGGTTCGTTTGCCTATAAAACAAACAGAACCTTCTTCCTCAGATCTCTTTGGAAAACTGGATTTTTGGGCTGAGAATTCCTGGATTTCGAAGAGTTCGTGGACGATCCAAGGGCTAGCAGCTGGGATTGAAGCTGCTCTTGCTCCGGTAGGGATTCCTACCTACATTTATTCCGGGTTTTCGGAGGTTTTTCTGGCTGTCAATGTTCTTATGCTTAGATCTTATTGTATACATGTTAGATTGTAGTATTTCCGCCGGTTTTGGATTCGTGATGCTTCGTACTACCAGATCCCAGGTTTTGGTGGGATTTGGTGGAGTTTTCCGACGGTATTTCTCGCCGTCGGCTTATCGGAGAACCCAACCGATCGATCCGTCTGTGAGATGGATCGATCCCTCTTCGTTGGGCATGCTGATCCGAGCAGGATCGATCGGTCCCGGGTTAGGGCGATCGATCCCGATGCCTTGGATAGCATGGAACGTTCCCTATCGCGAGTCGGATCGATCGTCCTGGGAGGACGGATCGATCGGACTCGGCGCGATGTGGAGCTTTTGCTCCCTGTCATTAGAGGGATCGATCCTCCCTTGGGGGAGGGATCGATCCGACTATGGCAGAGAGAGGAAATGTATCTTGTTTTGCCGCGGGATTTGTATGTATGGTTTTTTTTACTGTCTTAATACCTTGTACATATGTTTAAGCATGTGAGACCTATAATAGGGTAGTGGTGACCGGGGGAGTGATGACTCCCGGGATGTTTAGAATAAGCGGGCGGGTAGCCCTACAGCTTTCCTTAGCCTTGCATGCCGGCGTGCACCGAGGGCTTTATCTGTGTTATTTGCAAGCTGTTGTTTGCGGGGCTGCTTCCCGATGCAGGTGTTGTGGTGGACTGCTGGCAATTGGTGGCGGTACCACTGTAGCAGCTCCTTAGACCTTAATTACCTGTTCACCACCCCGGGCCGGCAGGATGCCGTACCTTGTTTGATATATCATCACATACTGTTGCATGTTTATCTGTATTATCCTGCGCATGTCCATAACATGCATCGTGTTGCGCATTAGTTGCATCTGTGTAGGGCGTTGCCGATCCGGGGCTTTCGGGTAGCCCGGATCTAGCTCTAGGACCGTTGCGGGTAGCTTGGTCCAGGACTCGATTTGTAGTATTCAGTCGTTTTCGATGATAAGGTTAGTTTGACCTGAATACATGTTGTTTGAGGTTTAGAGGTCGTGTCGTCTTAAAAGTCGTATCCGAAGTGTAGCCGGAGTCCAGTGTCCTTAAACTCTTGGGAGGAGGAGTGCCTGCCCAGCGGTGTCCTGGCCCGCCAAACAGTGTTCTGTGTCCTGTTGAGAGTATGCAATGTTTTGGGCCTTCGTTCACGGACTTCCGGTAGGGTTATGGGACCCTTGTATACACCTAGGATAGACTTGGGGGACGACACTGTTGTGTTCCCTCCCTTGTGAGTGTCGTAGTGTAGTGTCCCTGTTGAGCTTAGTGCTCACACCTACCCGGGGTGCGTTTTGCAGGTGCTGGCGCTAGCTCTTCTTCGGTCGCCCCTACCGGGCCGGTGTTTGGTGACGTGGCGGCGTCTGGCGGTGCTTGAGAGGTGGCGATCTTCCAGTCTTTTCCCTTTTGTTATAGATAGTCTCCTACGGGAGTGATAAATGTATAATTTCCCGGTTTTGAGGATTGTATATAAATATCCAGTTTCAGTCTTTGGGTTGTAATATTTGTATAATACAGGATGATTGTGAATTGTTAGGGTAACCACTACGATTAGAGGGAAACCTCGCCAAAATTTCTGCAGAAGGTTAGGTTCCGCTTCGCGTCGCCCGGCCCGGTTGGGCCTACGCGGGTCGGGGCGCGACAACACCAATGAATCTACAACATTTATTGAAAAACAATCAAAAGACTTTGAAGGACAGGACATAGACTCAACCACGTTAAATTCAACAGTTTTACCTAAAACTGTCATGCTGAGCGTACCATCCTTCACATTAATCATAGTCTCAGCTATAGCCATAAATTGATACGAGGTCGAACCGAGCCATTCCAAGAAGGGACCCACGTCCTTGCTTGGATGGGCCCACGCCAAGGAGTTGGCTGCACCCAAGTCCCTTTGGGCGTTCTAAGCTCAGCCGGCCAAAGGAATCCTATTCCTAGCTGGTTTGCTTACTTAGATGATTTCCTAGTTAGTAGTTATCTTGATTGAGTCAGTTTCCTAGATTGAGTTCAGTTTATGATTTGCTTAAATCAGTTCCTATTATGAGTCCTTGTTATTAGGAAGTTGAGATAAGATTGAGTCTTATTAGGAAAGTCTGGTTACTTGCTGATTAAAGCAAGGTAGTATTCAGGTTGTAGTAGAACTCTCTTGAGGCCTCTATAAAAGGACCTCCATAGCTTGTAATTATGCATGGACGAATTTATGAGAGTTATTATTTAGTAGAGATAAATCCTAGGAGTAGGAGTAATATAGGAGTAGCTGTAACCTAGTTTCCTCATAATCCACCAGCCACCTTCATCTCTCCCTACAGCCGGTCCTTCTCCATCACCGGTCTCCTTCTCCGCTGCCGTCCACTCCTTCGCCACCATCATCACCGCCGCTACCAACCACCTCCGCCGTCCAACCCAAAGTCCCCGGCGTCCCCTTGGCTGCCGTGCTTCCCTCCACCACGTTCTCCAAGGCTTGGATCTCCAAGAGAAGCCAGCCAACCCTAGAGGAGCTGCAAGGTATCCCTCTTCTCATCCATCTCCTCCTCTAGTCTTCGCCTTCCTCGTCGAATACCTAGGGTCCTTCTCCTAAAACCCTAAAGGTATCTCTCGACCTAGCCATAGATTTGGTTAAAGAGGATCTGAGATAAGGCAAGAGACCCGGTACGAAAGCCCTTGAGAAGGTGCATCGTATCATAAATGAACGACCCAGCAAAATAGGTAAATTTCTATCATTCAACGGTGCATATCCAATATCACAAAATCAACAGGGATAATCAGCAGGGATAATTAACTCCACCTGCAGCATTATCTGCCATAGTATGACAAGAAAGATTTAATCCATCATAAAAATATTGCATTTGATTTTCTAAAGAGTAGTTATGATGGGGACATTGCATCAAAAGCATTTTAAATCTATCCCATGCTTCATGGAATGGTTCTCCATCAGCTTGCTGAAAATTTGGAATTTTGCCTACTCAAGTTGGTAGTCATGGCATAGGAATAAAATTTGCTCACAAACTTGTTATAAATTGAATCCCAATTAGTGAGTGATCCCTGGCATGACATCAGCCATCTCTTAGCTTTATCCTTCAGGATATAAGGAAAACATCGCATCCTCAGTTGATCTTCAATAACGCCACCTGGAGGAAAAGTCTGAATAGTAGCATAATAATATTTCACAAAAGTCAGTGCATCTTCAGAAGGTAAACCATGAAATTCAGGAAGCATAGAAAAATGTAGATTTTTAATTTCATAATTCCTAGTCTCTGCGGGTAATGCGATGCATGAAGGTGAGGTAGAAATAGTAGGTAGGCCTCACGTACTCCTCCAAAGGACGTACATTGTTATTAAGCTCCATCTCCTCTAGTTCTTCTTGTTGAACTCCTAAATCTGATGTGGACAGGCTGTCTTTATTTTAGATCCCTTATTACTCCCAATTTGATCTACGTTATCGTTCACATGCAACAACTTTTCTTTCCGTGATCGACGACCTTGCATTCACTACTAATAAACTCTAATCAAATCCCCGGCAACGGCGCCAAAAATTTGATGAATAAATTTTATATCTCGCAAGTATACAAATCGGTGTGGTCAGTATAGCAGCAAGACGAGTATCGTACCCACAGAGATTTGTAGAGATTATTAGAGAAAAACGCTAACAAACATAGAAGAAAGAAAATAAGGAAGGCAAAGGAAGAAATATGAAGTATTGAGAATAGAAGACCAAATAACGAAATAAGAAAACGATGGAAATATGATGGATGAATGATACGAGTCGATCCGACTCGACCAACTGGAGCCGAACCCAGAAGAGGAACCAAACTCATTCAGCCTCTTTCCTAATTTGACCTGGACTTCCCTAGTTCAAATTAGAGTATTTGATTAGGATTTATCATTAGTCTTTTATATTTAATTGAGTCCTAGTTGATATTTGAGTTAGTAAGTTGAGTTGAGTCTGAAAGGCTTATTACTTGCTAATTAAGCAAGGGGGTTTTTTAGTTGAATTAGGACTCTGTCAAGGCCTCTATAAAAGGGACCTCATTAGTTTGTATTAGGTCAAGATGAATGATGAAGAGAAATATGATGAAGTAAGAATAGCAGAGTAGAATATCATAGGAGTAGAGGTAATGTAGTTTCCACCAGATAATGCACCATTGTTCCACCTTCTTCCCCGTCGGTCATCTTCTCCGCAGCCGGCACCGCCTCCACGGACTTTCTCTCTCCGCCATGTCCGCGACCCCACGCCCAATCACCTGCCACGTCATCGTCTACTTCCTCTCTTCTCTCTCCCGTGCCCAAACCCTAGCTCCATAGCCGGCATCCTTCCCGTACCCTCTCCGGCCACCCTCGTCGCCACCTAAACCCGCCCTCCTATTCCCCTAAGCCCCACGACCCCGGCCATCTCTTTCCCGTCACCCTTCATCGTCTTCGGTGAGTTCCCCTGCAACCCGACCTCCGTCCCCGTTGCCGTCAACCCGAGTCCGAGTCCGATCCCTATCCCACCTCCAAACCATCCTAAAACCCTTCCGCGGCCTCCGTAGACCAGATCCTAACCTTCCATAACCGTTCCCAAACTCTCGCCGAGCTCCCCGTCCCCGTCGTCCCCGACGCCGGTCAACCCAAACCCGCCACCGTCGACCTCCAGATCCTGTCCATCCGGCATCCTTCCGTCCAATCCACTCCGGTGGATATCTTACCCACCTTCCTACAACCTTCCCTGCCAAGATCCCGACCGCTACTGCCGCCCCTACGCTAGCGATCTACTCCGGCGACTCCTCAGCCGTCAGATCTTCCCAGCCAACCATTGACCAACTCAGCCAACCTTAACCAGTTCAGCCAAGCCATTTAGCCCAATCCGAGCCAGATTCAATTCGTTAAGCAAATCAACTAATCAGACTTGACCCAAACCAAGTCCTATCCAGTCAGACTCAGCCAGATCTGAACCAGCTCAAGCCAGATCCGATCTAGCTAACCAGATTTAGCCAATTGTACTCAAATCAAGTCCAATCAGGCCAATTCTGATCGATTGGAGCAATAGAGACCCGATACGAGAGGATTACGAGTAGATCGCTCGTATCAATGAATAAGGTTCTGATTTCACCATAACATCCTCATTCTATGCATTGAATCAACAAAATCTCAATTTAATTCCAAGGTTCTTCCAGTATGATGATCTGTTTGATCGCAGTTTTCACCAAGTACCCTCAATTAACCCTAGCTAATGAACCCATAACTAAGTGTTAATCAAAATCCATTAAGCTCTGAAGAACAATTATGAACCAAGAGTTGTGTTAGCATGAACCCGGCCTTGACATAAACTCATGCATTCATAGATCGTGCAAAAATAGGGAATGTACCCTCGCCTAATCTTGCATAAAACAATCTACAATACTTCTAGTGGGCAAGTAAAGTATGAAGATCACAATTATAATAATGAATGCAATAAGGAATATAAATTGATTAAAACATTAATTCAATCACATAGAATGATTCAGTTAGGGCTACATCGGTTCCTTAGTAAAGGGATTAGCCACTCATGTTCATAATAAAAACAACCAAGATATTCATAAGAAAGATAAGAAAGAAAAACCCTAGATCTTCGTGCAGTCTTCTCCCCTCTTTCTGGCCTTCAAAACTCCTCCAATAGTGCTGGACGACCCCCCTCCTTAAATATGGGTAAGAAACCCTAACTTTACTTCAGCCTTTGGATTAAATCTGGTTCGTTCGTTTTCAGGTCATCCAATAAGAGATTGATCTTCTTAACGATAAAGATCGATCTTCTTTCTAATCTCAATTTTCATAATCTGGTTCGCCCCGAATAAGATCGATCTTCTTTGGGAACGGATCGATCTTGTTTCTCCGTAGACTGGGTCACTTACAGATCGCCTAGGTTCAGATCGATTTTGTTTTGGGAAAGGATCGATCTTCTTATAATTGGTCCTCTGTGAACTCTCTGTCAGCATCCGGCATCCAATCCATCTTCTTCTTCTGGACCTGCTTGCTCCTGCACCTCTCGTACTAAAAATAGCATATCTTCTAATACGATGCACCTTCTCTAGGGCTTTCGTATCTGGTCTCTTGCCTAGTCTTGGCTCCTCCTTAGCCAAAGCTATGGCTAGGTCGAGATATACCTTTAGGGTTTTAGGAGAAGCACCCTAGGTATTCGACAAGGAAGGCTAAAGACGGGAGGAGGGAGACAGATGAGGAAGAGGATTACCTCGCAACTTCCTCAATGGTTGGCCGGCTACCCTTGGTGGCGGAGGGAAGCACGACAGCCAAGGGAGACGCCGGGGACTTGGGGTTGGACGGCGGATGGCAGCGGATGGCGACGATGGATGGTGGCCGGCCGGTGGAGTGATAATCCAGCAGTAGATAGAGATGAAGGTGGCTGGTGGATTTGAGGCAATTAGGGTTACAGCTACTCCTATATTACTTCTACTCCTAGGATTTATCTCTACTAAATAATAACTCAATTAAATTCGTCCATGCTATAGAGGTCCTTTTATAGAGGCCTCAAGAGAGTTCTACTCCAACCTGAATACCTTCTTGCTTGAACAGCAAGTAAACAGACTCTTACTAACTCAACTCAAACTGACTCCTAATAACCAGGAATGAACTAAGTAAGCAAGTGACTTGACTCGACCAAAACTAGGACTCAATTAAATAGAAACTAGCTAAGCACAAACTGGACTCAAACTAGTAAATCAACTAGGAAAGCAATTAAGACCCAACTAAGGAAATAACCAGCTAAGGCTGGCTTGGCTAAGCCGCCTCCAAAGGAACCTGGTTGCAGCCAGTTCCTTGGCATAGATGGGCCCACCCAAGCAAGGACGTGGGTCCCTTCTTGGGATGGCTTAGTTCGACCTCGTATCATCCCCTCTCCCTTCGAAATGGGCCTTGTCCTCAACGCCGAAATTTGCTAAAGGAAAAGGGCTTTGCTCTTTATCGGACCGGAGTGACCTGGCTAGACCACAACTGTAACTCTAGGCTTGGAGGAGAAAATCCTGGTCGCACCCATGGTGGATCAGGTGGTAATAGGGCCACTGAATCAGGAGGCCATGCAGCTGGTCTGGGAAGATGGAGACTGAAGCGCCGTTGTATCTGGGGGTCGCTGGAACTCCAAGAAGTAAAGGACGGCTGTAGATCTGTGGCTGTGCATAGTCATCGTATGTCGTCCGGGGTCAAACACTAGATCAACTCTAATTGAGTCCTCCCAATGTGGAAGTAGACACAATATGGCAGCTGGATACAGTGGAGAACAGTTGAGCTTGGGGATCTCTCTGCTCTGCTCCAAAGGGATCATCAGGGCTCTAGCCACAACATCAATTCTCGCGGTCATAGTTGACTTAGTTGTTCTGAAGCCTTGAGTGGTTGATGGTTGCTGGACGTTGCTCATGGATCTGGTTAGTCGGAAGATGGCATCCGAATGAGGAGGGAAACTCCTTGGATAACTCAGATCGATTGTGGGACGCCCGGTCAATTTAAGATGCGTAGGGAACATCTGGATTTGATCTGGTTGAAGTCTTGAATCAAGCTTGATCAAGTCGGATTGGCTGAGCTTGATGGGACTTGGCGGGCTTAGATCAGATCTGACTAGATTGAATCTAACTGAACCCACTTGAGTCTGAGTTAGCCCGAAATGGTCTGAATCTAGGCTCGATCGGATTTGGTTGGTGTAGCCAAATCTGGTTGAGCCTGGCTCGAATCTGTCCAAGTCTTGTAAGCTGGAGGTTGACTCGATCAAGTGTGGAAGATTGAGTCGGAGTTTGATCAGGTTCAAATGGTGGTGATATGATCTGATCTGATGGTTGAGGTTTGGAGTCGGGCTTGGTAATGTCGGGGAAGGGGTCATGAGGTTTAGGGGACGACCTTTGTTGCCCCAGGAGATCCTTCAGTGGGCTGTGAGATGAGGTTATGGCAGTATTGGGCAGAGGTAGACCGTGACTTCCTTGAGGTTTGTCGCCGGAGTGGGGAGAGATGGAGTTGGGAGCCGGCAGGTTTGTACGTGGAAAGGCTATGGGAGGGGAGGTTGGGTGGCTGTGAGGAGCTTCAAGAACGCTGGTGGGTTTTGAGCTTCCGCCGGGGTCAATGAAGAAGGCATGGTCGGGGAAGGTTGTGATGGGATTGGGGTAGGAGTGCGGAGGACCTTGCGGAAGGTTACATGGTGCGGGGAGGGCTTCAACTAAGGTAAGGTTGGCTGCTATAGAGGAATTGCTGGTGGTGGGAAGGTAAGGTTTGGATGAAAGGAAAGAGGAAGAAGATGATGATAGGGTGCTGACTGGGCTGAGATGTGGGGCCGGATCTGGCTTAGGTGATGAAGCTGGGTAAGGTGGCAGAGGGGGGTGCTCAAGCTGCGGATCTGATAGTTGTGGCCCCTCAACTATCTCCTTGATCTCTTCTCCCAGATCTGGTTCTTCTTCTTTGATCTCTTCTTCCCTGATGGTTGCTGCCACCCCACTTGGAGTTGATCTCGGAATCTCATGTGGAGTCGGAGTCAGAGTCGTATGTGGAGTCCTAATCCAGGTAGAGCTTGGTTTTGGTTCCGCAATCCAAGACGCAGTTAGAATGGGATTTTGACTGGGAATCTAAACTCCGATAGGGCTTGACTGATTTGGAGGAGAATATCGCTGGATCATTGCTTCCCACTGTTCTGCTGAAGGGTAAGGCAGTGGGATCCAACTTTGGACGGCTTCCTTCCATTGTTCAACTGTAGGGTAAACCGTACTCCAAGTTTGACTAGGATTCCTAGTTGGAGTAGGATTTGTAATCCTAGTTTCAGTAGGATTTTGAGTCCAAGCCATACTCTGAGTTTGACTCGAATTCCTAGTTGGAGTAGGATTTGTAATCCTAGTTCCAGTAGGATTTGGAGTTCAAGTGGTACTCAAATACTCGTTGGAGTTTGCAGGTTTGGGTTGGTCAGGTAATGGCAGATAAAGAGGTGATGGTTTGTAGGGAAGGATAGGGGGCTCAATGTTTGGATAACGATAGGGTTGGGGAAGAATTGGGTTGTTGGCTGCATAGGGTGGAGGTTGGTTAGGGTTAGGGTTTTGTAGGGATGATGATGGAGGTAAGGGATGATGATGTGGAAGAGGGGTTTGACCAGGTATCTGAGTAGATCTGGTCGAATGAACAGTGGCTTGAGTAGCGATTGAGCCGTCTGATGTAAAACTAGGGTTTTGGCCGGGTACTCTTCCTGCCATCAGAGAAGCTTCTGGAAGGCGTTTGGTGGCACAGTCGGTGGAACGGAGCTTTGATACCAAGTTGATACGATACACCTTCTCTAGGGCTTTCGTAACTTGTCTCTTGCACTAGTCTCGGCTCCTCCTTAGCCAAAGCTATGGCTAGGTCCAGATATACCTTTAGGGTTTTAGGACAAGCACCCTAGGTATTCGACAAGGCTGAAGACGGGAGGGAGACGGATGAGGAAGAGGATTACCTCGCAGCTTCCTCAATGGTTGGCCTGCTACCCTTGGGGGATCCAAGCCTTGGAAAACATGGTAGCGGTGATGAGGTGGCGGAGGGGAGCACGGCAGCCAAGGAGACGCCGGGGACTTGGGGTTGGACGGCGGATGGCAGCGGATGGCGGCGATGGATGGTGGCCGGCTGGTGGAGAGATAATCCGGCTGTAGAGAGAGATGAAGGTGGCTGGTGGATTTGAGGCAATTAGGGTTACACAGCTACTCTTATATTACTTCTACTTCTAGGATTTATCTCTACTAAATAATAACTCCATTAAATTCGTCCATGACCTAATAATACAAGCTATAGAGGTCATTTTATAGAGGCCTCAAGAGAGTTCTACTCCAACCTGAATACCTTCTTCTTGCTTGAACAACAAGTAAACAGACTCTTACTAACTCAACTCAAACTGACTCCTAATAACCAGGAATGAACTAAGTAAGCAAGGGACTTGACTCAACCAAAACTAGGACTCAATTAAATAAAAACTAGCTAAGCACAAACTGGACTCAAACTAGTAAATCAACTAGGATAGCAATTAAGACCCAACTAAGAAATAACCAGCTAAGGCTGGCTTAAGCCGCCTCCAAAGGAACCTGGTTGCAGCCAGTTCCTTGGCATGGGCCCACCCAAGCAAGGACGTGGGTCCCTTCTTGGGATGGCTCAGTTCGACCTCGTATCATATTCCTCTAGGAAACTCCAAATCACAAACCGTAAAATTCTCCAGAAACTAGACTTCAAGAGCTTTCTAGCCATGTATAGAAGAAGCTTATCTGGTTCATTCTGAGCAGGTACAGATTTGATGTTGAATATGACATATCTTTGCTTCTTTAGCTCCACTTTCCTGCATATTCCAAATAACTTTGTGAAGCAACATATAAGTATAAAAATAGCACTAAAAAGACTAATTAAGGATGAAAAATCCAGTAATTAAACTAGTTATAAGGCTATTCAAAGTGCACTTTCATGCACTCATCACCCTGCCAACTGTGGGCACAACTAGACTGGCGTCGACCAGCAGACATTAGGTTACCTCCCAATAGCCACTAAGACTAAGGTTCCAGAGGATCAATCAATCCTCGAACAATAACAATTTACTTCTCTCATACAATATGGATTTCATAATCATTCTCCTAAACCCCGATCGATCACGGGGACCACGTCCACCCATAGCCTCGATCACAAGTTTCTAAACCTGACCCCCGGCCTATTCATGCAATGTGTTCTGATACAAGATTTAATTTGAACATCGCCAGACCGTAGTACACATGTGGCTACTCCAGTAAAATAGCATAGCACACATATCCATCACAGGATTGTATCTAATCACATATCATCCAAGCATGAAAGTAGTTCACATACATATGAATAAGCAATTCCACATCACATTAATTTGCACAACAACAATTAGTCATAGCTGACACATCACAGACAACCATAACCTTCCATGAGAAGTGATCAAACATGAATCAACGTTCAATCACACAAGCTGTGCAGTCACCTACACACTAATAGGCAATTCTACAATTCAAGCAAAATAGCAGAGTAACATAGACAAAAATAACCATAGTATAACCAGCATAGAATTACCACCATAAGCATCACATGAGATATATTTATCTACACATCATCCATGATTTATGGTAGTTATAATAGATAGTTTCACGTATACATCGGGATAGTCCACCTACCTCAAACAACAGAGGAAAACAACAAGCTTCCCAACCCCCAGATCCAAGTCCACGCAAGGCTACAACCCCTCAATTACCTATATTATCATGCGAGAAAACATCCGGCTAATTAATAGGAATACTAGCTGGCAACACCAAGTGAGCTTAGCCCTACTACTGCAGCCACACCCATAGAAGCTGCCAACAGAGAAAGAAAGAAGCGAAGGAAGGGAAATAGAAATTGATTACTCATACTAAACTGAGACCAAAAAGGGTATGTACAATTATGCAAGGCTAGGATCTGCTAAACATTAAATTCAAACTCCCAAGAACAATCCAAAATTTTCAGTCGATCAACCTACAAAGCAGTAAAGAGAACTCCATTGACTAAAGACAACACAACCTCTCCAACATAAGTTAAAATCCACCATTTAGTTAACTCTGCCAAGCACTGATCCAAACCGCAAGAAAGGAACTAAGAACTCAATCGGAATTGAAAGATCAACCACACAACCCACCTCAAACAACACCTTTGCAACAATGAAGCAATTCATCGAACACCCTACGTGCATCCCCGAAAACAACCAGTTTCGAAAGGAAAGATATCCACAAACTTCCCATGCACAACGATCATCCAAAACACTACCTTAGATCCAAACACAGAGAAATGAAATAGAATCCAAAGGCTAGCAGATGATTCAACATCAAGCACAAACAGAGAGGAGAATTAGCAGCCCGACATCTCTCAGCAATCAGATCTCACTAAGAACAAGAACAAAATCCAATCGAGGAATTAAGGCATAGGCGAGGGAAGAAAGCAAAGCAAGCACCAACAGAACCAAAAACCGATCAGATCTACTAAAAAATCGAACAACCATCCAACCGATCAAAGAAACCCAACGAGGGAGAACACGGACAGGGAGAAAGAAATAGAGGGAAGGAGGTGGCTGCTAACCTTCTGATGGCGAAGCGTTTCCCCGCCGGTGGCGACGATCGCGGCAGCATCAAGCTCCCCTCTCCTCTTCGAGGGCGGCGGCCGGAGATGAACGTAGTGAAGATAGGTTTAGGGTGTGATCACGGTTTAGGGTCATTAGGGTTATATATTGTTAGATAGCTACTTTGCTAAAAACCCCTACAAAGAGTGGTATTTGCATATAGGTCCTCGATTTGTATATGGGTCCTCACAACATAGTTCCCCAACTCCTCTCTCCACACATGAGCTACAAAAGGACACCAGAATAGCAGGCGGTCCAGAGTCTCCTCCTCTCCACGATACCGACGACAATCTTTGTCACCATGGGTTTAGGTTCTGCAATCCAAGTTGCAGCTAGAACGGGATTTTGACTGGAAATCTGAACTCCAATAGGGCTTGATTGATTTGTAGGAGAATATTGTTGGATCATTGCTTCCCACTGTTCTGCTGAAGGGTAAGGTAGAGGGATCCAAGTTTGGACGGCTTCCTTCCATTGTTCAACTGTAGGATAAGCCGTACTCCAAGTTTGACTAGGATTCCTAGTTGGAGTAGGATTTGTAATCCTAGTTCCAAAAGGATTTTGAGTCCAAGCCATACTCTGAGTTTGACACGAATTCCTAGTCGGTGGAACGGAGCTCTGATACCAAGTTGATACGATGCTCCTTCTCTAGTAGGGCTTTCGTATCTGGTCTCTTGCCTAGTCTAGGCTCCTCCTAAGCCAAAGCTATGGCTAGGTCGAGATATACCTTTAGGGTTTTAGGAGAAGCACCCTAGGTATTCGACAAGGAAGGCTGAAGACTGGAGGAGGGAGACGGATAAGGGAGAGGATTACCTCGCAGCTTCCTCAATGGTTGCCCGGCTACCCTTGGGGAATCCAAGCCTTGGAAAACGTGGCAGCGGTGATGAGGTTGCTGAGGGAAGCACGGCAGCCAAGGGAGACGCCGGGGACTTGGGGTTGGAGGGCGGAGGCATGGATGGCAGCGATGGATGGTGGCCGGCTGGTGGAGAGATAATCCGACAGTAGAGAGATGAAGGTGGCTGGTGGATTTGATGGCAATTAGGGTTACAGCTACTCCTATATTACTTTTACCCCTAGGATTTATCTCTACTAAATAATAACTCCATTAAATTCGTCCATTACCTAATACAAGCAATAGAGGTCCTTTTATAGAGGCTTCAAGAGAGTTCTACTCCAACCTGGATACCTTCTTGCTTAAACAACAAGTAAACAGACTCTTACTAATTCAACTCAAACTGACTCCTAATAACCAGGAATGAATTAAGTAAGCAAGTGACTTGACTCAACCAAAACTAGGACTCAATTAAATAGAAACTAGCTAAGCACAACTGAACTCAAACTATTAAATCAACTAGGAAAGCAATTAAGAACCAACTTAGGAAGTAACCAGCTAGGGATTACGATCCCTAAGACCGGCTTGGCTCAACCTGCTCCAAAGGGACCTGGTTGCAGCCAGTTCCTTGGTGTGGGTCCGCCCAAGGAAGGATGTGGGTTCCTTCTTGGAATGGCTTTGTTCGACCTCGTATCACTCTTCCACCACCACAACATACATCCCAACCACATCAAATGCCACCACACCAACCTCCTTTTCCTACCTATAATCCACCTCCATATCAGCCTCTACCTCCACCATATGCACCTGATACGAGTCGATCCGACTCGACCAACTGGACCCGAACCCAGAAGAGGAACCAAGCTGGTTCAACCTCTTTCCTAGTTTGACTTGGACTTCCCTAGTTCAAACTAGAGTATTTAATTAGTATTTATCATTAGTCTTTTATTGAGTCCTAGTTGATGGTTAGGAATTAATTAAGAGTCCCTTTGAGTTAGGAAGTTGAGTTGAGTCAGAAACCTTATTACTTGCTAATTAAGCAAGGGGGTTTTTCTAGTGGATTAGGACTCTCTCAAGGTCTCTATAAAAGGACCTTAGTAGTTTGTATTAGGTAATGATGAATGATGAATGAAGAGTTATGAATTATTAGGAGTAGTTGATAAATTATCATAGGAGTAGAGATAATATAGCTTCCACCCGATATCTACCATAGATCCAGCTTCTTCCCCGTCGGTCATCTTCCCCGTCGGTCATCTTCCCCGCAGCCAGCACCGCCTCCACCAATGTTTCTCTTTCCCCCGTCACTTTCTCTCTCCGCCACGTCAGCGACCCCACCGCCACGTCAGCGCCACGTCACCAACACTATTCATCGTCTCCCTCCTCAAGCCGTACCCTTGCTCCCGCCGATCTTCACCGCCGTTCCCTCTCCGGCCACCCCCGTCGCCACCTAAACCCTCCATCGTCTTCCCCTAAGCCTCACGACTCCGGACAGCACCCTTACCGCCTCCTTCACCGTCTCCGACGCCTTCCCCGGCAAACCCGACCTTCATCCTCACTGCCATCACCCGCGTCCGTCCCCGATTTCACCCTTAAACCCTCCTAAAACCTTCCTTGTCTCTCCACGACCCTTTCCCGACCATCTTCCCGACGTCCCAAGCCCCAGCCAAGCTCCCCGTCGTCCCCGACGCCAGTGAACCCAAACCCCTACCGCCGTCTCCCCCAGATCCGGCCGATCCTCCACCCATCTCCCAGATCTGAGCCGGTGGATCTCCTCCCCATCGTCCTAAGACCTTCCCTGCCACTATCCCGACCGCCGCCGCCGTCCCTACACCGGCGATCTATTCCGGCGACTCCTCAGCCGTCAGATCTTCCCAGCCATATCTTGATCAACTCAGCCAAGTCTAATTGGTTCAGCTCAGCCACCAAATCCGGATTCAGCCACTTACTCCAATCTGAGCTAGAACTGAACCAGATCCGATCCAGCTTAAGCCAGATCCGATCCAGCTAGCCAAATCAGCCAATTGGACTCAAATCAAGTCCGAGAAGGCCGATTCTGGTCGATTGGAGCAGTAGAGACCCATTACGAGAGGATCACGAGTAGACTGCTCGTAACAACTCCATACAACCCAATTCCTCCACAACCACCCAATTACCCACCTCATATTCCACCTACGTATGAGCCACCCCATTACCCAACCATGTGCCACCCCTTGCTGCCCAGATTCCTTGCATTGATTTCCCTCGCTTTGATGGTTCAGTTGACCCTATACGTTGGATTCTCAAGGCGGAGCAATTCTTCTCTTATCATCCGATCCATGAGCAAGAAAAAGTCCGATACGTTGCCTATCTTTTCGATGGAGATGCCCGTACTTGGTACCAGCTATCGAAGGATACGGACGAGTGCGCAACATGGCATACCTTTCAGCATGGCTTGTACCTGCGCTATGGACGTCGACGAAGACCCTATCGGCGAATTGACTTGGATTCAGCAGGACGGATTAGTTCGTGACTATCAAGTCAAGTTTGATCGTGGTCTAGGTATCAAGTCAAGTTTGATCGTGGTCTAGGTCGTGTCCCACACCTTGGTAGAGATGCACTGAGTATATTCACCAGTGGACTGAAGCCGGCGATTAGATACGACGTCCAGCTTGCCAGACCAGCAACGATAGCAGAAACCATCAGCGTAGCCAAGACCTTATGAGGCGAAGCAACACGCGATCCAGCACGCCACGGCAAGGATGACGCCCACACCGAGCTGTCCAGCCCTTGCCGCTCGTATCGCGTCCGTGAACTGGAGTTCGAGTACTGCTAGGACTCCCAATCCTACCATGACTAGGATTCCAAATCCTACTTTGAATAGGACTCCTAGTCAGACTCAGACTGCAATCGAATCGCAATGAAGAGAGCTATCCCAAGCTAAACTGCAGCAACGAAGAAAACAAGGACTCTGTTTCTAGTGTGACGAGCCTTAATACACCAGGGCACCATTGCAAGCAACTATTGAGCATCGAGATCTTTAATGGGGAATTATCAGAAGTGGCTGATCCTGAAGAACCAACCCTATCAGAAGGTGACTCATTTGAAGATGACGCATCAGCTGAGGAACCCGACCCATACATCACTTTTCATCCTATAGTCGGAACTCCTACGCCGCAGACGATTCGAGTAAGAGGAGCAATCAACTCAATCCTTATCATATTACTCATCGAATCAGGAAGCACCCACAACTTCCTAGCCGACCACCTTGACCTGAAGCTCGGACTCACACTGGATTCCAAGTGATTGTGGCCAGCGACGAATGCCTAGAATCCCCGGAAAGGTGTCCCAGGGTCGGTGTTGACCACCACGGAACCCAGTCTACGTCAACTTCTTCCTCCTACCCCTACAAGGCTGTGATGTGGTCTTAGAGGTGCAGTGGTTGTTGACCCTAGGGGACATCCACATGAATCTCAATGAGCTGAAGGTGAGATTCCAGATTGGCAAAAAGCAGATCGAGTTACAAGGACTGAAGGTACCATCTGCCTCCAGGTTCTACTCCGACGCTGCCGCCCTCCACTGCCGATCGAGGGACGGGGCGAGGTGGCCCGTCTAGCAGAGCGGCAATGAGCAGTGAGGGGTGGTGCGTCAGTCGAGGCGGCAGTGCAGGCGTAGCAGTGGTTGCACGAGGGTGTCGGGAGAGGAGTCGGCGCCGGTGAGGGAGGAAAGAGAGTAAGGGAGAGAGAAGGCAAGGGAAGAGAAGAGGAGGGGGCGATGGTGTGGCCGCAGGGAAGAGTGCCTGCGGTGGTAGGGGCAAGGAACAGCGGCGGTAGTGTCGTGAGAGGTTGCCGGCACGGAAAGAAGGGGGAAGGAGAGAGTGGGAGCGGAGGAAGCCAGAAAGGAGGTGGGGGGGGGGGGGGTGGTGGTGGTCGGTTTGTAGAGGAGAGGAAGAGAGGAGTTTGATACGACGTCGAACCCACTCGACCTAGGCCGACCGGACCCACGCTCAAGGAAGGTGATACGAGTAGATCCGACCCGACCAACTGGACCCGCACCCAGAAGAGGACCCAAATGGGATTAGCTTCTTTCCTAGTTTGACTTGGACTTCCCTAGTTCAAACTAGAGTATTTAATTAGGATTTATTCTTAATCTTTTATTTGTAGTTGAGTCTGTTACGATGCACCTTCTATAGGGCTTTCGTACCTGGTCTCTCGCCTTGTCTCAGATCCTCTTTAGCCAAATCTATGGCTAGGTCGAGAGATACCTTTAGGGTTTTAGGAGAAGGACCCTAGGTATTCGACGAGGAAGGTGAAGACTAGACGAGGAGACGGATGAGAAGAGGGATACCTTGCAGCTCCTCTAGGGTTGGCTGGCTTCTCTTGGAGATCCAAGCCTTGGAGAACGTGGTGGAGGGAGGCACAGCAGCCAAGGGTGGTCGCCGGTGATGGGGCCGTGTACTGTAGATGGCAGCGGCGGACGGCGATGGATGGTGGCCGGCTGGTGGAGAGATAATCCGGCAGTAGAGAGAGATGAAGGTGGCTGGTGGATTTCTGTGGAAACTAGGGTTACAGCTACTCCTATATTACTTCTACTCCTAGGATTTATCTCTGCTAAATAATAACTCCATTAAATTCGTCCATGCATAATACAAGCTATAGAGGTCATATTATAGAGGCCTCAAGAGAGTTCTACTCCAACTTGAATACCTTCTTGCTTGAACAGCAAGTAAACAGACTCCTGCTAATTCAACCCAAACAGACTCCTAATAACCAGGAATGAACTAAGTAAGCAAGTGATTTGACTCAACCAAAACTAGGACTCAATTAAATAGAAACTAGTGGCTTACAAACTGAACTCAAACTAGGAAATCAACTAGGAAAGCAATTAAGACTCAACTAAGGAAATAACCAGCTAAGGCCGGCTTGGCTAAGCCACCTCATGGGTCATGGGTCCATCATGTCCACCCATGCTTGAGCTTGGGCTTGGAACCGGTTCAGCTCTGATTTGGCCCTAAGGCTGGCTTGGCTCAACCTGCTCCAAAGGGACCTGGTTGCAGCCAATTCCTTGGCGTGGGCCTGCCCAAGCAAGGACGTGGGTCCCTTCTTGGGATGGCTAAGTTCAACCGTTTCATCCCCTCTCCCTTCGAAATTGGCCTTGTCCTCAAGGCTTGAATTTGCTAAGGGAAAAGGACTCTGCTCTTGTCAGACCTAAGTGAACTGGCTGGACCACAACTGTAGTTCTGGGCTCGGAGGTGAAAATCCTGCTCGCACCCATGGTGGATCAGGTGGTAATAGGGCCACTAAATCAGGATGCCATGCAGCTGGTCTGGAAGAACGAAACTGAAGCACCGGTGTATCTGGGGGTCGCTGGAACTCCAAGAAGTAAAGGACGGTTGTGGATCGGTGGTTGTGCATAGTCATCGTCTGTCATCCGGGGTCGAAGACTAGATTAACTCAAATCAAGTCCTCCCAATGTGGAAGTAGACCCAATATGGCAGCTGGATACGGTGGAGAACAGTTGAGCTTGGGGATATCTCTGCTTTGGTCCAAAGCGATCATCAGTGCTCTAGCTTCAACATCAGCCCTCATGGTCAGAGTCAACAAAGTCGTTTTGAAAGTTTTAGTGGTTGATGGTTGCTGGGCGAAGCTCTTGGATCTTGCCAGTTGGAAGATGGCAACCGAATAAGGAGGGTAGCTCCTTAGATAGCTCAGATCGATTGTGGAATGCTCGATCAACTAAAGAAGCGTAGGGAACATCTGGATCTGATCTGGTTGAAGTCTGGAATCAAGCTTGATCAAGTCGGATTGGCAAAGCTTGTTTGGACTTTGGTGGTGGGCTTGGATCAGATCTAACTTGGCCGAATTTGGTTGAATCCAATTGGTCCTGACTTAGCTTGAACTGGTCTGGATCTGGGCTTGATCGGATTTGGTTGGTGTACCCAAATCTGGTTGAGCCTAGCTTGAATCTGTCCAAGTCTTGTAGGCTGGAGTCTGACTCGATCAATTGTGGAGGATTGAGTCGGAGTTTGATCAGGTTTAGATGGTGGTGATTTGAGCTGATCTGATCTGATGGTTGAGATATGTCCTGTGCTTGACGAAGCTTGGGAATGGGAATATATCTGGTAGCTGAAAGAGGCCGGAACTCAATCGCCGGTGAGGGATGCTCGTCGGAGTGGGGAAAGATGGAGTTGGGGGCCTGTGGGTTTGTACATGGAATGGCTATGGGTGGAGAGGTTGGGTGGCTGTGAGGAGCTTCAAGAACGCCAGTGGGTTTTGAGCTTCCGCCAGGGTCAATGAGGAAGAAGGCATGGTGGGGAACGGTTGTGATTGGTTTGGGATAGGAGTGCGGAGGACCTTGGGGAAGGTTACATGGTGCGGGGAGGGCTTGAACTAAGGTGAGGTCGGTGGCTGCAGCTTCGTGGATGGTGGGTAGATCGCCGGGGATGACAATCGACAATGGGGATGGTAAAGGAAGGGCGGTGGTATTGCATGGAGAAAGAGGGTGGCCTTGGTTGGTGACAGGAGCTGTCGAATAGGAATAGGGAGACTTGCTGGTGGTGGGAAGGTGATACGAGTCGATCCGACTCGACCAACTGGACCCGAACCCAGAAGAGCAACCAAACTGGTTCAGCCACTTTCCTAGTTTGACTTGGACTTCCCTAGTTCAAACTAGAGTATTTAATTAGGATTTATCATTAGTCTTTTATATTTAATTGAGTCCTAGTTGATATTTGATTGTTAGGAATTAATTAAGAGTCCATTTGAGTTAGGATGTTGAGTTGAGTCTGAAAGCATTATTACTTGCTAATTAAGCAATGGGGTTTTTAGTTGGATTAGGACTCAGTCAAGGTCTCTATAAAAGGACCTCATTAGTTTGTATTAGGAGGATGAATGATGAAGAGTTAAGGATAGTTGATAGAATATCATAGGAGTAGAGGTAATGTAGTTTCCACCCGAAATCCACCATAGATCCACCTTCTTCCCCGTCGGTCATCTTCTCCGCAAGCGGCACCGCCTCCACCAGTGTTTCTCTCTCCACGCTAGTTTCTCTCTCCTCCACGTCAGCGCCATGTCACCACTCTCTCTCTCTCTCATTGTCAGCTGCCCCAAACCCTAAGCTACCGCCGACCACTTCCCTCTACCTCTCCGGCCGCCCCCGCTGCCGTCCAAGACCGCCAACATCTACCCCTACCTCCCACGACTCCAGCTATCCCTTTCCCGCCGTCTTCCACCCCCTCCGGCGCTATCCCCGACAAGCCGACCTCCGTCCCCATCTCCGACAACCCCACGTCCTACCCCGATATCACCTGAAAACCTCCCAGATCCGTTCCTCGTCTCCCCACGATCCTGACCGACGCCGGCCTCCTCTAAACCGCCGTCGACCTCCCAGATCCGGTCAATCCACCATCCATCTCCCAGATCTGAGCCAGTGGATCTCTTCCCCACCGTCCTACGACCTTCCCTGCCAAGGTCCCGACCGCCGCCGCCATCCCTACGCCAGTGATCCACTCCGGCGACTCCTCAGCCCTTGGATCGATCCTAGCTCATCCCAGCCAACCTTGACCAAATTGAGTCAGCCTCTTCACCCAATCCTAGCCGGTTCAGCGAAGCCACCTAGCCCAATCCGAGCCAGATTCAATTCCTTGAGCAAACCAACCAATCCAGCCCAACCCAGTCAAGTCCTATCTAATCAAGCTCAGTCAGATCCTGTTACGAGCGGTCTACTCGTGATCCTCTCGTAATGGGTCTCTACTGCTCCAATCGATCAGAATCGGCCTGATCGGACTTGATTTGAGTCCAATTGGCTGATTTGGCTAGCTGGATCGGATCTGGCTTGAGCTGGATCGGATCTGGCTGAGCCTGATTGGATGGGACTTGACTGGGTCAAGTCTGGATTAGTTGATTGCCTCTTGGAATTGAATCTGGCTCGGATTGGGCTAAGTGGCTTGGCTGAAACGGCTAGGAGTGGGTTAAGTGGCTGAACCAAATCAAGTTGACTGGATCCAGTTGACCAAGTCAACCAACAGTGGCTGAGGGAGAGGCTAAGGTTGATCCGAGGGCTGACGGCCGCCGGAGGTGGATCGCCGGCGTAGGGGCGGTGGCGGCTGTCGGGATAGTGTTAGGAGGGGTCGTGGGACGTAGGGGATGAGATCCAATGGAGTGGATTGTACGGGGAAGGTTTAGATCGACGGGATCTGGAGGATGGCCGGCGGTAGGTTTTGAGGGATCGGCGTCGGGGACGACGGCGAGGCTCGGGGGTGGCTTAGGACGTCGGGATATGGTCTAGGAAGGTCTGCGGGCTACTTTGGAGGGATCTGGGAGTGAGATCGGGGTTGGGCACGGGATGACGGCGATGGGGACGGAGGTCGGGTTGGCTGTGGATATCACCGGAGACGGTGAAGGACGACGGGAAGGGTATGACCGGAGTCGTGGGAGGTAGGGGAAGTCGGAGGTGGCCTTGGTTGGCGACGGGGGTGGCCGGAGAGGGAACGGCGGTGGAGATCGGCGGAAGCGAGGGTATGACTTGAGGAGGGAGACGATGAATAGTGCGGGTGACGTGGCGGTGGGGTCGATGACGTGGCGGAGAGAGAAAGTGATGGGAAGAGAGAAACACTGGTGGAGGCGGTGCCGGCTGCGGAGAAGATGACCGACGGGGAAGAAGGTGGATCTATGGTAGATATCTGGTGGAAGCTATATTATCTCTACTCCTATGATAATTTATCAACTACTCCTAATAATTCGTAACTCTTCATTCCTCATTCATCATGCATCACCTAATACAAAACTACTAAGGTCCTTTTATAGAGACCTGACAGAGTCTTAATCCAACTAAAAAACCCCCTTGCTTAATTAGCAAGTAATAAGGCTTTCAAACTCAACTCAACTTCCTAACTCAAAGGGACTCTTAATTAATTCCTAACAATCAAATATCAACTAGGACTCAATAAAAGACTAATGATAAATACTAATTAAATACTCTAGTTTGAACTAGGGAAGTCCAATTCAAACTAGGAAAGAGGTTGAACCAGCTTGGTTCCTCTTCTGGGTTCGGGTCCAGTTGGTCGAGTCGGATCGACTCGTATCAGATCCGAACCAGCTCAAGCCAGATCAGCCAATTGGACTCAAATCAAGTCCGATCAGGCCAATTCTGATCGATTGGAGCAGTAGAGACCCGATACGAGAGGATTATGAGTAGACCGCTCGTATCAAAAGGTAGGGTTTGGATGAAGGGAAGGAGGAAGGAGATGATGGCAGGATGTTGACTGGGCTGGGATGTGGTGTGGTTGGGTAAGGGGGCAGCGGGTGTTCTCCATGGGTTGGGTCATGGGTAGGTGGAGTATGAGGAGTCCTAATCCAAGTTGTAGCTAGAATGGGATTTTGATTGGAAATCTGAACTCCAATAGGTCTTGACTGATTTGGAGGAGAATATCATTGGATCATTGCTTCCCACTGTTCTTCTAAAGGGTAAGGTAGAGGGATCCAACATTGGACAGCTTCCTTCCATTGTTCAACAGGGTAAGCCGTACTCCAAGTTTGACTAGGATTCCTAGTTGGAGTAGGATTTGTAATCCTAGTTCTAGTAGGATTTTGAGTCCAAGTTGTACTGTTGGAGTAGGATTTGTAATCCTAGTTCCAGTAGGATTTGGAGTGCAAGTTGTACTCAAATACCCGTTGGTGTTTCCAGGTTTGGGTTCGTTGTAGGGTGGGATAGGGGGTACAAGGCTGGGATAATGGGTCGGTTCATAGGCTGGTGGGGTGTGATGTGGGTAACAATAGAGTCGTGGAAGAATTGGGTTGTAGGCAGAATAGGGTGGAGGTTGGTAAGGGTTATGGTTCTGTAGGGATGATGATGGAGGTAAGGGATGATGATGTGGAAGAGGAATTCGACCAGGTATAGGAGTAGGTCTGGTCGGATGAACAGTAGTTTGAGTAGGGATTGAGCCGTCCGATGTATAACTAGGGTTTTGGCCGGGTACTCTTCCTGCCATCAAAGTAACTTCTGGAAGGCGTTGGGCGGCACAGTCGGCGGAACAGAGCTATGATACCAAGTTGTTACGATGCACCTTCTATAGGGCTTTCGTACCTGGTCTCTTGCCTTGTCTCAGATCCTCTCTAGCCAAATCTATGGCTAGGTCGAGAGATACCTTTAGGGTTTTAGGTGAAGGACCCTAGGTATTCGACGAGGAAGGCGAAGACTAGAGGAGGAGACGGATGTGAAGAGGGATATCCTGCAGCTCCTCTAGGGTTGGCTGGCTTCTATTGGAGATCCAAGCCTTGGAGAACGTGGTGGAGGGAGGCGCAGCAGCCAAGGGGGGTCGCCGGTGATGGGGTCGTGTACTGTAGATGGCAGCGGCGGACGGCGATGGATGGTGGGCGGCTAGTGGAGAGATAATCCGGCTGTAGAGAGAGATGAAGGTGGCTGGTGGATGTCTATGGAAACTAGGGTTACTACTCCTATATTACTTCTACTCCTAGGATTAATCTCTACTAAATAATAACTCCATTAAATTCGTCCATGCATAATACAAGCTATAGAGGTCCTTTTATAGAGGCCTCAAGAGAGTTCTACTCCAACGTGAATACCTTCTTGCTTGAACAGCAAGTAAACAGACTCCTACTAATTCAACTCAAACTGACTCCTAATAACCAGGAATGAACTAAGTAAGCAAGTGACTTGACTCAACCAAAACTAGGACTCAATTAAATAGAAACTAACTAAGCACAAACTGAACTCAAACTAGGAAATCAACTTGGAAAGCAATTAAGACTCAACTAAGGAAATAACCAGCTAAGGCTGGCTTGGCTAAGCCACCTCATGGGTCATGGGTCCATCATTTCCACCCATGCTTGAGCTTGGGCTTGGAACCGGTTCAGCTCTGATTTGGCCCTAAGGCTGGCTTTGCTCAACCTGCTCCAAAGGGACCTGGTTGCAACCAATTCCTTGGCGTGGGCCTACCCAAGCAAGGACGTGGGTCCCTTCTTGGGATGGCTCAGTTTGACCTCGTATCAGAGTCCTAGTGGTTATCTACTTTCCTAATTGGCTACAAGTTGTTCAGAATTAATTATGAGTCCTATTTGAATTTGTAAGTTGAGTTTGAGTATAGAAGCTTTGTTACTTGCTAATTAAGCAATGGGGTTTTCTAGTTGGATTAGTACTTAGTCGAGGCTTCTATAAAAGGACCTCAGTAGCTAGGTATGAAGTATCCATGAACAATGAAGTATTGAGTAGATGAAGAATAAAGTAGAGAGTAGTTTAGGAGTAGCTTCTCATAGAGTAATTATCATGGCTTGATCCTCCATCAGGGATTGGGAAGGCTGAATCCTCTAGCTATGATTATTCAAGGGTTGGTTCTCCATCAGGAACTATCAAAAGGTTGAGATCTCTTTCCCAAGAGTTTTCTCTTCAACAGACATTCACCGATCCACCTTCTTCCTCACCGGTCACTTCTCTGCAGCTGGCACTGTGATACGAGCGGTCTACTCGTAATCCTCTCGTATCGGGTCTCTACTACTCCAATTGATCAGAATTGAGTCTAATCAGGCTTGATTGGCTCCAACTGGCTGATCTGGCTTAGGACTTGACTGGATCAAGTCTGAGTTGATCTGGATCAGGTTGACCGGGTTGAATGGGACTGGATCAGGATTAGGTGGCTGAGCTGAATCCGGTTGGGATGAGTCTAATTCAAGCTGGCTGAACCGGACTCAATCTAAGGACTGAGTTTCTCCGCAGTAGATGTCGTCGGCGGTCGTATGGATGTCGTCGGTGGTCGTAACCTTGGCAGAAAGGTTCATCGGACGGTGGGGAAGATATCCATTGGAGTGGATTGGCCGGAAGGATTCTGAATCGACGGGATCTGGAGGTCGACGGCGGCAAGTTTGGGTTGACTGGCGTCGGGGACGACATCAAGGCTTCGGGAATGGCTTAGGAAGGTTGGGATCGGTTTAGGGAGGTCGGCCGTGAACTTAGGAGGGATCTGGGAGGTTAATGATACGAGTCGATCCGACTCGACCAACTGGACCCGAACAAAGAAGAGGAACCAAACTGGTTCAGCCTCTTTCCTAGTTTGACTTGGACTTCCTAGCTCAAACTAGAGTATTTAATTAGGATTTATCATTTTTCTTTTATATTTAATTGAGTCCTATTTGATATTTGATTTTTATGAATTAATTAAGAGTCCATTTGAGTTAGGAAGTTGAGTTGAGTCTGATAGCCTTATTACTTGCTAATTAAGCAAGGGGGTTTTCTATTTGGATTAGGACTCTGTCAAGGTCTCTTTAAAAAGGACATCATTAGTTTGTATTAGGGAAGAATAATGATGAATGATGAGTTAAGAATAGTTGATAGAATATCCTAGGAGTAGAATATCATAGGAGTAGAGGTAATGAAGATACCACCAGATATCCACCATCAATCCACCTTCTTCCCCGTCGGTCATCTTCTCCGCAGCCGGCATCGCCTTCATCTTCATCTCCCTTCTCCACGCCACTTTCTCTCTCCACCACGTCAGCGACCCCACGCCACATCAGCGCCACGTCAGCATCATCTTCTTCCTATCTCCCGTGCCCTAGCCAAGCTACCGCCGGCCATCCTTCCCTCAGCCTTCTCTGGCCGTCCCCGTCATCTCCAAGGGCCACGTTCGACCTCCCCTGTAGCCCACGACTCCGGCCATACCTTTCCCACCGCCCATCATCGTCTCCGGCGACCTCCTCACCGTTCCCCACTTCACAGCCGCCGCCGTCAACCCCTTTCCGACTCTGTTCTCACCCCCAAACCTTCTTAAAACCATTTCCCCGCATCCCTAGACCCGATCCCGACCATCCCAAGCCCCGCCGAGCTCCCCGTCGTCATCCCCGACGCCGGCCTCCTCTAAACCCGCCGTCGACCTCCCAGATCCGGCCAATCCAATCCATCTCCCAGATCTGAGCCGGTGGATCTGTTCCCCATCACCCCACGACCCTTCCTGCCAGTATCCCTACCGCCGCCGACGTCCCTACGCCGGCGATCTACTCCGACGATCCTTAGCCGACGGATCCGGTCCGGTTCAGCTAGCTTGAATCTGACTCAGTCCAATCCAATTCAGCTCAACCACCAAATCCGGATCCAACCATTTAGCCCAATCCAACCCGGTCAGCCTGATCCAGATCAACTCAGATTTGACCCAGTCAAGTCCTATCCTATCAGGCTCAGCCAGATCTGAACCAGCTCAAGCCAGATCCGATCCAGCTAACCAGATTCAGCCAATTGGACATAAATCAAGTCCGATCAGGCCAATTCTGATTGATTGGAGCAGTTGAGACACGATACGAGAGGATTACGAGTAGACCGCTCGTACCAGTTAATGGCGGTCGGGGTCGTGGAAGACGGCGGTGGATATCGAGTTGGGGTTGCTATTACGCCGCGCCTTCTCGTAGGCATGGGTACCTGATCTCTTGCCCGGTCTCAGTTCCTCCTTAGCCAAATCTATGGCTAGGTCAAGAGATACCTTTAGGGTTTTATGTCACGCCACGACCCAGAAAACCCATCCGGGCCGGGACGTGAGGGTCCTAAACTCTAAAATCAAACGGCAAGAGCCTCCCCAATAAACATCACTTTTAAACCAGGGTGCACGATTATAATATTCACAATTAATTTAAACTATCCTATCATCAAATCATAATACAAATTAACGACTACAATACTCAATTAACTTAAAAAGATACAATAATGATTCAAGTCCTCTAAGTACAGCAATCTCTTATCAAATTACATCAAATTGGAATACAAATACATTTCTCCTTTAAATTACAATTTATACATTCAAGGTTGTACATCAATTGAATAAGATAAAGTGATGATATATATCCTCGATCTCACGCACCACCATCACTCTGGACTGACATCTTCTGAGTGGTAAGGAGTGCTGTCCGAACTGGATAACTGCCTCCATCTCCGCCACTGACGGGTTGTCACTGCCACTAAAGTTGCTCTAATTTCTCTAGCCCATCTGCTCGAGGTAAAATCTACGGCATTGCCCTAAACTGAAAGGTGATATACCCGAAAGGTCGAGACCTTTCTAGCAACTACCAGTTGCTATCACCATTAAAGGCACTGACGTAGAGTCGGATCGACTCGTATCGGATTAGGACTCCGTACGTGACTGAGTATCCAACTCCGACCGCAACTCCAATTGTAACTCCGGGAGTGACTTCGGTTACGACACAAAACTCAACTTTGATTGTGATTCTGAGATCAGATCCAATTGGGACGTCAGCAACCATCATTGGAGAAGAAACCAAACAAGAAGAAGCGGATTTTGGAGAAGAGATCTAGTCAAGGAGCAAGAGGCCAGCCATCAGATCCTTAGCCAGAACCGATGCCACTACTGCCACATCCAGCTCCACCACCTCCGCCAGACCGGGGTGCAAACTTTTTTTTACCATCCCCTATTTTTTTCTGGAATTTCGCCTACTTTTCATATTTTTTTCAGAAATTTGCCTTGTTTTCTCTCTCCTCTCGGATTGGCTCTAGCCTCGGCTCATTCCCTACCTTGCGATCGGCTCATCGTCCCGGCTCACAACCGGCACCCATCAGCTCGTCCCCGAGTCGCCACCCCAAGGCCACCCTCCGACGTCTTCCTCTCCACCCATCTTGTCACACCCCGACCCGCTTAGCCCCAACCGGGCTGGGCGACGCGAAGCGGAACCTAACTTACTGCGGAAATTTTGACGAGGTTTCCCTCTAATCGTAGTGGTTACGCTAACATTTCACAATCATCCTGTATTAACAAAAGTTACAAATCTCAAAGACTGAACTGACATATATACAAAACCTCAAAACAGGGAAATTATACATTTATCACTCCTGTAGGAGACTATCTAAAACAAAAGGTGTAAAACTGGAAGATCGCCACCTCTCAAGCACCGCCAGACGCCGCCACGTCACCAAACACCGGCCCGGTAGGGGCGACCGAAGAAGAGCTAGCGTCAGCACCTGCAAAACGCAGCCCGGGTAGGAGTGAGCACTAAGCTCAGCAGGGACACTACACTACGACACTCACAAGGGAGGGAACACAACAGTGTCGCCCTCAAGCAAGACTTGGGTGTGCAGCAAGGGTCCCATAACCCTTTGCCGGTGTCCCTAGGCATACCCAACCATGGTCACCCCAAGGGACTGGGCCCATCCTGGATACACCTAGTGCGGGCAGGAACAGACATTGCCTGGGCGGGACCCCTCCGAAGGCCCCCAAGGACAAGAACCGACACCGGTTGCACCCACAACATCTGGCTCGAGGCAGACACGACCTCTAAACATCAAACATCATGTATTCAGGTCAAACTAACCCTATCATCGAAAATGACTGAATACTACAAATCGAGTCCTGGACCAAGCTACCCGCAACGGTCCTAGAGCTAGATCCGGGCTACCCGAAAGCCCCGGATCGGCAACGCCCCACACAGATGCAACTAATGCGCAACACAATGCATGTTATGGACATGCGCAGGATAATACAGATAAACATGCAATAGTATGTGATGATATATCAAACAAGGTCTGGGCACGGCACCCTGCCGGCCCGGGGTGGTGAGCAGGTAAATAAGGTCTAAGGATCTGCTGCAGTGGTACCACCACCAACTGCCAGCAGTCCACCACACCACCTGCACCGGGAAGCAGCCCCGCAAACAACAGCTCACAGATAACACAGATAAAGCCCTCGGCGCACGCCGGTATGCAAGGCTAGGAAAAGCTGTAGGGCTACCCTGCCGTTTATTCTAAACATCCCGGGAGTCATCACTCCCCCGGTTCACCACTGCCCTATTATAGGGCTAACATGCTTAAACATATGTACCATGTATTAAGACATAAGAGAAAACGATACATGCAAAGCCCCGCGAGCAAAACAAGGCAAATCCCTCTCTCTGCCATAGTCGGATCGATCCCTTCCCAAGGGAAGGATCGATCCCTCTAATGGTAGAGAGCAAACTCTCTCTATCGCGCCGAGTCCGATCGATCTGTCCTCCCAGAACGATCAATCCGACTCGCGATAGGGAACGTTCCATGCTATCCAAGGCATCGGATCGATCGCCCTCACCAGGGGCCGATCGATCCTGCCCGAGTTCGGCATGTCCAACAAGGAGGGATCGATCCATCTCACAGACGGATCGATCGGTTGGGTTCTCCAGTAAGCCGACGGAGAGAAATACCGCCGAAAAACTCCACTAAATCCCACCAAAACCTGGGATCTAGTAGTACAAAGCATCACGAATCCAAAACCGACGGAAATACTACAATCTAAGATGTATACAAAAAGTTCTAAGCATAAGAACATCGATAGCCGAAAAAAAACTTCCAGAAAACCCGAAGACAGTAGGTAAGGAATCCCTACCGGAGCAAGAGCAGCTTCAATCCCAGCTGCTAGCCCTTGAATCGTCCACGAACTCTTCAAAATCCATGAATTCTCAGCCCAAGAATCCGGTTTTACAAAGAGATCTGAGGAAGAAGGTTCTGTTTGTTTTATAGGCAAACGAACCGACTTAGCAGGATCGATCCGTCCAAGGAGACCGATCGATCCAGCTAGGAGAGCGATCGATCCAGCCAAGGAGACCGATCGATCCAGCCAAGGGAACGATCAATCCAACCAAGAGACCGATCGATCCTTCTCCGAGTCCGATCGATCCGTCCCAAGAGACCGATCGATCCTTCTCAACGATCCACGTTCCTATCAAAGACCGATCGATCCCTCTAGCAAGGAAGGATCGATCCGTCTCTCGCAGGAAGCTGGACTTGGGCTAAAACTTAAGCCCAAGCCCGGATCTTTCGATCCCGGGTTCCACTAACCATTTTAGCCCAACAATACCACAAACATGGTAAGTGTGTGCACACGCGGGTGTGAAACAGGCCGACAAGGCGTAATTTATCAAATTGCCCTTGCGGCCCCCGACGAGCCACAGGAGTATTGGGACGGGTCCTCACACATCTACCGAGGAAACACCGACAACCTTTTCCGAATCCATCGTGGCCAACCACGACCCCGATCGAGGCTTGGATCACCGAGATCCAACTCCGGCGAACCCCCTGGAGCCTCCTCCAGTCCGCCACTTCCCGTGGATGATATCACGATCAAACCTCACGAGAAAGGTCCCAAGACCTCATCGAAGCTTTCCCCTACAAGCTCGGAGACTGATGAAGCCTCGTTCACCAACGATCATCGACGACGACCTTCACCGTGCCACCACCTTCAAATCCGCGAAGCTTCCTCTGCCATTGTCTCCTGCCGATGATCTTGTTTCGTCATTGATCCGGCTCCGACCATTTCTCAACCGTCCGATCAAGACTGCAACTTGATCCAGCCATCTGATTAGCTTGATCTTTGATCCCGTGCTTCCGATCTTTGATCTGAACCTAATCAAAAGAGTCCCAAGCGATCAGGACCATCCAGATCAAGTCCAAGTGATTACGACGCACCCACAGCCGTTGATCAAGCATCTGAAGGTTGATATGAGCCATCAAAGGAGCTACCCTCCTTATTCAGATGCTATCTTCAATCTGATCAGATCTAACTATCATGGTACCACCGGTTTCGCTCAAATGACCCAAGTCCTGTTTGACACCGGAAGACCCAACGACATCAAACAGATTTGAACCAGAGTACGACTCAGCGTCGCTGAAGACTCGACTTGGTTCAAACAACTTCAAGCCCTGAATAGTGCAGCGGAAGCGTGGCCTAGTCGACTTCACTTCAGACTGGACTAAAGTCAGCTTGACACAGTAACAAGTCACGACCCTGCACAGCTAAACATACCATGGAGATCAGATCTCGTACTATGGTCATGGGCAACACAACTCATGGGACATGACGAAGATGATCAAAGAGAATGAGTGAGAGCATGAATATTGGAGCTACCTGAGCCGTTAGATCGACCCCCGCTCCGTTCTCAGCACAACCCACCAGATGTTTGGTATTGCTACCACTAGACCCATCATGGGATCGACCCGGTTTCTTGCCGCCGAGTCCACTAGTCCAGAGCAACCAATGCAAGTCAGTCCAGTCCAACCGCATAGAGCCTTCTTTCCTCACTTGACTCCGGCCTTAAGGACAATGCCAATTCCGAAAGGAGGGGGGATGATACGAGTCAATCCGACCCGACCAACTGGACCCGCGCCCAGAAGAGGACCCAAACGGGTTTAGCCTCTTTCCTAATTTGACTTGGACTTCCCTAGTTCAAACTAGAGTATTTAATTAGGATTTATTATTCGTCTTTTATATTTAATTGAGTCCTAGTGGTTATCTGGTTTCCTAATTGGCTACAAGTTGTTAGGAATTAATTGTGAGTCCTATTTGAGTTAGTAAAGGAAGCCTTATTACTTGCTAATTAAGCAAGGAGGTTTTCTAGTTGAATTAGGACTTAGTCGAGGCCTTTATAAAAGGACCTCAGTAGCTAGGTATGATGTATCCATGAACAATGAAGTATTGAGTAGATGAATAAAGTAGATAACAATTTAGGAGTAGCTTCTCATAGAGTAATTATCATGGCTTGATCCTCCATCAGGGATTGAGAAGGCTTAATCCTCTAGCTAGGATTATTCAAAGGTTAGTTCTCCATCAGGAACTATCTAGAGGTTGAGATCTCTTCCCCAAGAGTTCTCTTCAACCGACGTTCACCGATTGATACGATGCACCTTCTCTAGGGCTTTCGTACCTGGTCTTGGCTCCTCCTTAGCCAAATTCATACGAGGTCGAACTGAGCCATCCCAAGAAGGGACCCATGTCCTTGCATGGGCAGGCCCACGCCAAGGAACTGGCTGCAACCAGGTTCCTTTGGAGCAGGTTGAGCCAAGCTAGCCTTGGTATCAGAGCTCCGTTCCGCCGACTGTGCGGCCCAACGCCTTCCAGAAGCTGCTTTGATGGCAGGAAGAGTACCCGGCCAAAACCCTAGTTATACATCAGACGGCTCAACCCCTACTCAAACTACTGTTCATCCGACCAGATCTACTCAGATACTTGGTCAAAACCCTATTCCACATCATCATCCCTTACCTCCATCATCATCCCTACAGAACCATAACCCTTACCAACCTCCACCCTATTCAGCCTACAACCCAATTCTTCCACAACTCTATTGTTGCCCACATCACACCCCACCAGCCTATGAGCGACCCATTATCCCAGCCTTGTGCCCCCTATCCCACCCTACAACCAACCCAAACCTAAAAACACCAACGGGTATTTGAGTACAACTTGGATTCCAAATCCTACTGGAACTAGGATTACAAATCCTACTCGAACTAGGAATCTGAGTCAAACTCAGAGAACGACTTGGACTCAAAATCCTACTGGAACTAGGATTACAAATCCTACTCCAACTAGGAATCCCAGTCAAACTTGGAGTAAGGCTTACCCTATAGTTGAAGAATGGAAGAAAGCCGTCCAATGTTGGATCCCTCTACCTTACCCTTCAGAAGAACAGTGGGAAGCAATGATCCAACGATATTCTCCAACAAATCAGTCAAGCCCTATTGGAGTTCAGATTTCCAGCCAAAATCCCATTCTAGCTATGTTACGAGCGGTCTACTCGTGATCCTCTCGTAATGGGTCTCTACTGCTCCAATCGATCAGAATTTAGCCTGATCGGACTTGATTGAGTCCAATTGGCTGATTTGGCTAGCTGGATCGGATCTGGCTGAAGCTGGATCGAATCTGGCTAAGCCTGATTGGATGGGACTTGACTGGGTCAAGTCTGAAGTGATCTGGATCAAGCTGATCGGCTTAGATTGGGCTGGATCCGGATTAACTGGCTCGGCTGAATCAATTAGACTTGGCTGAGTCTGATTCAAGTTGGCTGGCTGAACCAGCCTGGATCCGAGGGCTGAGAAGTCGCCGGAGTGGATCGCCGGCGTAGGGATGGCGTCGGCGGTCGGGATACTTCCAGGAAGGGTCGCCTGGAGGTGGGGATGAGATCTACCAGCTCGGATTGGTGAGATAGGTGGCGGATCGGTCGGATCTGGAAGATGGACGGCGGGGGTTTGGGTTCACCGGCGTCGGGTACGACGGGGAGGCTTCTGCGAGGCTTTGGGACGTCGTAGAAGGCCGGGATCTGGCCTAGGGAGGTCGGCGGCGTACTTTGGAGGTAGGATATGGGTCGGACGCGGCTTGCCGGTGATGGGGACGGAGATCGGGTTCGCCGAGGATGGCGCCGAAGGTGATGGAAGACGGCGGGGAAGGGCTGGCCGGAGTCGTGGGAGGTAGAGGAAGAGATTGGCGGTCTTAGGTGGCGACGGGGGTGGCCGGAGAGGCTGGACGGAGGTATGGCCGGCGGTAGGGTAGGGTTTGACCACGGAAGAGGAGAGAGGAGGAAGAAGGAGGTGACGTGGCGGTGGGGTCGCTGACGTGGTGGAGAGAGAAAGTGACGGGGAAAGAGGAATTCCGATGGAGGCGGTGCCGGTTGCGGAGAAGATGACCGACAGGGAAGAAGGTGGATCTATGGTGGATATCTGGTGGAAGCTATATTATCTCTACTCCTATGATAATTTATCAACTACTCCTAATAATTCATAACTCTTCATTCATCATTCATCATTCATCATAACCTAATACAAAACTACTAAGGTCCTTTTATAGAGACCTTGACAGAGTCCTAATCCACTAGAAAAACCCCCTTGCTTAATTAGCAAGTAATAAGGTTTCTGACTCAACTCAACTTCCTAACTCAAAGGGACTCTTAATTAATTCCTAACAATCAATTAGGACTCAATAAAAGACTAATGATAAAGACTAATTAAATACTCTAGTTTGAACTAGAGAAGTCCAAGTCAAACTAGGAAAGGGGTTGAACCAGTTTGGTTCCTCTTCTGGGTTCGGATCCAGTTGGTCGAGTCGGATCGACTCGTATCACCCCCCCTTCCTTCAAAATTGGCCTTGTCCTCAAGGCCAGTGTTAAGTCAGGTAGGATGGCTCTATGTGGCTGGACCGAATCAACTTGCTTTTGTAGCTCTGGACTCGGTGGGGGAGAAACCATGTCGATCCCATGTCGGGTCCAGTGGTAGCAGTGCCAGTGATGGATGAGCATCTGGCGGTCGATCTGACGGCTCAGGTAGCTCCAGGAATATGATCTTCAATGGCTCTCCTGGATCATCCTCATCATGTCCCATCAGTAGTGTTGCCCATGACCATAGGATGGGATCTGACGTCCATGGTCTGATCAGCTGTGCAGGGACTTGGCTTGAATCTTGGTCAAGCTGGCTTTGATCCAATCTGAAGTGAAGATGGCTGGACCATGCTTCTGCTGCATTAGTCTGGGCTTGGAATTGGTTGAACCAAGTTGAATCTTCAGTTGTGCTGAGTCGTACTCTGGTCCAAACCTGTCTAACTTGGTTGGCTCTATCGGTTGCAATCTGGACTTGAGTCAGTTGAGCTAAACCGATGTTACCATCATAATCAGATCTGATCAGATTGAATATGGCATCTGAATAAGGAGGGTAGCTCCTTTGATGACTCATATCAACCTTTGAATGCTTGATCAACGGCTGAGGATGCATCTTGATCACCTGGAGTTGATCTGGATGGTCCTGATTGCTGGGGACTCTTGGATCAGGTTCAGATCGAAGATCGGAACCACTGGATCGAAGATCACGCTGATCAAACGGCTGGATCAAGTTGCAGTCTTGATCAGACGGCTGAGAAGCTGCCGGAGCTGGATCAACGGCGAAACGAGCTCGTCGGAGAGCGGCAATGGCACAGGAAGCTTCGCAGGGACGTGGGCGTTCCATCCGTACGGTTTGATTGACGGATGGGGCTTCGAGCACGCCGGATCTGAAGGTGGCGGCGCGGTGGATGTCGTCGCCGGTGTTCGCCGGTGTTCTAGGCCGCGACGATGCTTGAGCTCGTCGGCAACAGGTACGGGAAGGTCTTGGGACCTTTCTCGTGAGGTTTGATCGAAGGATCAACCACGGATCTTGGTGGAGTGGAGGAGGCCGGAACATGGGAGTTCGCCGGAATTGGATGTCGGCGATCCGGGCCTCAATCGTGGTCGTGGTCGGCCACGGTGGCTTCCGGGAAGGCCGCCGATGCTTCCTCGGTGAGTAGGTGGAGAGGACCGCGTCGCAGGGCGGCGTTGGGGAGGCGGCTCGGGGGCGAGCCGATGGGCTCTTGTTTTGAGCCGGGACGACGATGGGTCGGCTCGGAGTGAGCCGGGCGCGGGGAAGGAGATGAGCCGCTAGCGAGCCACGGCTTGAGCCAGAGATGGGCCGAGTCCAAGGAGGGGAGAGAAAACCAGGGGAAATTCCGGAAAAATATGGAAAAATAGGAAAAATTCCGGAAAAATCAAGAGAATGTGGTAGATAGTGTTCACCCTGCTCTGGCAGAGGTTGTAACAACAGGTGCTTTGGTTCGATCTGAGAATCAGACAGTTGTTGCTCCTCGACTAGCTTCTGGATCTCTTCTCCCTTACTGATTGCTGGTGTCTCAGTCAGACTCGAAATTACAACCTGAGTCATAATCTAAATTGGCTCAGGCTCAGGTTCTGCAATCATTATCCTCGGTGCTATAGTTGACCACCTACGAGAGATCTGCTCCATGTTTCTACTTTGGCGTTCCATCAAAGTTGAAACAAGATTTACCTCGGCTTGCAGACTCTTAATTTGATGTTCCCACCACTCCTGGGATACTCCGTACATGATGGCGAAGTTTCCAGTAGGGTCTGAACCGCACAGCCGGTGGAACGGAGCTCTGATACTAAGTTGTTACGAGCGGTCTACTCGTGATCCTCTCGTAATGGGTCTCTACTGCTCCAATCGATCAGAATTGAGCCTGATCGGACTTGATTGAGTCCAATTGGATGGCTGAAGCGGATCTGGCTGAAGCGGATCGAATCTGGCTAAGCCTGATTGGATGGGACTTGACTGGGTCAAGTCTGAAGTGATCTGGATCAAGCTGATCGGCTTAGATTGGGCTGGATCCGGATTAACTGGCTCGGCTGAATCAATTAGACTTGGCTGAGTCTGATTCAAGTTGGCTGGCTGAACCAGCCTGGATCCGAGGGCTGAGAAGTCGCCGGAGTGGATCACCGGCGTAGGGATGGCGGCGGCGGTCGGGATACTTCCAGGAAGGGTCGCCTGGAGGTGGGGATGAGATCTACCGGCTCGGATCGGTGAGATAGGTGGCGGATCGGCCGGATCTGGAAGATGGACAGCGGGGGTTTGGGTTCACCGGCGTCGGGTACGACGGGGAGGCTTCTGCGGGGCTTTGGGACGTCGTAGAAGGCCGGGATCTGGCCTAGAGAGGTCGGCGGCGTACTTTGGAGGTAGGATATGGGTCGGACGCGGCTTGCCGGTGATGGGGACGGAGATCGGGTTCGCCGAGGACGGCGCCGAAGGCGATGGAAGACGGCGGGGAAGGGCTGGCCGGAGTCGTGGGAGGTAGAGGAAGAGATTGGCGGTCTTAGGTGGCGACGGGGGTGGGCGGAGAGGCTGGATGGAGGTATGGCCGGCGGTAGGGTAGGGTTTGACCACGGAAGAGGAGAGAGGAGGAAGAAGGAGGTGACGTGGCGGTGGGGTCGCTGACGTGGCGGAGAGAGAAAGTGACGGGGAAAGAGGAATTCCGATGGAGGCGGTGCCGGTTGCGGAGAAGATGACCGACAGGGAAGAAGGTGGATCTATGGTGGATATCTGGTGGAAGCTATATTATCTCTACTCCTATGATAATTTATCAACTACTCCTAATAATTCATAACTCTTCATTCATCATTCATCATTCATCATAACCTAATACAAAACTACTAAGGTCCTTTTATAGAGACCTTGACAGAGTCCTAATCCACTAGAAAAACCCACTTGCTTAACTAGCAAGTAATAAGGTTTCTGACTCAACTCAACTTCCTAACTCAGAGGGACTCTTAATTAATTCATAACAATCAACTAGGACTCAATAAAAGACTAATGATAAAGACTAATTAAATACTCTAGTTTGAACTAGGGAAGTCCAAGTCAAACTAGGAAAGAGGTTGAACCAGTTTGGTTCATCTTCTGGGTTCGGATCCAGTTGGTCGAGTCGGATCGACTCGTATCAAGCTACAACTTGGATTGCAGAACCTAAATCTAGCTCTACATTAGGACTCATACTCCACCTACCCACGAGCCGCCTCATGACCCAAACCATGAACAAAACCCGCTGCCCCCTTACCCAACCACCCCACATCCCAGCCCAGTCAACATCCTGCCATCATCTCCTTCATTATTCCCTTCATCCAAACCCTACCTTCCCACCACCAGCAATTCCTCATTAGCAGCCAACCACACCTTAGTTAAAGCCCTCCCCACACCATGTAACCTTCCCCAAGGTCCTCCTCACTCCTGCCCCAATCCCAACACAACCGTCCCCCACCAAGCCTTCTTCATCATTGACCCCGGCGGAAGCTCAAAACCCATCGGCGTTCTTGAAACTCCTCACAGCCACCCAACCTCTCCTCTCATAGTCGTTCCATGTACAAACCCACCGGCTCCCAACTCCATCTTTCCCCACTCCGACAAGCAGCCCTCACCGGCGATTGAGTTCCGGCCTCTTTCAGCTATCATTCCCAAGCTTCATCAAGCAATGGACAGATCTCAACTATCAGATCAGGTCAGATCAAATCACCACCATTTGAACCTAATCAGACTCTGACTCAATCTTCCACACTTGGTCGAGTCAGACTCCAGCCTACAAGACTTGGACAAATTCAATCCAGGCTCAACCAGAATTGGCTACACCAACCAAATCCGATCAAGCCCAGATCCAATCCAGTTCAAGCTAAGTCAAGCTCAATTCGATTCAGTCAAATTCGACCAAGACAGATCTGATCCAAGCCCACCAAGTCTAATCAAGCTCAGCCAATCCGACTTGATCAAGCTTGATTTCAGACTTCCACCAGATCAGATCCAGATGTTCCCTACGCATCTTCAGTTGATCAGGCATCCCCCAACTGATCTGAGCTATCCAAGGAGCTACCCTCCTTATTCGATTGTCATCTTCCAACTGATCAGATGCAAGAGCATCGCCCAGCATCCATCCACCACTCGAAGTTCCAGAACGACTTCGTCAACTCTAACCGTGAGGATTGATGTTGAAGCTACAGCCCTGATGATCCCTTTGGAGCAAAGCAGAGAGATCCTCAAGCTCAACTGTTCTCCACCGTATCCTGCTGCTATATTGGGTCTACTTCAAAATTGGGAGGACTCGATTCGAGTTGACCTAGTCTTCGACCCAGGACTACAGATGATGACCATACACAACCACCGATATGTAGCTGCCATTTACTTCTTGGAGTTCCAGCGACCGATACACCGACGCTTCGATTCCCTTCTTCCAGACCAGCTGCATGGCCTCCTGATTTAGTGGTCCTATTACCACCTGATCCACCATGGGTGCGACCAGGATTTTCACCTCCGAGCCCAGAGCTACAGTTGTGGTCCAGCCAGGTCACTCAGGTCCGACAAGAGTAGAGCCTTTTTCCCTCAGCAAATTCAGGCCTTGAGGACAAGGCCAATTTGGAAGGGAGAGGGGATGATACGAGGTCGAACTGAGCCATCCCAAGAAGGTACCCACGTCCTTGCTTGGGCAGGCCAACGCCAAGGAACTGGCTGCAACCAAGTTCCTTTGGAGCAGGTTGAGCCAAGCCAGCCTTAGGGCCAAATCAGAGCTGAACCGGTTCCAAGCCCAAGCTCAAGCATGGGTGGACCCATGATGGCCCCCTGACCAATGAGGTGGCTTAGCCAAGCCGACCTTAGCTAGTTATTTCCTTAATTGAGTCTTAATTGCTTTCCTAGTTGATTTACTAGTTTGAGTCCAGTTTGTGGTTAGCTAATTTCTATTGAGTCCTTGTTTTGGTTGAGTCAAGTCACTTGCTTACCTAGTTCATTCTTGGTTATTAGGAGTCAGTTTGAGTTGAATTAGTAAGAGTTTGTTTACTTGCTGTTCAAGCAAGAAGGTATTCAAGTTGGAGTAGAACTCTCTTGAGGCCTCTATAAAAGGACCTCTATAACTTGTATTAGGGTTTTTATGCATGGACGAATTTATGAGAGTTATTATTTAGTAGTGATAAATCCTAGGAGTAGAAGTAATATAGGAGTAGTTGTAACCCTAATTCCACAAACCACCAGCCACCTTCACCCTTCTCTCTCTACAGCCGGATTCTTCTCCACCAGCCAGCCACTATCATCACCGCCGCTACCAGCCACCTCCGCCGTCCAACCCCAAGTCCCCGGCGTCCCCTTGGCTGTCGTGCTTCCCTCCACCACGTTCTCCAAGGCTTGGATCTCCAAGACAAGCCAGCCAACCCTAGAGGAGTTGCAAGGTATCTGATACGAGGACGAATTGAGCCAATCCACGAAGGGACCCACGTCCTTGCTTGGGTGGGCCCACGCCAAGGAGCTGGCTTCAACCAGGTCGCTTTGGGCGTCCTAAGCCCAACCAGCCAAAATGATTGTTATTCCCTAGCTGGTTTGCTTACTTAGTTGATTTCCTAGTTAGTAGTTATCTTGATTGAGTCAGTTTCCTAGATTGAGTTCAGTTTATGATTTGCTTAAATTAGTTCCTATTATGAGTCCTTGTTATTAGGAAGTTGAGATAAGATTGAGTCTTATTAGGAAAGTCTGGTTACTTGCTGATTAAAGCAAGGTAGTATTCAGGTTGTAGTAGAACTCTCTTGAGGCCTCTATAAAAGGACCTCCATAGCTTGTAATTATGCATGGACGAATTTATGAGAGTTATTATTTAGTAGAGATAAATCCTAGGAGTAGAAGTAATATAGGAGTAGCTGTAACCTAGTTTCCTCATAATCCACCAGCCACCTTCATCTCTCTCTACAGCCGGTCCTTCTCCATCACCGGTCTCCTTCTCCACTGCCGTCTACTCCTTCGCCACCATCATCACCACTACCAGCCATCACCCACGTTCTCCAAGGCTTGGATCTCCAAGAGAAGCCAGCCAACCATTGAGGAAGCTGCAAGGTAATCCTCTTCCTCATCCGTCTCTCTCCTCCGGTTTTCAGCCTTCCTTGTCCAATACCTAGGGTACTTCTCCTAAAACCCTAAAGGTATATCTCGACCTAGCCATAGCTTTGGCTAAGGAGGAGCCGAGACTAGGCAAGAGACCAGATACGAAAGCCCTAGAGAAGGTGCATCGTATCAGTATCCCTCTTCTCATCCGTCTCCTCCTCTAGTCTTCGCCTTCCTCGTCGAATACCTAGGGTCCTTCTCCTAAAACCCTAAAGGTATCTCTCGACCTAGCCATATATTTGGCTAAGCAGGAGTTGAGACCCAGCAAGAGACCCGGTACGAAAGCCCTTGAGAAGGTGCATTGTATCACAAATCTATGGCTTGGTCGAGAGATACCTTTAAGGTTTTAGGAGAAGCACCCTAGGTATTCGACGAGGAAGGCTCAAACCGGAGGAGAGAGACGGATGAGGAAGAGGATTACCTCGCAACTTCCTTGATAGTTGCCCGGCTACCCTTGGGGGATCCAAGCCTTGGAGAACATGGCAGCGATGATGAGGTGGCGGAGGGGAGCACGACAGCCAAGGGAGACACCGAGGACTTGGGGTTGGACGGCGGAGGCGTGGATGGCAGCGGATGACGGAGGCCGGTGGTGGAAAAAGGATCCAGTCGTAGGGAAGGGAAGAGAAGATGGCTGGTGGAGTTGGTGGAATTAGGGCAAAGAGCCATGCTGCCGGTCTAGAAGGAGGGAGCTGAAACTTAGGCATTTCCGGGGGTCGCTGGAACTCCTTGAAGTAAAGGACGGCCATAGATCGGCAGTGGTGTGTCCTTAGTAGCTGGCTTCCTGGGTCAAAGACTAGATCAACTCGAATCGAGTCCTTCCAAGGTGGAAGTCGACCCAATGTGGCAGCTGAATACAGTCGTGCCGAGGACGGAGCATCCGGGGGAAGATCTGATGGTTCAGTTGGGCCCAAGCATGGGATCTTCAATGGTTCTCTTTGATCATCCTCGTCACGTCCCATGAGTAGTGTCGCCCATGACCATAGGATGGGATCTGATCTCCATGGCCTGGTCGGATGTGCAGGGTCTTGGCTTGATGCTGAGTCAAGCTCGCTTTGGCCCAGTCTGAAGTGAAGTCGGCTGGGCCACACTTCTGCTGCACTATTTGGATCTTGATCAGGTTCAGTTTGACTGAGCTTGATGGAGCTTGGCTGGCTGCAATCAGATCTAGCCGGATTGATTCTGGCTACATCCAATTGAGTCTGACTTAGCTTGGTCTGATCTGAGCTTGGTCGGATCTGGTTGGTGTAACCAAACCTGGTTGTGCTTGGATGGAATCTGACCAAGTATTGTAAGCTGGAGTCTGACTCGATCGAGTGTGGAAAATGGAGTCGGACGATCAGGTTCAAGCGGTGGTGATTTGATCTGATCTGATCTGATGGTTGAGATCTGTCCAGTGCTTGAAGAAGCTTGGGATTGAATTGAGATCTGGCAGCTGGAGGTGGCCGGAACTCAATTGCTTGTGAGGGAAGCTCGTCGGAGTTTACATCCCATGGGGAAGAGGTAGTGAGAGGATGGGGGTTCGATCCAACGGAGTGAATCTGGCCAGGGGTCAGTTCAGGTGGTGGATCTGGAGGGGGTCCACGTTGGTCAAGGGTGAGGAGATGGAACCGATGGTGATATGCTGGTTGGGGTTTGGAGTCAGCCTCAATAAGGATACGGGAAGGGTCAGGAGGTTTAGGGGACGGTCTTTGGTGGCTTGAGAGATCCTTCAGTGGGCCATGGAAGGAGGTTATGGTAGGATCAGGGGCAGGTAGGCAGCGATTACCTTGGGGGTTGCTGCCGGAGTTGAAGGAGATGGATTTGGGAGCCGGCTGGTTTGGGGATGGAACGGGATAGGAATGAGGAGGGCCTTGGTGGGGGTTACATGGTACGGGGAGGGCATGAACTGAGGTAAGGTCGGTGGCTGCAGTTTTGTGGACTTCGGGTAGATTGCCGGAGATGACAATTGGCTGTCGGACTGGAGAACGGGGGGCCGTGGGTTGGTAGGGGGAAAGAGGGTGGCCATGATTAGTGGTGGGGGCTGCCGGGGAGGAGTAGGGAGGAGAGTTGCTGGTCGTGGGATGTGGTGTGGTTGGGTGAGGGGGCAGCGGGTGTTGTTCATGGTTTTGGTCATGGGGCAGCTCATGGGTAGGTGGAGTATGAGGAGTCCTAATCCCAGTAGAGCTGGGTTTATGTTTTGCAATCCAAGTTGCAGCTAGAATGGGATTTTCTTTGGAAATCTGAACTCTGGTGGGGCTTGACTGATTTGTAGGAGAATAGCGTTGGATCATTGCTTCCCATTGTTCTACTGAAGGGTAAGGCAAAGGGATCCAACTCTGGACAGCTTCCTTCCATTGTTCAGCCGTAGGATAAGTCGTACTCCGAGTTTGACTAGGATTCCTAGTTGGAGTAGGATTTGCAATCCTAGTTTCAGTAGGATCTTGAGTCCAAGTCGTACTCTGAGTTTGACTCGAATTCCTAGTTGGAGTAGGATTTGTAATCCTAGTTCTAGTAGGATTTGGAGTCCAAGTTGTACTCAAATAGCCATTGGTGTTTGTAGGTTTGGGTTGGTTGTAGGGAGTAGGTAATGGTTGATACGGTGGTGATGGATTGTAGGGAAGACTAGGGTTGTACGGTGCGTAGGGAGGTGGCATAGGCTGCTGGTATGGTGGCGGAGAAAGGGTAGTGGGGCCAGGTATGGGTGAGGGATGGATAGAGGGCTCAAGGTTTGGATACTGGCTCGGTTCATAGGCAGGTTGTATGTGAGGTGGGCTTGTGGAAGAATTGGGTTGTAGGCTGCATAGGGTGGAGGTTGGGTAGGGTTAGGGTTCTGTAGGGATGATGATGGAGGTAAAGGATAATGATGTGGAAGAGGGATTCGACCAGGTATAGGAGTAGGTCTGGTCGGATGAACAGTGATCCGTGTAGGGTTTGAGCAATTCACGGTATAACTAGGGTTTTGGCCAGGTACTCTTCCTGCCATGTGGACTCCTTCGGAAGGATTCGGGAGGGCACAGGTAAGAGGAAAGAGCTCTGATACCAAGTTGATACGATGCACCTTCTCAAGGGCTTTCGTACCGGGTCTCTTGCCTTATCTTAGATCCTATTTAGCCAAATCTATGGCTAGGTCGAGAGATACCTTTATGGTTTTAGGAGAAGGACCCTAGGTATTCGACGAGGAAGGCGAAGACTAGAGGAGGAGATGGATGAGAAGAGGGATACCTTGCAGCTCCTCTAGGGTTGGATGGCTTCTCTTGGAGATCCAAGCCTTGGAGAATGTGGTGGAGGGAAGCACGGCAGCCAAGGGGACGCCGGTGATGGGGACGTGCACTGTAGATGGCAGCGGTGGACGGCAATGGATGGTGGCCGGCTGGTGGAGAAAGAATCCGGCAGGAGAGAGATGAAGGTGGCTGGTGGATTTCTGTGGAAACTAGGGTTACAGCTACTCCTATATTACTTCTACTCCTAAGATTTATCTCTACTAAATAATTACTCTCATAAATTCGTCCATGCATAATTACAAGCTATGGAGGTCCTTTTATAGAGGCCTCAAGAGAGTTCTACTACAACCTGAATACTACCTTGCTTTAATCAGCAAGTAACCAGACTTTCCTAATAAGACTCAATCTTATCTCAACTTCCTAATAACAAGGACTCATAATAGGAACTGATTTAAGCAAATCATAAACTGAACTCAATCTAGGAAACTGACTCAATCAAGATAACTACTAACTAGGAAATCATCTAAGTAAGCAAACCAGCTAGGAATAGGATTCCTTTGGCCGGCTGAGCTTAGAACGCCCAAAGGGACTTGGGTGCTGCCAACTCCTTGGTGTGGGCCCATCCAAGCAAGGACGTGGGTCCCTTCTTGGAATGGCTCGGTTCGACCTCGTATCAAAAGGCTGAAATAAAAGCTAGGGTTTCATGTCCATATATAAAGGGAGTCCTTGGACGTTTTTGGGGGTTCTCTTCTGGACGTTTTCCAAAGGAAGAAGATGAAGACATCTCCATCCATGGTCGAGTAATCCGCGGGCATGGCGGACGGATGATCTAGTGAGGACTAATGTCTCTTCTTCATCATGGTTCATAGATTTTCATTTTTATTGTTTAAACTCTGTTTATGTATTGGATCTTTACAGATTGCTTGGTGGTTAAACATTATTATAAATCCAGTCATGCTTCTTTTATGATATTGTGATCCCATAGTTATCTCTTTTGATTCTCCTACGAGTCTCACGAAACCTTTGTTATGCATTGCCCGTAGTGACAGCTGGTATTGTATTTCTTAGGGATCTGGTAAGACAAGGTTGGGGCTCTGTCCCGAGGAATCTTTGCTATGTGTTGCCTGTAGTGACAGCCGGTATCATGTATTTTTAGGAACTGGTAGGATGGAGTTAGGGTTACAACAAGAAAAACCAAACATAGAAAGAGACATTTATATTTTATCAGATTCATAATTCTATATCTTCCGGTTAAGGTGATTGGGATGTGAATCCCTTAACCGAGTATTATATGAACCGTTGGTAGAAGAAGAACCTAAATCCGAGTGAAGTGATTCCTGAAGCCTACCCTTATAAAAATCCTGATATCTCTAGTTAATCTTACATTATCATTAAATCCTTTGATCTAATTTAGTTAATTCTTAAGTTCTCGTTTGTCTTCAATTCATTGTTATTTGTGTTTTGGATATTTTCTGCTTGTCTCTCTGTGGGTTCGACCTCTCTTATGTTGTACTGCACCGCGACCGCTGTGCGTGACACATTTGAGCGATATCAAGTAGCAAACAGGCAGGGCAGAGTTTATGCACTTCGACCGTGGGACCCGCCACAGCAGTTGCCAGTTGCTGAGCAGCCAGTTATCAGAGGTACTTTTCAGCTTTTTGATATGATGGTAGATGTGTTGATAGATTCGGGTGCTTCTCATTCTTTTGTTACGAGATCTTGTGTTGTTGCACTTGGCCTACGACCTGAGTCACTCCCTATAGTCATGTACATAGACACGCCTGTTGCAGCAGGAGCTAGAGTCGATAGCATGAAACAAGCGGTCTACTCGTAATCCTCTCGTATCGGGTCTCTACTGCTCCAATCGATCAGAATTGGCCTGATCGGACTTGATTTAAGTCCAATTGGCTGAATCTGGTTAGCTGGATCGGATCTGGCTTGAGCTAGTTCAGATCTGGCTGAGCCTGATAGGATAGAACCTGATTGGGTGAACGGGTTGGGCTGATTGAGTCAAGTGGGCTAGTTGACTGATACGAGCGGTCTACTCATAATCCTCTCGTATCGGGTCTCTACTACTCCAATCGATCAGAATTGCCCTGATCGGACTTAATTTGAGTCCAATTGGCTGAATCTGGTTAGCTGGATCGGATCTGGCTTGAGCTGGTTCAGATCTGGCTGAGCCTGACTGGGTGGGACTTGGCTGGGTCAAGTCTGATTGGTTGATTGGTTCAAGGAATTGAATCTGGCTCGGATTGGGCTAAGTAGCTTGGCTGAACCGGCTAGGATTGGGTGAAGTGGCTGAGTCAATTTGGTCAACGTTGTCTGGGATGATCCAACGGCTGAGAGGCCGTCGGAGTGGATAGCCGACGTAGGGGCTGCGGCAGCAGTCGGGATCTTGGCAGTAACGTTCGTGGGTTGATGGGGAAGAGATCCAACGGGTTGGATTGGTCGGAGGATGGCTAGATGGACGGAATCTGGTGTGGCCGGCGATGGGTTTAGTGTCGGATCGGCGTCGGGGACGACGGCGAGGAGCTCGGCGGGGGCTTGGGACGTCAGGAAGATGGTCGGGGGAGATAGACGGATTTAGGGTAGTTTGGAGGTGAGATCGGGGATGGAGAGGGGTACGGACGGTGGCTTTGAGGTTGGAGACGATGAGGGGGTCGCCGGAGACGACGATGGGGGGCGGTAAAGGTATGGCCGGAGTCGTGCGAGGGAGGGGAAGATAGTGGAAGTCTTGGATGGTGACGGGGCTAGCCGGAGAGGCTGGATGGAGGTAGGCTAGGGTTGCAGCACGGGAGAGAAGGAAGAAGATGATGAACAGTATGGTGACGTGGCGCTGACGTGGCGATGACGTGGAGGAGAGAGAAAGTGACGGGAAGGGATAAATTCCGGTGGAGACGGTGCCGGCTGCGGACAAGATGACCGACGGGGAAGAAGAAGGATCTATGGTGGATTTCGGGTGGAGGCTACATTATCTCTACTCCTATGATAATCTATCAACTAATCCTAATAATTCATAATTCTCTTCATCATTCATCATCATAACCTAATACAAACTAACGAGGTCCCTTTTATAGAGGCCTTGACAGGGTCCTAATCCAACGAAAAAACCCCATTGCTTAATTAGCAAGTAATAAGGCTTTCAGACTCAACTCAACTTACTAACTCAAAATATCAACTAGGACTCAATTAAATATAAAAGACTAATGATAAATCCTAATCAAATACTCTAGTTTGAACTATGGAAGTCCAAGTCAAAATAGGAAAGAGGCTGAACCAGTTTGGTTCCTCTTCTGGGTTCGGGTCCAGTTGGTCGAGTCGGATCGACTCGTATCATTCCCCCTTCCTTCAGAATTGGCCTTGTCCTCAAGGCCAGAGTCAAGTCAGGTAGGATGGCTCTATGTGGCTGGACCGAATCAACTTGCTTCTGTCGCTCTGGACTCGGTGGTGAGAAACCAGGTCGATCCCATGACGGGTCCAGGGGTAGCAGGGGCAGTGCTGAAGGAGCATCTGGGGGTCTATCTGACGGCTCAGGTAACTCCAGGAATATGATCTTCAATGGCTCTCCTGGATCATCCACATCATGTCCCATCAGTAGTGTTGCCCATGACCATAGGATGGGATCTGATCTCCATAGTCTAATCAACTGTGCAGGAACTTGGCTTGAATCTGGGTCAAGCTGGCTTTGGTCCAATTTGAAGTGAAGATGGCTGGACCATGCTTCTGCTGCACTAGTCTGGGCTAGAAGTTGGTTGAACCAAGTTGAATCTTCAGCTGTGCTGAGTCGTACTCTGGTCCAAACCTATCTGACTTGGTTGGCTCTACCGGAGTCAATCTGGACTTGAGTCAGTTGAGCCAAACCGGTGTTACCATCATAGTCAGATCTGATCAGATTGAATATGGCATCTGAATAAGGAGGGTAGCTCCTTTGATGACTAATATCAACCATCGGATGCTTGATCAACGGCTGAGGATGCATCGTGATCACTCAGACATGATCTGGATGGTCCTGATTGCTTGGGACTCTTGGATCATGTTCAGATCGAAGATCGGAACCACTGGATCGAAGATCAGGCTGATCAAACGGCTGGATCAAGTTGTTGTCTTGATCGGACGGCTGAGAAGCTGCCGGAGCTGGATCAACGGCGAAACCAGGTCGCCGGAGTGTGGCAACGGCATAGGAAGCTTCGCAGGGACGTGGGGATTCCATTTGTACGTTTTGATCGCTGGATGGGGCTTCGAACACGCCGGATCTGAAGGTGGCGGCGCGGTGGAGTTCGTCGCCGGTGTTCGTCAGTGTTCTAGGCCGCGACGATGCTTGAGCTCGTCGGGAACAGGTACGGGAAGGTCTTGGGACCTTTCTCGTGAGGTCTGATCTTCGGATCAACCTCGGAATACAGCTGATTGAAGGATGCCGCAACAGGGGAGTTCGCCGGAGTTGAATCCCGGCGATCCAAGCTTCCTCCGTGGTCGTGGTCGGCCACGGTGGCTTTGGGGAAGGACGCCGATGCTTCCTCGATGGGTAGATGGGGAGCAAGACGTCGGACGGCTGTGTTGGGGTGGCGGCTTGGGGTCGAGCTGACGGCGCGGATGACGAGCCGGGACGACGAAGGGTCGGCTCAGGGTGAGCCGGGCGTGGGTGAGGGTGGTGAGCCGATGGCGAGTCGTGGCTTGAGCCAGAGACGGGCCGAATCCAAGGAGAGAGAAAACCAGGGGAAATACCAGAAAAATATGGAAAAATAGGGAAAATTTCAGAAAAATCAGGAGAATGTGGTAGAAAGTGTTCACCCTGGTCTGGCAGAGGTTGCAACAGCAGATGTTTTGGTTCGATCTGAGAATCGGACGGTTGTTGCTCCTCGACTAGCTCCTGGATCTCTTCTTCTTTACTGATTGTTGGTGTCTCAGTCGGACTCGAAATTACAACCGGAGTCATGATACGAGTCGATTCGACTAGACCAACTGGACCCGAACCCAGAAGAGGAACCAAGCTGGTTCAGCCTCTTTCCTAGTTTGACTTGGACTTCCCTAGTTCAAACTAGAGTATTTAATTAGTATTTATCATTAGACTTTTATATTTATTTGAGTTCTAGTTGATATTTGATTGTTAGGAATTAATTAAGAGTCCATTTGAGTTAGGAAGTTGAGTTGAGTCAGAAAGCCTTATTACTTGCTAATTAAGCAAGGGGGTTTTCTAGTTGGATTAGGACTCTGTTAAGGTCTCTATAAAAGGACCTTAGTAGTTTGTATTAGGGAATGCATGGATGAATGATGAAGAGAATTATGAATTCTTAGGAGTAGTTGATAGATTATCATAGGCGTAGAGGTAAATCTAGATTCCACCAGAAATCCACCATAGATCCACCTTCTTCCCTGCTGGTCATCTTCTCCGCAGCCGGCACCACCTCCACCGGAATTTCTCTCCCCCCGTCACTTTCTCTCTCCTCCACGTCAGCGCCACATCAGCACTCTCTCTCCTCGTCACCTGCCACGTCACCGTCTTCTTCCTCTCTTCCCTCTCCCGTGCCCGAGCCTCATGCCGTCCACTTCCATCCAGCCTCTCCGGCCGTCCCCGTCGCCGACTAAGGCCTCCATCATCTTCCCCCAAGCCCCAAGACCTCGGCCAGCTTCTCCACTTCCTCCGTTGTCCTCTCCGGCGCCTTCCCCTGCAACCGGACCTCCGTCCCCATCTCCGTCAACCCCGTTCCGACCCCGATCTCACCCTCAGACCCCTAGAAAACCCTCGCCACACTGCCTTAGCCCTTCCTCCGGTCTTCTCCGACGTCCTAAAGCCCCGCAGAACCCTCCCCGTCGTCCCCGACGCCGGTCAACCCAATTTATCTTTTGCAACAATTATCAAAACCGTCGCCTTTTAAGTACCACATCGCAGCGGTCATGAGAAGCGCTGCAATTAAACCACTGCTATATAACATGATCTAGCCGCGGTTTACATAGTGTTCCTAATAAACCGCCGCAAAAAATAGAATTTTTGGCGACAGTTATGTAAACCGCTACAAGTTGTATATTTTTTGCAACATTAACCAAAACAGCTGCTATAGAACTTCATTTTTGCAACGGTTACATCTAAACCACTGCCGTATCTAATTTTATAGCAGCACTTCCTCAAACGCTGCAATACAACCGCTGCATATTGGGGTAATGTTTTGTAGTGTTTCCATTTCTATGGTGTCAATCTTATGCATGGCATCTAGTTTTTCCTCTGTTAGTCTCTTCAAGTCCTTTCCCCTAGCATAATACTTTTTCTTAACAAACTTGAAGTCACTTGCTAAGAAATGATAAGCTTCAAAATAATTCATCAAATCCAAGCTCATCATTTACTTCATGATGAAAAAAGATGTAGCTTTTAGTTGGGATGATGCTTGCGAGGAGGCATTCACCGAGTTGAGGACGAGGTTGACTAGCTCGCCGATCTTGATCGTCCCTGACAGAGGAGTAGGTTACAGCGTGTATTGTGATGCTTGCGGCGAGGGTTTGGGTTGTGTCCTCATGCAGGAGGGCCATGTTGTTGCCTATGGGTCCCGATAGTTGAAAGGACATGAGCGAAACTACCCTACCCATGATTTGGAATTGGTTGTTGTGTTCTTTGATCTCAAGACATGGCGCCATTATCTCTATGGTGAGAGGTTCCGAGTTTACTCTGACCATAAGACTACGATTTTGAGTTGCATTACCATCCTGGTAAAGCAAATGTCGTAGCTGATGCTCTGAGTAGGCAGGCTAGAGCCGTAGTAGCAAGCGTGGCAGTAAGGGAGTGGCAGATGGTAGAGACAGTAGGGCAATATGGAGTGGACTTCTACGACCAGACATGCAGCGGGTTCCTTGGTCCTTCGACATGCCAGCACTGTTGGTCAGAGTCATTGAGGCGCAGAGAGGTGATGCAGAGCTCAAGGAGATCCGTGCTAGAGTGAACACCGAGCAGGCGATCAAGGGCTGGATGGTGCATTCAGATGACAGCTTGAGGTTAAGGGGCAGAGTCGCGGTACCAGCTGATGAGACCTTACAGGATGACATCCTCCGAGAGTTCCACTTCTCCTGTTTTGCTGTTCATCCAAGTGGGACGAAGATGTATCAAGATCTTCGTCGCCAATATTGGTGGAACGGGATGAAAAGGAGAGTTGTTGAGTTCGTTGCTAGTTGTCTCACTTGTCAAAAGGTGAAGGCCGAGCTTCAGAGACCAGCTAGGTTATTGCAGCCACTTCCAGTGTCTGAGTGGAAGTGGGAGCACATCACCATGGATTTCGTGACAGGGTTGTCGAGATCGTCGCACTGGCACGACGCTATTTGGGTCATCGTGGATCGACTGACCAAGTCAGCCAATTTCCTTGCTATGAGAGTGAAGGACTCCTTGGAGCATCTGGCTAAGTTGTATGTTAGGGAGATTGTCCGACTTCACGGTGTTCCGGTCTCGATTATATTTGATCGCGATCCGAGGTTTACCGGTCACGTTTGGGGGGGATTTCAGAAGGCATTGGGGTCATTGTTGACTTTTAGTACTGCTTTCCACCCTCAGACAGATGGACAGTCCGAGAGGACCATCCAGATTCTCGAGGATATGTTGCGGGCATGTGTTCTAGACTTTGGTGGCGATTGGGAGTCACACCTTCCTCTGATGGAGTTTGCTTATAATAACAGCTATCAGTCTAGTTTGGGAATAGCGCTGTGAGGACCCGTCCCTCTACTCATGTGGCTCGTCGTGGACCGCAAGGGCAATTTGGTAAATTGTGCCTTGTCGGCTTGTTTCACACTCGTGTGCGCACACACTGACCATGTTTGTGGTAATGTTTGGCTAGAATGGTTAGTGGGACCCGGGATCGAAAGATCAGAGCTTGGGTTTAAGTTTTAGCCCAAGTCCAGCTTCCTGCGAAAAAGGGATCGATTCTTCCTCGCTAGAAGGATCGATCGCTCAATGACAGGAATATGGATCGTTGCGAAGGATCGATCGGTCTCTTGGGACGGATCGATCCTTATCGGACTCGGAGAAGGATCGATCGGTCTCTTGGGCTGGATCGATCGTTCTCTTGGCTGGATTGATCGGTCTCCTCGGACGGATCGATCCTGCTAAGTCGTTTCGTTTGCCTATAAAACAGACAAAACCTTCTTCCTTGAATCTCTTTGGAAAACCGAGTTCTTGAGCTGAGAATTCCTAGATTTCGAAGAGCTTGTGGACGATCCAAGGCCTAGCAACTGGGATTGAAGCTGCTATTGCTTAGGTAGGGATCCTACCTACATTCATCTCGGGTTTTTGGAAGTTTTTCCGGCTGTTGGTGTTCTTATGGTTAGATCTTGTTGTATACTTGTAAGATTGTAGTATTTTCCGCCGGTTTTGGACTGGTGGTCCTTCGTACTACTAGATCCCAAGGTTTTGTGGGATTTGGTGGAGTTTTCCGACGGTATTTCTCGCGTCGGTTTACCGGAGAACCCAACTCGATCGATCCGTCTGTGAGATGGATCGATCTCTCCTTGTTGGTCATGCTGAACCCGAGCAGGATCAATCCATCTCGGGTGAGGACGATTGATCCCTGTGCTTTGGGTAGCATGGATCCCCCTCGTCGCGAGTAGGATCGATCTCCCCTTGGGTGGGGCGGGGCGCGACAACTTGGTATCAGAGCATAGGTTGTAGATCCCAGGGTGTTAGGATCAGGTTCGGTTGAGATTGAGCGTGGAATGGGTTAGTTCTATGTCTAGAACATCCGTGCATGCTCCTTTTGATGTGTTATGCTTTTCCGCTTTATGTTATGCTGCTTTGTCTTGGGTTTCGAACGAGTGGACGCTCGTTTGTTGTTGGTGATTGCGCAGATGTCGGGAGCTCGAGGGCGACCTTCAGTTGTTGGTCGGGGTGGGGCACAACTTGGTCGACCCGCCCGACCAGACAGGGTAGCACCTGTCAGGGAGGTCAGAGCTAGACGGACTGAGCCATCACCAGCGACGGTTTCGGTAGCACGGGAGGAGGCCCTTCTCGCCGAGGAGGGGGTTCTCGCTCCGGTCGACGCGCGGACTGCTGCGGTGGTCTTGCTGGAGTTTCAGCAGTATGCCACCCGGTTCAAGCACTTGGTCCGTTTCGCGGGGGGCAGTAGCAGCAGATCAAGTGGCCAGTGCACGTCAGTTTGAGTGGGGGTTTCGATCAGAGATCAGGCGACGGACCAGTTCTTACCGCTTCCAGGTGTACTCAGCAGTTCTGGACTGCGCCTTGGCAGTAGAGGCGCAGTTGCGAGACGAGAGGTGCCGGGCAGTTCCACCGGCATTCGGCAGAGGGTACCAGCGGCGTCAGCGACGCTTTCAGCAGCGGTCACAGCGCCCGCAGTAGTTGCAGCCGCAGTTGCCGAGTTCGGCAGGCCAGCTTCCCCTGACGGTCAGGCCGTCTGGGCAGGCTCCGTCAGGGGGAGGCCAGGGTCAGCAGCCTGGTGGCGCGTCGACCACGTGTTTCCAGTGCGGGGCACTACCGTAGAGACTGTCCTTTGTGAGGAGCGCGGGGCGCTATGCCGCAGGGCAGTAGAGGCGGAGGGTCCGGTGCCTGGCAGGGGAGCTGTGAGGACTCGTACCTCCAACATGGTCCGATCGCTTTAGGTCGAGGGCCTGGGTTTGTGGTTTGGCTCGGTTGGCCTTGGGATGCGATCGGTCGATCGCATCGCTGTTTTTGACTCCATTGGCATTTTGGTAAATATGCCCCCTGGTGGTCAGTTTCACACCCGCGTTGCACACATGGCCTTTGATTGATGTATGTGTTTGATTAGAACCTTTAGGGCGCGTCCGATCGGAAGATCGGAGCTCCATCGGGAGAGATCGAATCGGACGGCTGTGATGGATTCCAGCTTTCTATTTAAACCCCTTTCCTTTCTCTCTCTCTTTCTTTTTCTTCTTCTCCTGCGTTCTTTCTTCTCTCTCTCCTGCGGCCGGCTGTGCTAGGGCATTCAGAGGCGTGGCTTCGAGGAGCGGATTCCGGCGATCGGAGTTGAGGGATGCGTGGAGGAGCTGCCCTATCTCATCGAGTAGGTGTTTCTACCTCGATCTTTGGATCGGGTTCTCCTAGGATAGGTTTAATGTCTTTTCGCTGTAGGAATACATGTTAGAATGTTGTGTAGCTTATAGCACATGTGATGTCGCTTGATTCTTGTATTCCTACTCCGCGTCTTTGGCATTTTAACGGCTGGTTTTCCGTATTATCGCCGTTTATCGGTTTTCGGTCGTTTTGACCTAAATTGATGATTTAACCGTCAAAAATATGATTTCTTTGCATCATTGGATTCCCCATCATCTTTTATGCATGCTTGCAAAGTTTCATTGATTTCCAACAAGAATTGATCCTTGAAATCCAAGAAATTGGATTTCCGGCACTGTTCTGATGAACTGTGCCTAAGGCCCGACGGTCGATCGGTGGATCGACCGTCAAGCGTTAATACGCTGCTTTCGGACCTGACGGTCGACCGTCGGATCGACCGTCGCATCGACCGTCAGGCTCTGTCGGGATTTTAGCCTCCCACGGTCGGTGGGTCGATCGACCGTGGGTTCTCTCTCTTTTTCATCCTACCTCACGGTCGACCGTCGGATCGACCGTCGCATCGTCCGTGAGGCTCTGTCTAGTTTTGGGCTCCCGACGGTCGATGGGCTGATCGACCGTCGCCCATGGGTTTTCCTCGTTTTGGCCTCACGGTCGATCGGTGGATCGACCGTGACATCGTCCGTGATCTCACGGTCGATCCCCGGATCGACCGTGACATCGTCCGTGACCCCTTAAACATGGTTTTCTGGCTTTTCTTGAGGGGCTTTCAATTGGGATTAGTATTTAAACATGTTGGGAAGTTTTTAAATGGATCTTGTAGTGTTTTCAAGGGATTTCTATCGAGTTTGAGGATTGATTCGAGTATTCTCCCTTTTGGACGAATCTATGGTTTTGATTGCATTTAATACGTGTTTGATAAGTAGTTAAATGCTTATTGGGTGGCTTAACCATTAGCTAGCTATGAGTGCTAGTTAATGTGGAATTGTGGAGCCTTAGCCTGTTGCAGGCGAGTGCCGAGGGCTGTTGTATAAATGTGGCCAGTTACCTACGGGGTAACTGTGGAACCTTAGTCTGTCAGGTGCGAGAGGGCACTGAAGACTACTGTACATTTGTATTCATGCTTTGCTCAGATGTTGTGTGGTTAGCATAGTTTATCTGTATTTTGAGGCCTCTGCTATGCTTACCCCCTTGGCTAGCTATGAGCTATGCCTGGCCCTGTATGATTATTGACATCTTGTTGCATGCTTATATATTGTTATCTGTGCCTGAGCATTGCATGCATCTTGATTGCATTAGAGGCATCTGAGGTTAGGCGGGCGATGGGTTGATCGCCGATCCGAGGCTCTCGGGTAGCTCGGATCTAGCCATTAGGACCGCGGCTGGGTAGTCAGGATTAGGGTCTGATTGTTAATCAGAATCTCATGTTATTGAGAATGCACGCTAGTTGACTCTGATCAGTGTTTGAGGTTTAGAGGTCGTGTTGTCTTCTAAGGCCAAGTGCTAAGGATGGTTGTCGACGTCCCTGACACGGTCCCCAGGCAGTGGTTTCCTGCTGTGTAATGGTGATCCTACTGGTTCTGGTCCTGTTCCTCCCAGCGTGTTGGTTGATGTTCCCAGCGTGGTCGGTTGAGAAGAGTAGGATCCCGTGGGGAGTTGACAGGGGTTATGGGACCCCGTGGCACCCATTAGACTTGAGCTGGGAGACAACACTGTTGTTGTTTTCCTCCCTTCAGTGTGCCGTAGAGTAGAACCCTACTGAGCTTGTCGCTCACTCCTACCCGGGCTGCGTTTGCAGGTGCAGGCGCCAGTTCTTCTTCAGTAGAGCAGGCGGATCGGCTTTGGCGGTGCGAGTACATCCAGAGGCGCTTGAGGTTGCTGGAGGATTGATCAGTTGTACACTTGATGGATTTTTGTAAATCATGTATCATTTGAGGACTTTGGAGATTAATGTATTGGAAGATTTGTATCATTGTTGATTAGTACAACTGATATTATGTAATTTGAATCTCTGTTTACCTCTGGATTGTAAATTGTTTAAGTTTTTCTATAATTCCGCTTTGTATCGCGCCACTTGGAGATGAATAGTGTAGTTTTCCCCTCACGCCTCGGCTCGGATGGGTTTTCCGGGTCGGGGCGTGACAGGAGCGGTGGTGGGCGCGGGTCAGGGGCTGGGCCGAGCCGCTCCAGAGGTGAAGACGACCAGCGGGGGTGTGTGTTTGCTCTTCCGAAGGCGTGGCAGCAAGCTCTCAGCCTTGTTGGCCAGCCTGTCCCTGTTCGGTTCTGAGGGAGTGCAGTAGAGCAGTTTTCCCAGGATCGTGTGCGACTACACCGACGTATTTCCCGAGGTGTTGCCAGGGCTTCCACCGCCCAGAGAGGTCGATTTTGAGATCGACCTAGTACCAAGTACCGCACCGATCTCTCTCCCAGCTTTCAGGATGGCACCAGCAGAGCAGAGTGAGTTGAGGAACCAGCTAGACGAGCTTACCAGCAGAGGCTTCATCCGTCCCAGCATTTCTCCCTGGGGGGCGCCAGTGTTGTTCGCAAAGAAGAAGGATGGTACCCTTCGACTTTGCATAGACTATAGGCGGCTCAACAGGGTGACGGTGAAGAACAGGTACCCAATGCCGAGGATCGACGACTTGTTTGACCAGCTGCGAGGATCTTCAGTGTTCTCGAAGATCGACCTCCGCACCGGCTACCACCAGTTGAGGGTTCGGGATTGCGACATCCCGAAGACGGCATTCCGGACTCGGTACGGCCTGTACTAGTTCGTGGTGATGCCGTTTGGGCTGACGAACGCACCAGCAGCGTTCATGGATCTCATGCAGAGGATCTTCCGGCCTTTCCTAGGTGAGTTCGTGGTGGTGTTCGTCGACGACATTCTTATCTACTCCCGGTCAGAGGCGGAGCACGAGCGACACTTGGCGACAGTGTTGCAGCTATTTCGGGAGCATCGGCTTTATGCCAAGGCTTCCAAGTGCGAATTCTGGCTCGCACAGGTGGGGTTCCTTGGACACATGGTGTCGGCAGCAGGGATCTCAGTCGACCCCGCCAGGGTCGAGGCAGTGGTACAGTGGCAGAGACCGAGGACAGTGTTCGAGGTCCGCAGTTTCCTGGGCTTAGCGGGGTACTATAGGCGGTTCGTGCGGGACTTCTCCAGAGTCGCCGAGCCATTGACCAGACTGACACAGAAGGCCGTCCCTTTGGTGTGGGATGATGCTAGTGAGTGAGCCTTCGTAGAGCTGAGGACCAGGTTGACCAGTGCACCGGTGCTGATCGTCCCCGAGCGAGGCGTTGGGTACAGTGTCTATTACGACGCCAGCGGTGAGGGTTTGGGGTGTGTCCTCATGCAGGAGGGCCACGCAGTTTCCTATGATTCTCGCCAGATGAAGAACCATGAGAGGAATACCCGACCCATGACATGGAGCTAGCAACGGTGGTCTTCGCCCTGAAGACCTGGCGTCACTACCTCTATGATGAGAAGTTTTCTGTCTTCTCGGACCATAAGAGTTTGAGGCACGTTTTCACTCAACGTGACCTCAACCTGAGGCAGCGACGCTGGATGGAGCTACTGGAGGAATACGACTTCGAGTTGCATTACCATCCTGGTAAGGCAAACGTCGTAGCAGACGAGCTGAGCAGACATGTGAGAGACACCAGAGCAGCAATTGCAGGGTTGTCAGCGCGGCAGTGGCAGGCTCTAGAGACGGCGGGCCAGTTGGGGTTCGAGTTTGAGGATCGGGGATCCAGCAGTGCAGAGTATGCCAGCGGTCTTAGCCAGAGTGTTAGAGGCACAAGATGATACGAGTCGATCCGACTCGACTAACTGGACCCGAACCCAGAAGAGGAACCAAGCTGGTTCAACCTCTTTCCTAGTTTGACTTGGACTTCCGTAGTTCAAACTAGAGTATTTAATTAGTATTTATCATTAGTCTTTTATTGAGTCCTAGTTGATTGTTAGGAATTAATTAAGAGTCCCTTTGAGTTAGGAAGTTGAGTTGAGTCAGAAACCTTATTACTTGCTAATCAAGCAAGGGGGTTTTCTAGTGGATTAGGACTCTGTCAAGGTCTCTATAAAAGGACCTTAGTAGTTTGTATTAGGTTATAATGCATGATGAATGAAGAGTTATGACTTATTAGGAGTAGTTGATAAATTATCATAGGAGTAGAGATAATATAGCTTCCATCAGATATCTACCATAGATCCACCTTCTTCCTCGTCGGTCATCTTCTCCGCAGCCGGCACCGCCTCCACCAGTTTTTCTCTCTCTCCCGTCACTTTCTCTCTCCTCCACGTCAGCGCGCACGTCAGCACTCTCTCTCCCAGTCACCTGCCACGTCAGCTCATCTCCTTCCTCTCTTCTCTCCCGAACCTAGTATCCGCCGATCTCCACCGCCGTTCCCTCTCCGGCCACCCCCGTCGCCACCTAATCACTCCAACGTCTTCCCCTAAGCTTCACGACCCCGGCCATACCCTTCCCTCCGCCCTTCGTCCCCTCCGGCGCCGTTCCCCGGCAACCTCAACCTCACAGCCACCGTCCGCCGTCCGCCATACGACCTGATCTCATCCCTAAACCATCTTAAACCCTTCCTCGTCTCCTCACGACCCGATCCCGACCATCCCTGACCGTTCCTGGCCCCAGCCGAGCTCCCTCATCGTCCCCGACGCCGGTGAACCCAAACCCCCGCCGTCCATCTCCCAGATCCGGCCGATCCGCCACTTACCTCACCGATCCGAGCCGGTAGATCTCTTCCCCACCTCCAGGCGACGCTTCCTGGAAGTATCCCGACCGCCGCCGCCGTTCCTACGCCAGCGATCCACTCCGGCGATCCTCAGCCGTCGGATCCAGGCTGGTTCAGCCCAATCTAATTAGGTTCAGCCAATTAACCCACTCCAAGTCGTTCCAGCCAAGCCAATTAGCCCAATCCGAGCCAGATTCAATTCCAAGAGCCAATCAACCAATCTAGACTTGACCCAGCCAAGTCCTACCACAATCTGACCCAGATCTGAACCAGATTCGATCCAGATTTAGCCAATTGGACTCAAATCAAGTCCGATCAGGCCGATTCTGATCGATTGGAGCAGTAGAGACCCATTACGAGAGGATCACGAGTAGACCGCTCGTAACACAAGACAGTGACCCAGAGCTCGAGGAGTTACGCACAGCAGCGGGCACAGAGGGCGCAGACGGAGGCTGGACAGTGTCGCCAGACGGAGGGCTACGGTTCCGAGGCAGAGTAGCGGTTCCAGCAGATCCAGTTCTTCGAGACGACGTCATACGAGAGTTCCACCACTCTCGTTTTGCAGTTCATCCCGGCAGCACCAAGATGTACCAGGATCTTCGGCGACAGTTCTGGTGGCGCGGGATGAAGAGGGCAGTGACGGAGTTCGTATCGCGCTGCCTTACCTGTCAGAAGGTCAAGGCAAAGCACCAGCAGACTCCGGGGTTACTTCAGCCGATTCCACTAGCTAAGTGGAAGTGGGAGCACATCACGATGGACTTCGTGACCGGGCTACCGATATCTCCTAGGGGGAATGACGCGATTTGGGTCATCGTTGATCGATTGACCAAATCGGCGCACTTCCTGCCTATGCGGACGACAGACTCGACTGACAGGTTGGGCGGTTTGTACGTCCGAGAGGTAGTCAGACTACACGGGGTTCCAGTTTCTATCGTGTCAGACCGTGACCCCAGGTTCACCAGCAGGGTCTGGCGGGGCTTTCAGGAGGCAGTTGGCACACTCCTGACCTTCAGTACGGCGTTTCACCCGCAGACAGACGGGCAGTCAGAGCGGAAGATCCAGATCTTGGAGGACATGCTGAGAGCATGTGTCCTTGATGAAGGAGGCAGCTGGGAGGAGCACGTTCCCTTGGTGGAGTTCGCCTACAACAACAGCTACCAGTCCAGTCTTGGAGTAGCACCTTTCAAGGCGTTGTACGGTAGGCCGTGTCGTTCCCCAGTTTGCTAGACAGAGGTTGTTGGAAAGGCTTCACTCACCGGTCCAGACTCGACCGACCAACTGGACCCGAACCCAGAAGAGGAACCAAGCTGGTTCAACCTCTTTCCTAGTTTGACTTGGACTTCCCTAGTTTAAACTAGAGTATTTAATTAGTATTTATCATTAGTCTTTTATTGAGTCCTAGTTGATTGTTAGGAATTAATTAAGAGTCCCTTTGAGTTAGGAAGTTGAGTTGAGTCAGAAACCTTATTACTTGCTAATTAAGCAAGGGGGTTTTCTAGTGGATTAGGACTCTGTCAAGGTCTCTATAAAAGGACATTAGTAGTTTTGTATTGTTACGAGTGGTCTACTCGTGATCCTCTCGTAATGGGTCTCTACTGCTCCAATCGATCAGAATCGACCTGATCGGACTTGATTTGAGTCCAATTGGCTGATTTGGCAAGCTAGATCGGATCTGGCTTGAGCTGGATCGGATCTGGCTGAAGCTGGATCGAATCTGGCTAAGCCTGATTGGATGGGACTTGACTGGGTCAAGTCTGAAGTGATCTGGATCAAGCTGATCGGCTTAGATTGGGCTGGATCAATTAGATTGGGCTGGATCAATTAACTGGCTCGGCTGAATCAATTAGACTTGGCTGAGTCTGATTCAAGTTGGCTGGCTGAACCAGCCTGGATCCGAGGGCTGAGAAGTCGCCGGAGTGGATCGCTGGCGGAGGGGCGGCGACGGCGGTCGGGGTAGTGTCAGGAAAGGTCGTTGGACGGTGGGGAAGCGATCCAACGGCTCGAATCTGGGAGATGGGTGGCGGATCGGCCGGATCTGGGGAAGACGGCGGTGAAGGTAGGGTCGGCCGGCGTCGAGGACGACGAGGGAGGCTCCGGGAGTGGCTGAGGACGTCGGAAAGAGGGTTGGAGGAGATAAGCGATGGATTTAGTGTGGTTTGGGGGTGAGTTCGGGGATCGGAAGTGGGTGGATGGCGAAGGGGACGGGGGTCGTTTGTTGGGTTGCCGTGGGGATCACCGGAGAAGATGGAGTGGGGCGACGGAAAAGTGATGGCCGGGGTCGTGGTGGCTCGGGGATGAGAATGGAGGTCTTGGATACCGACGGGGCTGGGCGGAGAGGGCTTGACGGAGGAGATCGGCGGTGAAGCTCGGGTTCGGCTTGAGGAAGACGATGAACAGTGCTGACGTGGTGCTGTCGTGGCGGTGGGGTCGATGGCGTGGCGGAGAGAGAAAGTGATGGGAAGAAGGAAATTGAAGGTGAAGGCGATGCCGGCTGCGGAGAAGATGACCGACGGGGAAGAAGATGGATCTATGGTGAATTTCGGGTGGAATCTACTTTACTTCTACTCTTATGATATTCTACTCCTATGATAATTTATCAACTACTCTTAATAATTCATAACTCTTCATTCATCTTTCATCATTACCTAATACAAACTACTAAGGTCCTTTTATAGAGACCTTGAGAGAGTCCTAATCCACTAGAAAAACCCCCTTGCTTAATTAGCAAGTAATAAGGTTTCTGACTCAACTCAACTTCCTAACTCAAAGGGACTCTTAATTAATTCCTAACCATCAACTAGGACTCAATAAAAGACTAATGATAAATACTAATTAAATACTCTAGTTTGAACTAGGGAAGTCCAAGTCAAACTAGGAAAGAGGTTGAACCAACTTGGTTCCTCTTCTGGGTTTGGGTCTAGTTGGTCGAGTCGGATCGACTCGTATCATGTATTAGGTTATGATGAATGATGAGATGAATTATTAAGAATAGTTGATAAGTTATCATAGGAGTAGAATATCATAGGAGTAGAGATAATATAGCTTCCACCAGATATCTACCATAGATCCACCTTCTTCCCCGTCGGTCATCTTCTCCGCAGCCGGCATCGCCTTCACCTTCATCTTCTTTCTCCCCGTCACTTTCTCTCTCCGCCACGTCAGCGACCCCCACCGCCACGTCATCACTCTCTCTCTTCGGCACCAGCCACTGTTCATCGTCTCCCTCCCGTGCCGGAACCCTAGCTTCCCTCCGTCCAGCCTCTCCGGCCACCCCCGTCGCCAACCAAGACCTCCAACGCCTTCCCCTGAGCCTCACGACTTCTCCAAGTCGCTCCTCCGCCTCCGTCGTCTCCTCCGACGTCTTCCCCGGCCAACCCAAGTTCCTAGCCACCGTCCGCCGTCCACGACACGACCCCGATCTCACCCCAAACCCTTCTTCCTAAACCCTTCCTTGTCTCTCCACGACCCTTTCCCGACCATCTTCCCGACGTCCCAAGCCCCAGCCGAGCTCCCCGTCGTCCCCGACGCCGGTGAACCCAAACCCCTACCGCCGTCTTCCCCAGATCCGGCCGATCCGCCACCTATCTCCCAGATCTGAGCCGTTAGATCTCATCCCCACCTCCAGGCGATCGTTCCGGGAAGTATCCCGTCGCCGCCGCCCCTACGCCGGCGATCCACTCCGGCGAATCCTCAGCCCTTGGATCACTCCGGTTCAGCCAGCTTGGATCAGACTCAGCCAAGCTGATTAAGCTCAGCCACTTAATCCGGATCCAGCCCAATCCACTTGGTCAGCTTGATCCAGATCACTTCAGACTTGACCCAGTCAAGTCCCATCCAATCAGGCTTAGCCAGATCCGATCCAGCTTCAGCCAGATCCGATCCAGCTAGCCAAATCAGCCAATTGGACTCAAATCAAGTCCGATCAGGCCGATTCTGATCGATTGGAGCAGTAGAGACCCATTACGAGAGGATCACGAGTAGACCGCTCGTAACAGTTGATAAGTTATCATAGGAGTAGAATATCATAGGAGTAGAGATAATATAGCTTCCACCAGATATCTACCATAGATCCACCTTCTTCCCCGTCGGTCATCTTCTCCGCAGCCAGCACCGCTTCCACCAGTATTTCTCTCTCCCAGTCACTTTCTCTCTCCTCCACGTCAGCGCCACGTCACCCCTCTCTCTCCTCGTCATCTGCCACATCAGCATCATCTTCTTCTCTCCCGTGCCAAACCCTACCTTCCCGCCGATCTCCTCCGTCAAGCCCTCTCCGGCCGTCCCCGTCGCCAACCAAGGTCACCACCGACTTCGCCTATCTCCCACGACTCCGACCAACCCCTCCATCGCCCGCATCGTCTTCTCCGGCGGAATCCCCGTCGTTTCCCACTTAACAGCCGCCGCCGTCTTCCACGACCCCGACCGCCATTAACCTCCCAGATCCCTTCTCCGTTTCCGTCCGACCTCCCTAAACCGATCCAAACCTCCCTAAGCTACTCCCGAAGCCTCGCCGTCGTTCCCGACGTCGGCCGACCCAACCCTCTCCTCCGTCTCCCCTAGATCCCGCCGCTCCGGCCTCGTTCAGGACAATCCACTCCCGTGGATCTCTTTTCACCCTCCAGGCGACCCTTCCTGTCAGTGTCCCGACCACCGCCGCGGCCCCTATCGCCGGCGATCCCTCCGGTGACCCCTCAGCCCTTAGATCTGATCTCCTTGACTCAGTCCAATCCAACCCACTTGATTCAACCCAGCCCAATCCGGTTCAGCCAGCTAGATCAGATTCAGCTTAGTCTGATTCAGCCACCTAACTCGATCTAGCTAGCCAAATCAGCCCATTGGACTCAAATCAAGTCCGACTAGGCCGATTCTGATCGAGTGGGAGCAGTAGAGACCCATTACGAGAGGATCACGAGTAGACCGCTCGTAACATCAGCACCCTATCACCTCCTTCCTTATTCCCTTCATCCAAACCCTACCTCCCCACCACCAGCAATTCCTCTTTAGCAGCCAACCTCAGTTGAAGCCCTCCCCGCACCATGTAACCTTCCCCAAGGCCCTCCTCACTCCTACCCCAATCCCAAATCCCTCTCCTTCAACTCCGGCAGCAACCTACAAGGTAATCGCCGCCTACCTGTCCCACTGAAGGATCTCTCAAGCCACCAAAGACCGTCCGTCCCCTAACCCTCCTGACCCTTCCCGTAGCCTTACCGAGGCCGACCCCAAACCCCCACCAGATCCGCCACCCGGACCGAACCCCCATCCTCTCATCCCCTCTTCTCCATGGGATCCAAACCCTGATGAATATCCCTCACCGGCAACCAAGTTCAGTCTCAGTTGCCAGAGCACTTCAGCCATCTGATCAGATCAAATCAAATCACTACGGTTTGAACCTGATCAAACTCCGACTCTATCACCTACAATTGATCGAGTCACATTGCAGCTTACAAGGCTTGGTCAGATTCCATCCAAGCACAACCAGGTTTGGTTACACCAACCAGATCCGACTGATACGAGCGGTCTACTCGTAATCCTCTCGTATCGGGTCTCTACTGCTCCAATCGATCAGAATTGGCCTGATCGGACTTGATTTGAGTCCAATTGGCTGAATCTGATTAGCTGGATCGGATCTGGCTTGAGCTGGTTCACATCTGGCTTAGGGAATTGGATCAGGCTTGACTACATTACGCTAGATTGGGTTAAGTGGTTGGACCAAGTCAAGTTGACTGGATTTGGTTGACCAAGTCAGCCGAGAGTGGCTGAGGGAGAGGCTAAGGTGGATCCGACGGTGGAGGGGTTGCCGGAGTGGATCGCCGGAGTTGGGGCGTCGCCGGTGGTCGGGACCTTGGCAGTAAGGTTCGTGGGTTGATGGGGAAGAGATCCACCGGAGTGGATCGGCCGGAGAGATGTCGGATCGACCGGATCTGGGGGAGACGGCGGTGAAGGTTGGGTCGGCCGGCGTCGGGGACGACGGGGAGGCTTCGGGAGGGGCTTAGGAAGGTTGGGATCAGTTTAGGAAGGTCGGCTATGGGTTTAGAGTGGTTTGGAGGTAAGATAGGGGTCGGGCAGGGGTTGATGGCGATGGGGACGGAGCCGGGTTGTTGGGTTGCCGTGGGGATCACCGGAGAAGATGGAGTGGGGCGACGGAAAAGAGATGGCTGGGGTCGTGGGGCTTAGAGGAAGAGAATGGTGGCCTTGGTTGGCGACGGTGACGTGGCAGGTGACTGGGGTGGAGTCACTGACATGGAGGAGAGAGAAAGTGACGGGGAGAGAGAAATTCCAGTGGAGGTGATGCCGGCTACGAAGAAGATGACCGACGGGGAAGAAAGTGGATCGGGGGTTGATATCTGGTCGAATCTACATTACTTCTACTCCTATGATATTCTATCAACTATTCTTAACTCATTCATCATCCATCTCATGCATAAACTAATACAAACTACTAAGGTCCTTTTATAGAGACCTTGACAGAGTCCTAATCCAACTAGAAAACCCCCTTGTTTAATTAGCAAGTAATAAGGTTTCAAACTCAACTCAACTTCCTAACTCAAATGAACTCTTAATTAATTCCTAACAATCAAATATCAACTAGGACTCAATAAAAGAATAAATCCTAATCAAATACTCTAGTTAGAACTAGGGAAGACCAAGTCAAACTAGGAAAGAGGCTGAACCAGTTTGGTTCCTCTTCTTAGGTTCGGGTCCAGTTGGTCGAGTCGGATCGACTCGTATCACCGACCAAGCTCAGATCAGACCAGGCTAAGTCAGACTCAATTGGATGCAACCAGAATCAATCCGGCTAGATCTGATTGCAGCCAGCCAAGCTCCATCAAGCTCAGCCAAACTGAACATGATCAAGATCCAAATAGTGCAGCAGAAGCGTGCCCCAGCCGACTTCACTTCAGACTGGACCAAAGCGAGCTTGACTCAGCATCAAGCCAAGACCCTGCACATCCGACAAGGCCATGGAGATCAGATCCAGTTCTATGGTCATGGGCGACACTATTCATGGGACGTGACGAGGATCATCCAGGAGAACCATTGAAGATCCCATGCTTGGAGCCACCTGAACCATCAGATCGTCCCCTGGATGCTCCGTCCTCGGCACGACTGTATCCAGCCGCCGTCTTGGGTCTACTTCCACCTTGGAAGGATTTGATTCAGGTTGACCGAGTCTTTGACCTAGGACGCCAGCACTTGAGGTGGCCCAATCGTCGATCTACAGCCGCCCTCTACTTCTTGGAGTTCTAGAGGCCGTCAGATCCACCTAAGTTTCAGCCTCCTCCTTCCAGACCGGCAGCATGGCCCCCTGACTCACCGCTTCGGATACCATTAGATCCACCATGGGACCGACCAGGTTTCTCACCACCGAGTCCAAAGTTGCAGATGCTGTCCAGTCAGGTCACTCCGGGTCGACAAGAGCAGAGTTCTCTTCCCTCAGCAAATTCAGGCCTTGAGGACAAGGCACTCTTCGAAGGGGGAGGGGATGATACGAGGACCAACTGAGCCAATCGAAGAACGGACCCACGTCCTTGCTTGGGCAGGCCAACACCAAGGAGCTGGCTGCAACCATGTCCTTTGGAGCAGGTTGAGCCAAGCTAGCCTTAGGGCCAAATCAGAGTTGAACCAGTTCCAAGACCAAGCTCAAGCATGGGTGGACCCATGATGGACCCATGACCCATGAGGTGGCTTAGCCAAGCCGGCCTTACTTGGTTATTTCCTTAGTTGAGTCTTAATTGCTTTCCTAGTTGATTTCCTAGTTTGAGTTCAGCCAGTTTCTGTTTAATTGAGTCCTAGTTTTGGTTGAGTCAAGTTACTAGCTTACTTAGTTCATTCCTGGTTATTAGGAGTCAGTTTGAGTTGAATTAGTAAGAGTCTTTTACTTGCTGTCCAAGCAAGAAGGTATTTAGGTTGTAGTAGAACTTTCTTGAGGCCTCTATAAAAGGACCTCTATAGCTTGTATTAGGGTTTTTATGCATGGACGAATTTATGAGAGTTATTATTTAGTAGAGATAAATCCTAGGACTAGAAGTAATATAGGAGTAGATGTAACCCTAGTTTCCATAGAAATCCACCAGCCACCTTCATCTCTCTCTACTGCCGGATTATCTCTCCACCAGCCGGCCACCATCCATCGCCGTCCGCCGCTGCCATCTACAGTACACGTCCCCATCACCGGCGACCCCCCTTGGTTGCTGTGCCTCCCTCCACCACGTTCTCCAAGGCTTGGATCTCCAAGAGAAGCCAACCAACCCTAGAGGAGTGTTCGTGGATAAAACGTCGATCTCGCGGGGACGAGATCTCTATTTTATTTCCTAACAAATCATATTTTAATTTCATTTCAGGAAATTGTAGGCACCACACCCCTGGATCTGCCAATTGCCAAATCGGCAGATCCATCATTTACATCCCCGTAGGGAACACCTCCGATTCTAGATCCAATAATATAAAGTATTTTTCATAACAAAAGAAAAATAAAATGAAAAGGAAATGAATGACGTGAGGCCATGGACCAACACGTTCATTGCCATGCAGGATATTGTTGGAGCTTCGTCGCCGGATCTTCGAGACTGCCGGAGCTGAGGAATGCCGTCCAGAGGGACCAGATCTCCGTCGCCGTGGGAGAACAGCAGCTGGACTTGATGAAGTCGGCTGGAGCTAGAGAAGTGTAGACGCCGGCTGGAACAGGGGACGTGCGGCGAGCAGCAGGGAGCAGGAGATGTGCGGCGAGCGGCCGGGGATGAAGCTTGTGTCGCCGGCTCGGGCTTGGAGAGACGACGGTGGATATTCTTCTTTAGAGTGGGTTTGAGCCCCTGCGTCGCCGGACCGTCGGGAAGATGGGAAGCGTCAGCTGGAACAGGGGAAACAGGGGAGGCGTCGTTCTTTGAAGCCGTTGGAGATGAGGGAGTGCTTGGATCTGATCTCCGTCGCCGTCGCCATCAAGGAAGCTGACTGGAGTGCCTCGCTGGAGGTCTGGGCCGAGCGGAGGGATGGAGCTTGAGTCGTAGGACCGGCGAAGCTTCTTACAGCGGCAACCCAACGACTTGAGCTTTGGATGGGTTCCGGCTGGAAGGAAGATGACGAGTTCTTTAACTTTAACCGACTGGAACAGGGACGACGCCGATGGGTTCCTACTATCCGACGAGCTCCTTGGGCCAGGGACGATGGTGACGATGGGTTCTGGCTATCCGACGAGCTCCTTGGGTTGGATCGACGACGATGGGTTCTCCTGGCTGGGAGACGACGACGACCTGGGGCTGGCCCCAGGCCGGTGACAGTGATGGGTTACTTCCTCTGCGTCCAAGCTTTCTCTTCTTCTTTCTTTCTCTGTTTTCTTCCTCTATACTCCTTCTGGATGCTCTTCGTCTTCAAAGCCGCCGGGAGGGAGAGAGCCTTGGCTCGATCTCCATCGCTGGCGAGGAACCAAGATGGAGCAGCTTTGCTAGATGTCTAAGCCGCGGGGCGAGCAGGAGAGTGAAGCTTGGGCCGCAGGATCGACGAGCCTCCTACAGCGTCGACCCAGAGACACGAGCGTCTCGATGGGTTCCGGCTGTGTTGGCTGGATCTACATCGTCCGGTGGTGCGCAACGCTGGAGCGTCTCTAGAACCTCTTCGTCTTCAAGCCTCCGAGCACTCTTTCGAAGATGTGAACCTCTTGACAGGAACTCGGCGTCTTCCTCTGGCCTTCCACCGTCTTCTTCAACCAGTCTTCAGCACCTCCTTCAACAGCCTTCAGCCCGCTCAAACCCACCTCATACCAGCCTCTTCACCAGCCTTCTTCCGGGTGTCTTGCGCAGCCTCCCGGCGTTTCCAAGAGCCTTCACGCCATCCTCCTTGCCAGCCTTCACCCTCCTCCTTTTATAGGCACGAGAGGTGATCTTAATATGGATGGGATATCCTGATTAAGGGATACTACTAATTGATGCTAATCCTTTTATATAAGGATAGCTCATATAATCCCACCATATTTAGAGATGCTGATTTTATTTTTTATTTTTTATATGGTATGAGAATGCAATCCAACCATAATTGAATATGCTGATTTCTCATATAGTATGATATATTTGATTTGGCTGATTTTATATGGGTAGACATTTTGTTTTGAAATTCGAATTTGAAATTCAAATATTTAGATTTGAATTATCTGAATATTTGTCGAATTATTCAGATATTTGAAATGTCTTATTTAAATTTAAATTTCAATACTTCATATAATATTTTGGAAAATTTACTGAAATATCCCCGGACAAGCCGGGTGTAAATTACCAAAATATCCTTTTTATCGGCCATATATTTTGGACCGAAATGTCTCCGGGGCAGATGAAATATCTTTGTTCCGGATTTTCACACCCCTGAAGGTATGAAATGACTAAAATGCCCCTTGGGGTTAAATGACCAAAATACCCTTTCAATTTGGTTATTTAAGCGCGATGCATGGCGACGCGATTTCTGTGCGTGTCGTGGACACGTGCGCGCATTATGTGGTGCGTGTATATTTTTTGTCGGGACTTAAGCGAATTTGAAGTCGGGTATTTGTTTAGGTTTATTTGAATTTTCGGATTTTTCCCTTATTTATTTCAAGGAATTTTCTATAATTTCCCAGGTGTAGAGGAAAATTACCAAAACACTCCTATATTTACACAGCTTATTTAGGATGCCATCAAAGCTATGTAAGGGCTATTTTGGAGTGTCGTGGGAGTTTAGATATGCATTTTGGTTTAAATTCCCAAAATACCCTTGGATGGGTAAAATTAGCAAAATACCCTTATTCCTCCAGTTTATATAGGATGCCGTCAAAACCGGAGATATATAGGAGATTTGGATGGACTCGACTGTGTATGAGCCAATTTGGGTTTGGTGCGTGTGGATTCGGCCTGGGGACTTCTGCAAATGTAGTCGACTTAGCCTTAGCTAAAATCGATGTCAACAGATGCCCCCTCGAGGCCTGCGCGTAAAATTCATGTAATTTGAACGGGCAGGGCTCGAAAATTTTTAGTGACTTGTTCACTGGTATTTGTCATAAACAACTTGGCCATATATGCGGCCTTTGCCGTGATTTTTTTTTTTTTTTTGAAATCGCAAATTTTTTGGAAACTGCGATTCTAATTTCAAGAAGATTGTGATCATGTATATCTTGAGATCACAAATTTAAACAAAATGCAATCATGTATATTTTTTTTTTTTGAGATTGCGGATTGTGATTGTGATTTTTGAGATCAAGACTTTGAGTTCATGTGGGAGTCTTCCAGATATTAGGAAGAATCATCGGGACTTGGAGGGGGACTTGGAGTTCATGCACAATTCCCGCGCTCCCCCATATATATATATATCACGTTGGCTTTGGCCGGTGCATCTTATCTCGACGTGGAGGGCGAGCATCTCGGCGAGGCCGACCGCAAGAACCATCGGCAACACGGCATAGACGAGCATCGTCAACGAAGCACGGCATGGGCGAGTGCTAGTAATGAGTACCAGCGGCTGGGCGACGAGCTTTGGGCACGGCTTGGCTGCGAGCATCGCACGGTGTAGGCGACTTGGGAGAAGCGTCTGGTCGACGAAGGCGAGGAGGAGGATCGACGACGTGCATTGGTCGTGGCTTGGTGGCGACGAGGTTCAACGCCGGTGAGAGTCGACGCTTGGGCGGCAGCAAAGGCGGGGCACGGCGCAGGTGAGCTCCGGCAATCTCTCCTTCTTCTTCTCTTTTTTTGTTCTTCTACGAGGCTCTGCCGGTGAAGAAGAGAACCCGACGTCTTGGTGACAAGGTATTGGGCGGCAGCAGTGGAAAGCTTGGCGCTGCGTTCCTTTCTTTCTTTTTCTTTCTTCTTTTTTTTTTGTTTTTTTTTTCTGCGCCTTCTCCACAAAGCTTCTTCAAGGAGGCCGACATTTTGGCGACGATGAGGACCGGCAGAAATTTGGTCGACGGAGAAGAAGAGAAAGGAGACCATTGGAGGGACGCCAGTATAACAGGGCGTTGGCATAGTAGAGTAGCGGCGCATCGGGGCAGCTCGGCGAACAACATCTTGGTGCTTTGGCATCGGCCTTGGCGGCAATCTCGTGAGGGCGAAATTGATGGCTGCGACATGCTTGAGCTCGACGAAGTGCAGATCGGCTCCTCGAGTGATGTTTGTCGTCAGGCTCTATCTCACCTTCGGCATGTGTTGATCGTCGCTCCCGGTTTTTTTTTTAATTCGTCTTCGGCTCTCAATCAATCTGGTCCCTCTGTCAGCCTTTATCCCGGTTGTGTGGCAGAGTGGGCCTTCCCTCTTGGATGCTTGATGCATGGCAATAATGTTTTGCGACTGCAATGGTGCTGGCGAATCGGCGAATCCAATTATAGTAGAGCAGATCAGGGGCGGTGTGTAAGGGCCCTTAGGTCGCTTGCTGCCCCCTTTTTATTGTACGAGCAGTACTTATGTATATTTCATGCTCGCGGATTGCAATATGTCTCATTCGTGTTATTAGTTTAAGCTCGTGAAGCTTGGAGCATATATATTTTGTATGTGTTGTCAGTTTAGGCTCATGAAGCTTGGAGCACATATTTTTTTGTGCTGTCAGTTTAGGCTCGTGAAGCTTGGAGCATACATATATATATATATATATATATATATATATTTGTTGTGTACGCTGTCAGTTTAGGCTTGTGAAGCTTGGAGCAAAGTGTGTTAAAATTTATATTTTGCCGACAGTTTATACTCGAATGGCTTGGAGTATTGTTGCTTACAGTTTAGGCTCATGAAGCTTGGAGCAAAGTGTGTTAAAATTTATATTTTGCCGACAGTTTATACTCGTATGGCTTGGAGTATTGTTGCTTACAGTTTAAGCTCATGAAGCTTGGAGCGTTTTAGCCTTTTTTTTTTTGTGTTTTTGTGTTAATATGATAGCGATCATCGCTTGGGCATTCATCTGACCTTCAGCATCTGATTTGTCTTCTTGGTGTTGAGTTGATCCTCGCGCGGGCATTTATCTTGCCATTGACGCATGATCTCTCATGTTGATGTTGTGTTGATCTTTGCATAGAGCGTGTATCTGGCCCTTAGCATTAAGTTTGTTGTGTTGATTTTGAGAAGATCGTTTCTTGGGCGTTTTTTTTTCTTGCCTTGGATGCTCGATCTCTCAGGTTGATGTTGGGTTGATCTATGCTCCTGGCTTCTATCTGAGCTGCAACAGTTGATCTCTTTTGTGATTGTCATATGAATGGTTGCCTCTGGTTTCTATTTGGCCTTCGGTGTTGGACTTTGTTGTGTTGATATTCTCCGGTGTTGCGCCTTCAGCGATCTGTGTTGCCTTCGGCGTAGAGAGTGACTTTGATGTTGTTGATCTACCTTTATCTGGCATTCGATTAGGATCCCTTTGTTGTTAATTTGATCATCGCCTCTAGCTCGTATATGGCTTTCAGCGCTAAATCCTTTGTTGGCAGGATCTTATTTTCTACCTTCAGCCGATGTCATGCAGCCTTTGGCATCGTCATCATCCACCTCTTTTCTTCATTTATCCTTAGGTCTTTGTTGGCAATGGAGATCTCTTTGGGCTTCCTTTGAGTTTGTTTTGAATGAGGAAGTGGTTGGCGCCTTCAAAAAGCTTGAGAAGATTTTGGTGTCGATATTCTTGCCAGCCCTGACTGTATCTCAAGATATCAGAGGGCTAGAGCAACGGATCAAGGATTTGGTTGCAGCACTGCCTGACCGAGGGTTTGGCTCGTCTCCTTTGAGAGGTATTCTGGAGTTGCTTCTGCTGCAGGTATCCTCATATAATGCAGAATTCAACGTCATCTTGAGCGAAAGCAGCTCCGAGAAACTGAAGTTGCTGCCCTTGAAGCCCAATTGAAAGTAGAGAAGTAGAAGTTGAAGGTCATGGTAGAGGAAGATGTTGCTTTAGGAGAAAAGATCGCTGCTTGAGTGTATATCCCGCTTTTTGTATACGATCTTCTTGTATCGGTGTCATCGTGTTGGCATCCAATCATTGCTACTTGCTTTTGTCTCAGCTTCGACATCGGATCTCTTTTGTTGTTGGTATGTTGATTGTCACCTCTGGCTTTATCTCACCGTCGGGATCGGACTTATATATTTTGTTGTTTTGACTGTCACTTCCAGCTTTGTCTTACCTTCCGCATCGGATTTGCTTTATTGTGGGTATGTTGATTGTCACCTCTGGCTCTATCTCGCCTTCGCCATCAGATCTGTTCGGCACGGTAATTTGTCGACACCGAAAGACAGAATGAGGGCAACGTCCAGCGCATGCTGAGAAGTCGTCAGGAATAATTTATGCATGTGGCGGAGACACCGCGTTTGAACATTGCGCCCAAGGCATAGATCTTAGGAACGAGGCTGGTTGTGGCAAGACTAGTAGTTTGCTAATAGAGTTTCATAGCCGATGAAGTGCCACACCGGCAGTCAAGTTTCATTAAGAAAAGAGCTTGAGCTGGTGATGATCTTATGGACTTCAGCCTTGTCTTCTAGGAAGCAAAGGGATTCATCATCGTCTCCGAAGACTTTTGTAGTTAAGTATAAGTAGTTGTCACGAGAGACGCCGCTTTGTGGCATACTTGGCTTTCTAGTTTGAAGGTCTATTGAGACTTGGTGAACGAACCCTTCGATTTCTTCGCTGGCCATTACCTTTCTCAAGATTTTGTACCTTGGAGGCCTCTTCGACCTCGGCTACCAGTTTTCAGGAAACAAAGGTCTCGAGGGAGCGTATCTAGTCGCTTTAATCCTCTGCTTGAAAGCTTGTTTCTTCCTTTGCCTTTTGCTGATATAGGGCCTCCCATAGCGATCATCTCGAACTCGGATAGTGTATCATCATCATCCAAGCTGGAATAATACATCTCCTCCAAGATGGGCCATGGACATCCCTCGACATGTGTCAGAATGGGAGTCATATGATCCTCACCTTGCTCATATGGAAAGATAGATGTGCATCTGTTCTCAACGGGCATGCAGGGAGGTGCCTGGGGGACATACCCCATTTCTTCATAGGGAGGTGTTGAGGGGGTGTACTCCTCGTATGGGGGCTCGGGGTGTGCTTCGGTAGTAATCATATGTGTTGATCCTACCTTTTTGCCCTTTTGGAGCTTCTTCAGCAGCCCAGCATCCGTGACTCCGTCATCAATTAATTTTGGATTTGATCCTTGAGGACAAAGCAGTCTTCGAGTGCGTGCCCAAGTATTCTGTGGTAATGGCAATACTTTGGCTCGTCTACTTTGTTTGCTTCGTGAAGGCGCCGGGACTCCGGGAGGTCTATGATTCCAAGATCCAACAGACCTTTGAAGATGTCGGGGGCCTCCTCTCGGGGGAAGGAATACTCATTTTCAATCCTCTCCTTTAGGGTCTTCACTCGCCGTTGCGTGGGATCGGACGAGAGGTCTCTAGACCGAGGCAGCTCGTAAGTCTCCTTTGGTCTGAGCATTTGCATCGCCGAAGTCTGGAGTATAGCTTTCCCCTTCGGGAAGCCTTATTCTTCCTTGTGCGCCCGGAAGCCTTGTCAATGGTTTGATTTCTGCGAGCCATGTGATGTAGGTAGCTCTCGATGTTGGCGGCCTTAGAAGTCAGCTCCTCGAAGGGAAAGCGGACGAACACCTTGTAAGTAGCGGGCCATTTCCGACCATAGGTTGTTCATGTACATCCGCACGGCTTCAGGTTCTGTGATGGGTTGTGGGCAGTGGATACTCATGTTTCTCCACCTATTGATACAATCAGCAGCTTTCTCATGCAGGTTTTGTTCCGTTTGAGTGAGCTCCGTGATCCCGACAGTTCTTTGAGTACTATAAAATCTTTGGAGGAATGTCTCCTACATCTGCTCCCATGAATTGATGGATCCCGAAAGCCATTTGCGGTACCAAGTGAAAGCCGGTTCGGAGAGTGTTTGGACGAATTGGCGAAGAAGCAGCGCGCCATTATGAGTCGTGACTTGACATGCTGCAAGGAAGTGAGCAATGCGCTTATGTGGGGATCCGGTCCTGTTGAACTTAGTGGACTGGGGTCACCAATAATTTGTTGGGTACGGAACCAGGTCTATTTCAGCAGAGTATGGCTTCATATATCCCGGCCTCATGGCATACTGGTTTTGCATGTGGAAAGCCCTCCTCTAACCCACCGCCGGCGGTACTCCAGATCCGGCCGATCCGCCACCTACCTCCCAAATCAGAGCCGTTGGATCTCTTCCCCTCCGTCCGAAGACCATCTCTGCCAAGATCTAGACTGCCGCTGTCGCCTCTACACTGGCGATCTACTCCGGCGATCCTCAGCCGTCAGATCCAGTCCGGTTCAGCCAGCCACCTAAATCAGACTCAGCCCAAGTCTAATTGTGACGATGCACCTTCTCAAGGGCTTTCGTACCGGGTCTCTTGCCTTATCTCAGATCCTCTTTAGCCAAATCTATGGCTAGGTCGAGAGATACCTTTAGGGTTTTAGGAGAAGGACCCTAGGTATTCGACGAGGAAGACGAAGACTAGAGGAGACGGAAGAGAAGAGGATACCTTGTAGATCCTCTTGAGGTTGGCTGGTTACTCTTGGAGATCCACGCCAAGGGAGGTGGAAGAAGAGGGGCAGCGGCCAAGGAGGACGCCGGGGATTGGAGTCGTGGCTGGTGGCGGCGAACGGCGGTGATGATGGTGGTGGCTGGCTGGTGGAGAAGGCCAGCAGGAGAGAGAAACGTGGGAAGGGCTGGTGATGGTGGAATATTAAGTTATGGCTACTCCTAGATTACAGCTACTCCTATAATATCTCTTAACTTTATTCATCAATGCATAAAACCGCCGGTGGCGAGTTCTTCGCCAGCTACTCCTAAAGGTCACCTATTTATATTTAACCCTAAGTGAAAACCGACCGGCTAACCTAATCCCCTATTCTTCCCTACGTCCTTTTCTAGCTGCCGCCCGCGACGAGGGGAGAGAAGCTTGACGTTGGCCGCGATCAACACCGCCGGTGGAGAGTTCTTCGCCGTCGGAGGTTAGCCACCTCCTTCCCCTATCTTTCCTTCTTTCCTCACCTTGTTCTTCCTTCTCCTTGCCGCGTTCTCCTCTGACATATTTCGAGTGATCGATTTGTTTGGGTTGTTTGATCTTGAGTTGATCGGATGGAGTTTTCTTGAGTTCCTTGTTTCTTTCTTGCTTTGTTTTGGGTTTAATGCTTGGTTTGAATCTTTAAATGTCGGTTTCCCACCCTACTTTATGGGTGTTTGATTTCCTTCTCTTTTGTAGATCTTTGGGATCTCAATCGTTTGTTGATTTCCATTGGCATTGTTTGTATATGGATTGGTGCTACGATTGCTTAAATTCTTTGCAATTGCTTGTTTTCCTTGGATCTAGCTGCTACCCAAACAAAGACCGAGCACCTTCTCCGTTCTTATGTATTGTCGTGTATACTTGGACAATCTGTCGACGACTACTAGAATTGTCGTGTATCCTCTAGAAGAAAGAAGGCTGTCGATGAAGTCCATAGAAATATCAGTCCATACCTCTTGGGGAATCGGTAGGGGCTGAAGTAGGCCGGCTGGCTTTAGAGTCTCGACCTTGTATCACATTGGCGGATGAAGTCCTTGATCCGTGCCTGAGCTCCCTTCCAGTAGAAGGTGGTTCACAGCCGGTGCCACATCTTGACGAATCCCTCATGTGTGCTGGAGTATAGAATAGTCAAGATCTCCGAGATGACTGGGGAGTTCTTCCTCAAGAAGATGCGGTCCTTGTGGAAGATGACTCCATTGCGAACTGTCCACGGGCCCTTGATAACTCCGTCTTGGATGTCCTTGGCGAGCTTCTGCATCTCCGCATTAGTTTTGACATCCTCCTGAATGGGTTGCAGCCATTGAGGAACCGGACTAGAGATGGCTGCTATCGAGGGTGGAGTCATTGCCCCAAGGGAAGAAGTTGAGCTGTCCTCTGGTTGGTGATACGAGTCGATCCGACTCGACCAACTGGACCCGAACCCAGAAGAGGAACCAAACTGGTTCAGCCTTTGTTGGCTTGCTTCGCATATTGCTCAGTCCTTCGTTCAATGTTGAGCCGTGCTTTCTCATGGATCTGCTTAACAAATTCAGCTTTGCTTTTCCCATCTAAGTTAACACGCTCAGAAATAGGCAAGGGAGTTCAATCCAAAGGGGTTAATGGATTGAAACCATACACAATTTCAAAGGGTGAAAACTGAGTTATAGAATGAACAACACGATTATATGCAAACTCAATGTGTGGTAAACAATTCTCCGAACTTTTGATGTTCTTCTGAATTACAGCCCGCAACAATGTAGATAAAGTTCTATTGACAACTTCAGTATGACCATCAGTTTGGGGGTGACATGTAGTAGAAAACAACAACTTAGTCCCTAATTTCCCCCCACAAGGTCTTCCAAAAATAACTCAAGAACTTAGCATCCCGATCTGAAATGATTGTTCTAGGCATACCATGCAATCTCACAATCTCACGAAACAACAATTCAGCTATATTCGAAGCATCATCAGTTTTGTGACATGAGATGAAATGTGCCATCTAGAAAACCTATCCACAACCACAAATATTGAATCCCTACCCCGTTTTATCCTGGGTAAACCTAAGACAAAATCCATCGAAATGTCAATCCAAGAGGCTCACTAGGTATTGGCAAAGGAGTGTACAAACTGTGGGGTTGCACTCTTGATTTGGCCTGCTTACAAAGTGATGCACCTACCACAAATTCTCTCAACATCACGTTTCATGTGTGGCCAATAAAAGTGCTCATGTAAGATGCCAAATGTTTTAGCTACACCAAGTGCCCCATTAACCCTCCACCATGGGATTCCCTTACTAACAAGTCACGCAGGGAACAATTAGGCACACAATTTATTTTCTTTAAACAGATAATCATCATGCCTAAAATACTTCCCAAACGCAGATTTCTCACAAGATTGATACACATCACTAAAATCATGATCAGAAACATATTGCATAAGAACACCTCCTATTCCAGAACCTGAAGCATCACATTCAATCTCAAATGTTTTAGTAAAATCAGGTAAAGCAAGTACGGGAGCATGTGTCAAATTTTCCTTGAGCAAGTGAAACGCCTTTTCTTGCTCTTCACCCCATTTGAATCCAACACTTTTCTTGATGACTTCAGTAAGTGGAGCGGCAATGCTACTAAAATCCTTCACGAATCTCCTGTAAAAATTAGCAAGACCATGAAAACTTCGAACATTACCAACTCTAGTAGGACTCGGCCACTCTTGGATTGCACGAATCTTTTCTTCATCAACCGTTATACCTTGAGCACTTACAACAAAACCAAGGAGAACATAAGCTTATCGGTGCAAAAGGTGCATTTCTTCAAGTTAGCAAACAGCTTCTCTTTTCTAAGTAGAACAGATTTTAAATGCTCAACATGATCTTCCAAGCTGTTGCTATAAATAAGGATATCATCAAAATAGACAACAACAAACCTGCCAATGAATGTTCGCAAAACATGATTCATTAACCGCATAAAAGTGCTTGGTGCGTTAGTTAACCCAAAAGGCTTAGCCACTCATATAAGCCATGTTTTGTTTTAAAAGCAGTTTTCCACTCATCGCCTTCTCTCATTCTGATTTGATGATACCCACTCTTCAAATCAATTTTAGAAAACACACGAGCACCATGCATCTCATCTAACATATCATCTAAGCGAGGAATAGGATGACGATACTTTACCGTGATATTGTTGATGGCTCGACAATCAATGCACATCCTCCAAGTCCCATCCTTCTTAGGAACCAAAATCACTGGAACAACACATGGACTCATGCTTTCCCTCACATATTTCCTTTCCATCAACTCTTGAACTTGCTTTTGTAGCTAGCTCCTTTGTCTCCTCGGGGTTGCTTCTGGTTGGTTCGGGATGGTGGCACCTGGTACGAAATCAATTTGATGCTCAATTCCTCGAATAGGTGGCAAACCGTGTGGTACCTCCTCCGGAAAGACATCATCAAACTCCTACAAGAGATCAGCTATAGAACGAGGAAAAGACACGATAAGTTGGTTAGTATTCAAATATGCCTCCTTCTATAAAAGTACAATCATCGGCTGACTTGAAAACATTGCTCGTTTTATCTCACGTGCCCTTGCATAAAAGTTCTTTTTTCCACTCTCTTTTCATCACTCTCTTTTTGATGCTCACTCTTTTTCTCTCTTTCACACTTTCTTTTTTCATCACTCTCTTTTTGATGCTCAATCTTTTTCTCTCTTTCACTCTTTCTCATTTCATCACTCTCTTTTTGCAGCCTCACTTGATCATCGTAAACCTGTTTTGGTGTCATAGGAACAAGAGTGATTGGCCTTTGATTGAACACAAAAGAGAACTTGGTCGTATAGCCATCATGCTTCAGACGCCTATCAAATTGCCAAGGCTTCCCAAGCAGCAAATATCCATCTTACATTGGCATCACGTCACACAACACCTCGTCTTCATATTTACTAATTCGGAAGGAAACTAACACTTGCTTGTTTACCTTCACTTCAGCACTATCAGTCAGCACTATATAGCTTGTATGGCTGCGGAAGCTTGAGTGTTGGTAGCTCCAATTTCTCCACCAAAGTCATGCTAGGAACATTAGTGCAGCTTCCACCATCTTATCACACTATGATACGAGTCGATCCGACTCGACCAACTGGACCCGAACCCAGAAGAGGAACCAAACTAGTTCAGCCTCTTTCCTAGTTTGACTTGGACTTCCATAGTTCAAACTAGAGTATTTGATTAGGATTTATCATTAGTCTTTTATATTTAATTGAGTCCTAGTTGATATTTGAGTTAGTAAGTTGAGTTGAGTCTGAAAACCTTATTACTTGCTAATTAAGCAAGGGTGTTTTTTAGTTGGATTAGGACTCTGCCAAGGCCTCTATAAAAGGGACCTCATTAGTAATTAGGTTATGATGAGGAATGATGAAGAGTTAAGAATAATTGATAGAATATCATAGGAGTAGAGGTAATGTAGATTTCACCAGAAATCCACCATCGATCCACTTTCTTCCTCGTCGGTCATCTTCTTCGCAGACTGCCGCCTCCACCGGTATTTCCTTCATCCCCGCCACTTTCTCTCACCACCACGTCAGCGACCCCACGCCACGTCAGCATCATCTTCCTCCTCTCCTCTCCCATGCCCCAAGCCCAAGCTACCGCCGGCCTTCCTTCCCTCTACCCCTCCGGCCGCTCCCGCTGCCATCAAAGACCCTCCATCAGCCTCCCCTTGGCACCACGACCCCGTCCAGCCGCTCCTCCGCCTCCTTCGTTCTCTCCGGTGCCTTCCCCAGCAACCCGACCTTCGTCCCCATCGCCGTCAACCCCCTGTCCGATCCCTATCCCACCTCCAAACCATCCTAAAACCCTTTCGCGACCTCCCTAAACCGATCCCAACCATCCTAAGCCACTCCCGGAGCCTCCCTCGTCATCCCCGACGCCGGCCGACCCAACCTTCACCGCCGTCTCCCCCAGATCCGACCGATCCGCCACCTATCTCCCAGATCCAAGCCGTTGGATCATTTCCCCACCGTCCTACGACCTTCCCTGCCAAGATCCCAACCACCGCCGCCGCCCCTACGCCGGCAATCTACTCCGGCGAACCTCAGCCTTCAGATCCAATCCGGTTCAGCCAGCTTGAATCAGACTCAGCCCAACCAACTGACTTAGCCACATCCAGCCAATTGAACCTGGTCAACCTGATCCAGATCAATTCAGACTTGACCCAGTCAAGTCCCATCCAATCAGGCTGTTACGTCGAGCCTTCTCGTAGGCACGGGTACCTGGTCTCTTCCCTGGTCTCAGTTCTTCCTTAGCCAAATCTATGGCTAGGTCGAGAGATACCTTTAGGGTTTTAGGAGAAAGACCCTAGGTATTCGACGAGGAAGATGAAGACTGGGTTTAGGAGACGGTAGAGAAGAGGTTACCTTGCAGATCCTCTTGTGGTTGGCTGGTTACTCTTGGAGATCCAAGCCAAGGAAGGTGGAAGAAGGGGGCGGCAGGCAAGGAGGACGCCGGGATGGGAGCGGTGGCTGGTAGCGGCGAACGGCGGTGGTGATGATGGTAGCCGGCGGGTGGAGAAGGCCAGCAAGAGAGAGAAACGTGGGAGGGGCTGGTGGTGGTGGAATATTAAATTAGAACTACTCCTAAGATATCCTACTTTAACTACTAACTTTATTCTTCAATGCCTAAAACCTAATACAAGCTATGGAGGTCCTTTTATAGAGGCCTCAAGAGAGTCCTACTTCAACTAGAGAACTACCTTGCTTTAATCAGCAAGTAACCATACTTTCCTACTAAGACTCAATCATAACTCAAACTTCCTAACAAACTGGACTCAAAATAGGAACTAATAAAACAAAGCATAAACTGGACTCAAACTAGGAAATCAACTAGGAAAGCAATTAAGAACTAACTAAGGTAGTAACCAGCTAAGGATTAGGATCCCTAAGGCCGGCTTTGGCTTGAGACCTGGTCCAAGGTCGGGTCCTACCAAGGGGTGGGGCCTGATCTGCGTGGGTCCCAACTGAATCTAGCCCATGTGTGGGCCCTGCCCCATAATTGGGCGTGGGTTGGTCTAGCCCAGGTGGAGCTGGACTTCCAACCGTATCACAGGCTCAGCCAGATCCGATCCAGCTAGTCAAATCAGTCAATTGGACTCAAATCAAGTCCGATCGGGCCGATTCTGATCGATTGGAGCGGTAGAGACCCGATACGAGAGGATTACGAGTAGACCGCTCGTATCACACTACACACCTTGTCTTTAACATAGCACCTAGTATGAAAGAGATTGTCTCGCTGCAACTCATCTTCTTCCTTTGCTTGCATGCTTAGAGCTCTCCTTGCCACCATCAATTCTCCATGAACAGCATATTCTTCCTCATTAATATCCTCGAATGGCGGCATAGAAGAAGTTCTTGTGGCTATTCCAGGTACCGAGTCCACGGTAGAGGACCCGCTGCCGTCGCCTACTTCTGATCCTCTACGACCTGATCCGGACAACATCTCCCATGGCCAACCTGAGTTCAGTCCAGCTCTCATGGCAGCATCACCCCCCTCGATAGCTGCCATCTCAAGTCCGGTACCCCAATGGCTTGAACCAATTCAGGAGGATGTCAAAACCAATGCAGAGATGCAAAAGCTCACTGAGAACATACAGAACGGAGATATCAAGGGACCATGGACAACTCGTAACGGAGTAATCTTCCACAAAGACCGCATCTTCTTGAGGAAGAACTCTCCAGTCATTCCAGAGATCTTGGCGACCATACACTCCAGCACACATGAAGGGTTTGTCAAGATGTGGCACCGGCTGCGAACCACCTTCTACTGGAACAGAGTTCAAGCGCGGATCAAGGATTTCATCCGTCAGTGTGACACCTGCCAGCGACACAAGGCCGAGACCCTGAAGCCAGCCAGCCTACTCCAGCCCCTACCCATCACTCACGAGGTATGGACAGATGTCTTTATGGACTTCATCGACGGACTCCCATCTTCAAGAGGGTACACAACCATTGTAGTAGTCGTCGACAGATTGTCCAAATATGCACACTTCGCTCCCCTACGGCATCCCTACACGGCATACTCAGTAGCTCGAGTTTTCTTCGACACAGTGTTCAAGCACCATAGCATGCCAACCAGCATCGTCTGTGATCGAGATCCTACCTTCACCAGCAACTTTTGGCAGGAGATCTTCAGATTGCAAGGAGTCAAGTTCAGATTCTCCTCAGCATACCACCCCCAGATGGATGGCCAAACTGAGGTAGTAAACCGATCCCTGGAGATGTACTTATGATGTTTTTCAGGTGATCGTCCTACACAATGGACCCAATGGTTGACTTGGGCGGAGTACACCAATAACACTAGTTGGCACTCTGTTATGATGCACCTTCCCAAGGGCTTTTGTACCGGGTCTCTTGCCTTGTCTAAGATCCTCTTTAGCCAAATCTACGGCTAGGTCGAGAGATACCTTTAGGGTTTTAGGAGAAGGACCCTGGGTATTCGACGAGAAAGGCGAAGACTAGAGGAGGAGACGGATGAGAAGAGGGATACCTTGCAGCTCCTCTAGGGTTGGCTGGCTTCTCTTAGAGATCCAAGCCTTGGAGAACGTGGTGGAGGAGGGAAGCACGGCAGCAAAAGGGACGCCGGAGACTTGGGGTTGGACGGCGGAGGTGGCTGGTAACGGCGGTGATGATAGTGGCCGGCTGGTGGAGAAGAATCCGGCAATAGAGAGAGATGAAGTTCAGGTGGCTGGGGAATTTGTGGAAGATTAAGTTACAGCTACTCCTAGGGTTACAGCTATTCCTAAATTATCCTACTAATAACTCTATTTTATTCTCATAGTTCGTCATTCATCCTAATACTTATGGAGGTCCTTTTATAGAGGCCTCAACAAGATCTAATCAGATAACTACTATCTTGCTATAATCAACAAGTTACAATCCTTTCCTAATAAGACTCAATCAAGATAACTACTAATAGAAAACTGACTCAATCATAATCCAAACTAATAAATCTAATAATAACCAACTAAGAAAGTGATCCAGCTAGGGATTAGGATCCCAAATGCCGGATTAGGCTTGGGACCTGGTTCCAAGGCCGGGACTATGGATCCATGCTTGGGCGTGGACTTGGTCTTGGCTTGGTCCATGGTCACCTCAGCTAGGAGGTGGGGCCCGACCTGCGTGGGACCTCCTTAGTTCCTCCTGTACGTGGGTCTTGATCCAGCCCATGCTCGGGCTTGGGCTTGAAGCCAGTTCAGCTAGGGCTCGGCTTGCACTTCTAGGACTAGACTCGATCAAGTCCTTCCTTGGCGTGGGTTGGGCTCGCCCAGGCTGAGCTTGGTTCGACCTCGTATCATCACTCCAACATCCAGCGGACACCCTATGAGGTAGTGTATGGGAGACCTCCACCGTCCCTCCTCTCCTACGTACCCGGGACCGCCAGATCAGCAGCTGTAGATCACTTCCTAGTTGAACGGGATCAAGTGATAGCAGATGTTAAGTCAAGGTTAGCAGCTGCCCAAAACAGGATGAAGCAGACATATGATCGAGGACATCGCGACGTTGAGTTCCAGGTCGGAGATATGGTCTATGTCAAACTGCAGCCCAATCGACAAAAGTCCGTGGTCAAGCGTCAATCTCAGAAGCTTGCGGCAAAGTTTTACGGGCCATACAAGGTACTTGAATGCATAGGAGCTATTGCTTACCGCCTCCAGCTTCCATCAGATTCTAAGGTACACCCAAGTCTTCCATGTATCAGTCCTGAAGAAGCACGTGGGAGCTGAGATACCCGTTGTCACCGAGATTCCAGATCCCTCAAAATATCAGCCCAAGCTGTATCCCCAGGCAATCATTGACCATCGGCATGCTCCCCGCCACCAAGAAGAAGTTATGGTACATTGGAAGGGCAATAGTCCAGTTGAAGCCACATGGGAGGTATTCACTGATTTCTTGGATCGTTATCCCGACTTCGGCCTTGAGGACAAGGCACTTTTCGAAGGGGAAGGGGATGATACGCTTGGGACCCAAGCCCAACCCACGCCCAGCCAAGTGGAACCAAGTCCAGCTCCAACTGGGCCAGATCAACCTAGGCCCAATTCCGGGGCAGGGCCCACACGTGGGGTAGGCCCCACATCCTAGGAGGATTCGGCCTTGGACCAGGTCCCAAGCCAAAGCCGGCCTTAAGGAATCCTATTCCTAGCTGGTTATTTCATTAGTTGAGTCTTAATTGCTTTCCTAGTTGATTTCCTAATTTGAGTCCAGTTTGTGCTTTGCTAGTTCATATTATGAGTCCTAGTTGGGTTGAGTCAAGTCACTTGCTGTTTTAGCAAGAAGGTATCCAGGTTGGAGTATAACTCTTTGAGGCCTCTATAAAAGGACCTCCATAGCTTGTATTAGGGTTTTATGCATTGAAGAATAAAGTTAAGAGATATTATAGGAGTAGCTGTAACCCTAGGAGTAGCCATAACTTAATACCCCACATCCACCAGCCACCTTCATCTCTCTCTCCTGCTGGATTCTCTCTCCACCAGCCGGCCACCATCCATTGCCGTCCACCGCTGCCATCTACAGTGCACGTCCCCATCACCAGCGTCCATCCTTGGATGCCGCACCTCCTCCGCCACTTCCCTTGGCTTGGATCTCCAAGAGTAACCGGCCAACCCCCAAGAGGATCTGCATGGTATCCTCTTCTTTTCCATCTCGTACCTCCAGTCTTCACCTCCCTCGTCGAATATCTAGGGTCCTCCTCCTAATACCCTAAAGGTATCTCTCGACCTAGCCATAGATTTGGCTATGGAGGAATTGAGACCGGGCAAGAGACCAGGTACCCGTGCCTACGAGAAGGCTCGGCGTGTAACAGTGTTTGAGGAGCGGTGATCATCAGTTTACCCTTTTTGCTATAGTCAACCTCCTATGGGAGTATGAATGTATGCGTTTGATATTCATCTCTTCGAGGATTTTGGAGAATTATATCTTTATTTGGTTTTGTATCTATTTAAGTTGTGGTTTCTGTAATTATATTGTTTTAATGAGAGTGCTTGAGGATTGCTCAGGGAGACTAGTAGGTTAGAGGGAACCCTCGCCAAAATTTCCGTAGTTGGTTAGGTTCCGGTTTGCGTCCCCGGCCCGGTTGGGCTTTCGCGGGTCGGGGCGCGACACTAATATTGACTCTCTGATACACCGAGCCTTCTCGTCGGCACGGGTCTGGTCTCTTGCCTAGTCTCAGCTCCTCCTTAGCCAAAGCTATGGCTAGGTCGAGATATAGCATTAGGGTTTTAGGAGAAGCACCCTAGGTGACAAGGAAGGCTGAAGACTGGAGGAGGGAGACGGATGAGAAAGAGGATTACCTCGCATCTTCCTCAATGGTTGGCCGGCTACCCTTGAGGGATCCAAGCCTCGGAGAACGTGGCAGCGGTGATGAGGTTGCGGAAGGAAGCACGGCAGCCAAGGGAGACGCCGGGGACTTGGGGTTGGACGGCGAAGGCGTGGATGGCAGCGATGGATAGTGGCAGGCTGGTAGAGAGATAATCCGGCAGTAGAGAGAGATGAAGGTGGCTGGCAGCTTTGATGGCAATTAGGGTTACGACTACTCCTATATTACTTCTACTCCTAGGATTTATCTCTACTAAATAATAACTCCATTAAATTCGTCCATGACCTAATACAAGCTATAGAGGTCCTTTTGTAGAGGCCTCAAGAGAGTTCTACTCCAACCTGAATACCTTTTTGCTTGAACAGCAAGTAAACAAACTCTTACTAACTCAACTCAAATTGACTCCTAATAACCAGGAATGAACTAAGTAAGCAAGTGACTTGACTCAACCAAAACTAGGATTTAATTAAATAGAAACTAGCTAAGCACAAACTGAACTCAAACTAGGAAATCAACTATGTAAGCAAACCAGCTAGGGAATAGGAATCCTTTTGGCTGGTTGGGCTTAGGACGCCCAAAGGGACCTGGCTGCAACCAGCTCCTTGGCGTGGGCCCACCCAAAAAAGGACTTGGGTCCCTTCTTGGATTGGCTCAGTTCGTCCTCGTATCATCCCCTCTCCCTTCGAAATGGGCCTTGCCCTCATGGCCTGAATTTGCTGAGGGAAAATGGCTCTGCTCTTCTCGGACCGGAGTGACGTGGTTAGACCGCAACAGTTGCTCTGACTCGGCAGTGAGAATCCTGGTCGCACCCATGGTCGATCAGGTGGTAATGGGGCCACTGAATCAGGAGGGCATGCCGCTGGTCTGGAAGAAGGAAATAGAAGCGCCGGTGTATCTGGGGGTCGCTGGAACTCCAAAAAGTAAAGGATGACTCTAGAGCGGTGGTGGTGCATCCTTAGTAGCTGGCTTCCTGGGTCGAAGACTAGGTCAACCCGAATCAAATCCTCCCAAAGTGGAAGTAGATCCAATATGGCAGCTGAATATGGTCGAGTGCAGTTGAGCTTGGATATCTCTCTGCTTTCCTCGAAAGGGATCATCAGGGCTCTAGCTTCAATATCAGTCCTCATGGTCAGAGTTGACAAAGTCGTTCTAAAACTTAAAGTGGTGGATGGATGTCGGGCGATGCTCTTGGATTTGATCAGTTGGAAGATGGCAACCGAATAAGGAGGGTAGCTCCTTAGATAGCTCAGATCGGTTGTGGGATGCCCGATCAACTGAAGATGCGTAGGGAACATCTGGATTTGATCTGGTTGAAGTCTGGAATCAAGCTTGATCAAGTCGGATTGGCTGAGCTTGATTGGACTTGGCAGGCTTGGATCAGATCTGACTTGGTCGAATTTGGCTGAATCCAATTGATCCTGACTTTGCTGGAACTGGTCTGGATCTGGGCTTGATCGGATTTGGTTGGTGTAGCCAAATCTGGTGGAGCCTAGCTTGAATCTGTCCAAATCTTGTAGGCTGGAGTCGGACTCAATCCAGTGTGGAAGATTGAGTCGGAGTCTGATCAGGTTCAAATGGTGGTGATTTGATCTGATCTGATCTGATGGTTGAGATCTGTCCAGTGCAAATGAAGCTTGGGGATGGGAACAGATTTCGCAGCTGAAAGTGGCCGGAACTCAATCGCCGGTCAGGACTGCTCGTCGGAATTCAAATCCCATAGAGAAGAGGTAGTGAGAAGATGGGGATTTGATCCAATGGAGTGAATCTGGATGGGTGTCTGTCCCGCCCCAACCCGCGAAAGCCCAACCGGGCCGGGCGACGCGAACCGGAACCTACAAAACGCGGAAAAAGAACGGCGACGGTTCCCTCTAACCTATTGGTCTCCCTAGCAATTCACCAAAAGCACCCTCAATTAAAACAACATTTAATAACATCGAACCACAGATTCAAAACCCAAGTGTTTAATATACAAATCCTCGGAGAGGGGAAGATCCAAAATACAACATCACTCCCGTAGGAGGCTAACTAACATAAGGTAAAAGCAGTAAATATCGCCACCTCTCAAAGTCCACCAGGCGCCGCCGCACTGCCGACCAACTGCCCGATAGGGGCCACGGAGGAAGAACTGACGTCTGCACCTGCAAAACGCAGCCCGGGTAGGTGTGAGCACTAAAGCTCAGTAGGGATCTACACTACGACACACAGAAGGAAGAGGGAAACGCAGCAGTGCTGCCCTCAAGTAGAACCTGGGTGTATACAGAGGTCCCATAACCCCACCGCGTGTCCCTGAGGCCCATGATCATGGTCTCCCAGCCGGGCTGGTCACATGTCAGGTTACACTCAGTAGCAGGAAACAACACTGCTGACTCTCAACAGGACACTGAACACTGTTTGGTGGGAAGAGACACCACTGAGTAGGCAACTCCTCTACTCAAGAGTTTTAAGTAAATACCGGACACCGGCTACACCTCAGATCCGACTCGAGGCTGACACTGCCTCTACAATCATCAAGCCACAAGTGTACCAGTCATCTAAGCCTATCATCGAAACGACTGGACACTACAATTCAAACCGGGTCCAAACAGCCCAACCCCGGTCCTAGGGCTAAGTCCGAGCTTCCAGCCTCGGGACGGCGACCCAAATATCACCCACGCCCTAACCAATGCAACTAATGCAAACAACAATGCATGCTATGACATACACAAACAGGAGATAGGCATGCAACAGTATGTCAAGGGTAGCATACAAGTCAACTGGATCGCTGCAGCGGTACTACCGACCGCTGGTAGCCGATCCGCGGCGGGTTCCGGAATTACGACGGTACCACGACCGTCGACCGCGGACTCCCGCAACGGGAAGCAACCCCGAAAACGATGATGAATAGTAAACAATATAATATTATATTCCGAAATATAATATTATATTCAAAACACCCAAAAGTTCTCTATTAGAGGGTAATTGACCCCGTCGATCCGACGTCCAAACGACGTCGGATTCGAGATCCAGCTTAGCCACTAGTAGATGTATATACCAGGATCAACATATCCAAAATTCATAATCATCCAACGGTTGGATTAACGGGAAAACAATAATCAAAACCGTCAATCAAACTAACTTACTAATCAATTGCTGCAACGCAGCCCTCCAGCAAACAATTCATAACAAATCGTAGGAAAATCGGAAAATTATGAAATCAGTGGAGTTAGAGAGTAGACTCAAAGATCTACAACTCGCATGCTCATCACAAACCAAGATCATGTACGTGCCGGCCGGAAAACACGCCGCAAGCCGGCTGTTCTTCAAGAACAGCAGAAAATAGAGAAACCGAGCTTCATCATGCATAAAACCTACTGAGATCTCAACCAAAGATCATACAACTCATATCAAAAATTCTACAAGGCATGAGGAATCCAACAAGACAAAGATCAACAAGATCCAACGGCTAGATCTAAAGAAACCCGCTAAAGAACACAGTAGGTAGAAGAACCTACCGAAGAACGCTAATCCCGGCTGATCCCTCTCAACCAATCACCAACAAGCCTCCAAACCACACCAGGAGCCTTCCTCTCGTTGCCACGGATCCAACGAGCCTTAGAACACCCAATTTGGTGGTTGGAGGAGGGAGAACGGAAGAGAAGAAGCTCGCCAGCGGTAAAGGGAGAGAAAACAGAGCTTCGGGAGAGGAGAAAAGAGAAGAAGAAGGAGGAAGGAGGGGAAGGAGAAAAGGAGGAAAGGGGGGAGGGGACAGCCGGGGGAAGGGGGAAAAAGTGAAAGGAGGGGAGGGAAAGTCCTCCCCCTCTGACAGGAGAGAGCGACGGCCAACGGCGGCCGTCCTCGCGAAGCAGAAAAGCCACCGATGCGATTCCGATCGATCGCTCCAAGGAGCGATCGATCGCTCGCGCCCCGGATCGATCCCAACCTCAAGTCGGATCGATCCCAACACCAAGTCGGATCGATCCGAGCGGGTCAAAACCCACCGACTCGCTCACGAGTCCGATCGATCGTTCCAAGGAGCGATTGATCGCTCAAGGGTCGTCAGCTGCCCAAAGGCAAGCTTCCGCGCGCCCGAGCTGGGATCTTCCGATCCCGGGTCCACCTAGCCATTCTAAACAAACACTAACACATACAAGGCCAGTGTGTGCACACGCGGGTGTGAAACAAACCAACAAGGCACAATTTACCAAATTGCCCTTGCGGTCTACAACGAGCCACAGGGGTAGAGGGATAGGTCCTCACATGTCAGTTCTGGTGGTGGATCTGGAGGGGGTCTGCGCCGGTCAAGAGTGAGGAGATGGAACCGACGGTGATCCGCTGGTTGGGGTTTGGAGGCGGACTTGGTAATGTCGAGGAAGGGGTCAGGAGGTTTAGGAGATGGCCTTTGTTGCCCCAGGAGATCCTTCAGTTGGATGTGGGAGGAGGTTATGGTAGTCTTGGCAGAGGTAGATCATGACTTCCTTGAGGTTTGTCGCCGGAGTGGGGAAAGATGGAATTGGGAGCCGGCAGGTTTGTACATGGAATGTGTTACGCCGAGCCTTCTCATAGGCACGGGTACCTGGTCTCTTGCCCGGTCTCAGTTCCTCCTTAGCCAAATCTATGGCTAGGTCGAGAGATACCTTTAGGGTTTTAGGAGAAGGACCCTAGGTATTCGACGAGGAAAGTGAAGACTGGAGGTGGGAGACGGAAGAGAAGAGGATACCTTGCAGATCCTCTTAGAGTTGGCCGGTTACTCTTGGAGATCCAAGCCAAGGGAGGTGGCGGTGGATGGTCGGCAGCCAATGATGGACGTCGGGATGGGGACGTGCACTGTAGATGGCAGCGGTGGACGGCAATGGATTGTGGCCGGCTGGTGGAGAGAGAATCCGACAGGAGAGAGAGATGAAGGTGGCTGGTGGATGTGGGGTATTAAGTTATGGCTACACCTAGGGTTACAGCTACTCCTATAATATCTCTTAACTTTATTCTTCAATGCATAAAACCCTAATACAAGCTATGGAGGTCCTTTTATAGAGGCCTCAAAGAGTTCTACTCCAACCTGGATACCTACTTGCTAAAACAGCAAGTGACTTGACTCAATCCAACTAGGACTCATAATATGAACTAGCAAAGCACAAACTGGACTCAAACTAGGAAATCAATTAGGAAAGCAATTAAGACTCAACTAATGAAATAACCAGCCAGGAATAGGATTCCTTAAGGCTGACTTGGCTTGGGACCTGGTCCAAGGCTGAATCCTCCTAGGAGGTGGGCCCTGACCTGCGTGGGACTCTCCTAGGCCTATCCCACGTGTGGGCCCTGCCCCAGAATTGGGCGTGGGTTGCTCTAGCCCAGGTGGAGCTGGACTTGGTTCCACTTGGCTGGGCGTGGGTTGGGCTTGGGTCCCAATCGTATCATCCCCTTGTCCTTCGAAAAGTGCCTTGTCCTCAAGGCCGAAGTCGGGATAACGATCCAAGAAATCAGTGAATACCTCTCATGTGGCTTCAGCTGGACTATGGCCCTTCCAATGTACAGAACATCTTCTTGGTGGCGGGGAGCATGCCGATGGTCGATGATAGCCTGGGGATACAGCTTGGGCTGATCGTTTGAGGGATCTGGAATCTCGGTGACAACGGGTATCTCAGCTCCCACGTGCTTCTTCAGGAGTGATACATGGAAGACTGGGTGTACCTTAGAATCTGATGGAAGCTGGAGGCGGTACGCTGTTGCTCCTATGCGTTCCAATACCTCGTATGGCCCATAGAACTTTGCCGCAAGCTTCTAAGATTGACGCTTGACTGTCTCTCCGACCAGGAACTCGATGTCGCGATGTCCTCGATCGTATGTCTGCTTCATCCTGTTCTGGGCAGCTGCTGACCTTGACTTAACATCTGCTATCACTTGATCCCGTTCAACTAGGAAGTGATCTACAGCTGCTGATCTGGCTGTCCCGGGTACGTAGGAGAGGAGGGTCGGTGGAGGTCTCCCATACACTACCTCATAGGGTGTCCGCTGGATGCTGGAGTGCCAACTATGGTTATAGGTGTACTCCGCCCAAGTCAACCATTGGGTCCATTGTGTAGGACGATCACCTGAAAAACATCATAAGTACATCTCCAGGGATCGGTTTACTACCTCAGTTTGGCCATCCGTGATACGAGTCGATCCGACTCGACCAACTGGACCCGAACCCAGAAGAGGAACCAAACTGGTTCAACCTCTTTCCTAGTTTGACTTGGACTTCCCTAGTTCAAACTAGAGTATGATACGAGTCGATCCGACTCGACCAACTGGACCCGAACCAAGAAGAGGAACCAAGCTGGTTCAACCTCTTTCCTAGTTTGACTTGGACTTCCCTAGTTCAAACTAGAGTATTTAATTAGTATTTATCATTAGTCTTTTATTGAGTCCTAGTTGATTGTTAGGAATTAATTAAGAGTCCCTTTGAGTTAGGAAGTTGAGTTGAGTCAGAAACCTTATTACTTGCTAATCAAGCAAGGGGGTTTTTCTAGTGGATTAGGACTCTGTCAAGGTCTCTATAAAAGAACCTTAGTAGTTTGTATTAGGTAAGGATGCATGAGATGAATGATTAAGAGTAGTTGATAAATTATCTTAGGAGTAGAATATCACAGGAGTAGAAGTAAAGTAGATTCCACCCGAAATCCACCATAGATCCACCCTTCTTCCCCGTCGGTCATCTTCCCCGCAGCCGGCACCGCCTCCACCAGTGTTTCTCTCTCTCCCGTCACTTTCTCTCTCCTCCACGTCAGCGCCACGTCAGCCTCTCTCCCAGTCACCTGCCACGTCAGCATCTCCTTCTCCACTTCTCTCCCGTGACCCAACCCTACCTACCGCCGGCCATACCTCCGTTCTCCCTTCTCCGGCCACCCCCGCTGCCATCCAAGGCCACCACCGTCTTCCCTGAGCCACCACGACTCCGGCCATACCTTTCACGTCGCCCCACTCCATCTTCACCGGCGATTCCCACGGCAACCCATCATCCCCGACCTCCGTCCCCATCGCCGCCATCCGCCATCAACCCCGATCTCACCTCCAGACCCATCTAAATCCATCGCCTATCTCCCCCGACCCTCTTTCCGACGTCCCCAGCCACTCCCGGAGCCTCCCTCGTCGTCCCCGACGCCGGCCGACCCTACCTTCACCGCCGTCTTCCCCAGATCCGGCCGATCCGCCACCCATCTCCCAGATCCGAGCCGTTGGATCGCTTCCCCACCGTCCAACGACCTTTCCTGACACTACCCCGACCGCCGCCGCCGCCCCTCCGCCGGCGATCCACTCCGGTGACTTCTCAGCCCTCGGATCCAGGCTGATTCAGCCACTTAGCCCACTTAATTGGTTCAGCCGAGCCACTTAGTCTGGATCCAGCCCAATCCAACTTGATCAGCTTGATCCAGATTACTTCAGACTTGACCCAGTCAAGCCCCATCCAATCAGGCTTAGCCAGATTCGATCCAGTTTCAGCCAGATCCGATCCAACTCAAGCCAGATCCGATCTAGCTAGCCAAATCAGCCAATTGGACTCAAATCAAGTCCGATCAGGCCGATTCTAATCGATTGGAGCAGTAGAGACCCATTACGAGAGGATCACGAGTAGACCGCTCGTAACAACTTGGTATCAGAGCTCCGTTCCACCGACTGTGCGGTTCAGACTCTACTGGAAACTTCGCCACCATGTACGGAGTACCCCAGGAAAGTTTGGAGCAGCAATTCAAGATTCTGCAGTCCCAGTTGAAGCTCTGTTCAACTTTGATGGTACGCCAAAGCAGAACCTTGGAGCGCACCAGTAGGAAGTGGGAGCAGATTACTAGTAGATGGTCAACTGTGACTCAAACAAGTCTCACAGGGATTCAGATTTCGAGTCAAACCCCTACTCTAGCTGCAACCCAAATTCCAAAACCTGACCCTGAGCCAACTCAAATTATGACTCCGATTGTAATTGCGAGTCCGAATAAGAGACCAGCAATCAATAAGAGAGAAAAGGTCCATGAGCTAATCGAGGAGCAACAACCGTCCGATTTTCAGATCGAACCAGAGCACCTGCTGTTGCAACCTCTGTCAGACCCGGGTGAAACCTTCCTTCTACCTTCCAATGATTTTTCTGGATTTTTACCTATTTTTTCATATTTTTCCGAAATTTCCCCTGGTTTTCTCTCTCCTCCTGGGAATCGGCTCGTCCCTGGCTCAACCGCGGCTTGCCATCAGCTCACCACCCTCACCCGCGCCCGGCTCACTTCCAAGCCAGGACCCCTTCGTCCCGGCTCATCCACGGCTTCATCGGCTTATCTCCGAGCCGTCACTTCAAGGCCGTCCTCCGGTGTCTTCCTACCCATCCATCCATCGAGGAAGCACCGGTGTCCCTCACCAAAGCCGCCGTGGCCGACAACGACCAAGAAGGAAGCTCAGATCGCCGGAGCCCAACTCCGGCAAATTCCATTGATCCGACAACCTCCACTCCGCCACTTCCAGAGGATGATCCTTCGATCAAACCTCACGGGAAAGGTCCCAAGACCTTCACGAACCGTTTCCACCCATCCCCGGCTACCGATGAGCCCTCATTCACCGACGATCACCGGCGACGTTCTCCACCGCGCCGCCACCTTCAGATCCGACGTCCTCGAAGCCCCATCCAGCGATCAAACCGTACGGATGGAACCCCCGCGTCCCTGCGAAGCTTCCGGTGCCATTGCCACACTCCGGCGACCTCGTTTCGCCGTTGATCCAGCTCCGACAGCTTCTCAGCCGTCCGATCAAGACTGCAACTTGATCCAGCCGTTTGATCAGCCTTATCTTCGATCCAGTGGTTCCGATCTTCGATCTGAACCTGATCCAAGAGTCCCCAGCAATCAGGACCATCCAGATCAACTCCAAGTGATCCAGATGCAACCTCAGCCGTTGATCAAGCATTCAAAGGTTGATATGAGCCATCAAAGGAGCTACCCTCCTTATTCCAATGTCTCCTTCAATCTGATCAGATCTGATTATGATGGTAACATCGGTTTGGCTCAACTGATTCAAGTCCAGATTGACACCGGTAGAGCCAACCAAGTCAGACAGGTTTGGACCAGAGTACGACTCAGCACAACTGAAGATTCAACTTGGTTCAACCAACTTCTAGCCCAGACTAGTGCAGCAGAAGCGTGATCCAGCCATTTTCACTTCAGATTGGACCAAAGCCAGCTTGACCCAGATTCAAGCCAAGTCCCTGCACAGTTGATTAGACCATGGAGATCAGATCCCATCCTATGGTCATGGGCAACTCTACTGATGGTACATGATGAGGATGATCCAGGAGAGCCATTGAAGATCATATTCTTGGAGATACCTGAGCCGTCAGATCGACCGCCAGATGCTCATCCATCACTGCCACTGCTACCCCTGGACCCGTCATGGGATCGACCTGGTTTCTCCCCACTGAGTCCAGAGCTACATCAGCAAGTTGATTCGGTCTATCCACATGGAGCCATCCTACCTGACCTGACTCTTGCCTTGAGGACAAGGCCAATTTTGAAGGAAGGGGGGGTGAAACGAGTCGATCCGACTCGACCAACTAGACCCGAACCAAGAAGAGGAACCAAGCTGGTTCAACCTCTTTCCTAGTTTGACTTGGACTTCCCTAGTTCAAACTAGAGTATTTAATTAGTATTTATCATTAGTCTTTTATTGAGTCCTAGTTGATTGTTAGGAATTAATTAAGAGTCCCTTTGAGTTAGGAAGTTGAGTTGAGTCAGAAACCTTATTACTTGCTAATCAAGCAAGGGGGTTTTTCTAGTGGATTAGGACTCTGTCAAGGTCTCTATAAAAGGACCTTAGTAGTTTGTATTAGGTAAGGATGCATGAGATGAATGATTAAGAGTAGTTGATAAATTATCTTAGGAGTAGAATATCATAGGAGTAGAAGTAAAGTAGATTCCACCCGAAATCCACCATAGATCCACCCTTCTTCCCCGTCGGTCATCTTTCCCGCAGCCGGCACCGCCTCCACCAGTGTTTCTCTCTCTCCCGTCACTTTCTCTCTCCCCCACGTCAGCGCCACGTCAGCCCTCTCTCCCAGTCACCTGCCACGTCAGCACCTCCTTCTCCACTTCTCTCCCGTGACCCAACCCTACCTACCGCCGGCCATACCTCCGTTCTCCCTTCTCCAACCACCCCCGCTGCCATCCAAGGCCACCACCGTCTTCCCTGAGCCACCACGACTCCGGCCATACCTTTCACGTCGCCCCACTCCATCTTCTCCGCCGATTCCCACGGCAACCCATCGTCCCCGACCTCCGTCCCCATCGCCGCCATCCGCCATCAACCCCGATCTCACCTCCAGACCCATCTAAATCCATCGCCTATCTCCCCCGACCCTCTTTCCAACGTCCCCAGCCACTCCCGGAGCCTCCCTCGTCGTCCCCGACGCCGGCCGACCCTACCTTCACCATCGTCTTCCCCAGATCCGGCCGATCCGCCACCCATCTCTCAGATCCGAGCCGTTGGATCGCTTCCCCACCGTCCAACGACCTTTCCTGACACTACCCCGACCGCCGCCGCCGCCCCTCCGCCGGCGATCCACTCCGGCGACTTCTCAGCCCTCGGATCCATGCTGATTCAGCCAGCCAACTTGATTCAGCCACTTAGCCCACTTAATTGGTTCAGCCGAGCCACTTAGTCTGGATCCAGCCCAATCCAACTTGATCAGCTTGATCCAGATTACTTCAGACTTGACCCAGTCAAGTCCCATCCAATCAGGCTTAGCCAGATTCGATCCAGCTTCAGCCAGATCCGATCCAGCTCAAGCCAGATCCGATCTAGCTAGCCAAATCAGCCAATTGGACTCAAATCAAGTCCGATCGGACCGATTCTGATCGATTGGAGCAGTAGAGACCCATTACAAGAGGATCACGAGTAGACTGCTCGTAACAACTTGGTATCAGAGCTCCGTTCCACCGACTGTGCGGTTCAGACCCTACTGGAAACTTCGCCACAATGTACGGAGTACCCCAGGAAAGTTTGGAGCATCAATTCAAGATTATGCAGGCCCAGTTGAAGCTATGTTCAACTTTGATGGAACGCCAAAGCAGAACCTTGGAGCGCACCAGCATGAAGTGGGAGCAGATCTCCAATAACTGGTCAACGGTAACTCAGACTCCGAGCCAGACCCCTATTCCAGTTGCAATCGAGATGCCAGAACCTGATCCCGAGCCGATTCCGACTGCAACTCTGATAGCAACTCCAATTGCAACTCCGAGTTCAACTCCAAACCCGGGTGAAACCCTTCCCCTATCTTCCCATGATTTTTCCGGAATTTTCCCTATTTTTTCATATTTTTCCGGAATTTCTCCTGGTTTTCTCTCTCTTCCCGGTTCGGCTCACTCTCGGCTTAGCCACGTGGCTCATCCCCTACCTCGAGCCGCGGCTCATCCCTCTCCTTCAGCCCGGCTCACCTCCAAGCCATCAACCCTTCGTCCCGGCTCATCCACGGCTCCGTCGGCTCATCCCCAAGCCGCCACCCCAACGCCGACGTGCGACGCCGTCTTCTTCTCCCAACCATCGCGGAAGCTCCGGCGTCCCTCACCTAAGCCGCCGTGGCCAACCACGATGATGATAGAGGCTCGGATCGCTGGAAAACAACTCCGGCAAAAGCCCCTGTTCCGGCCTCCTCCAATCCGCCCAAATCTGAGGTTGATCCTTCGATCGAACCTCACGAGAAAGGTCCCAAGACCTTCCCGTACCTGTTCCCGACGAGCTCGAGCCCCGTCGCGGCCTAGATCACCGACGATCATCGGCGACGACCTCCACCGCGCCGCCACCTTCAGATCCGGTGCATCCGAGGCCCAATCCGACGATCAGACCGTACGGATGGAACCCCCTAGTCCCTACGAAGCTTCCTGTGCTGTTGCCACACTCCGGCGACCTGGTTTCGCCGTTGATCCAGCTCCGGCAGCTTCTCAGCCGTCCGATCAAGACTGCAACTTGATCCAGCCGTTTGATCAGCGTGATCTTCGATCCAGTGGTTCCGATCTTCGATCTGAACCTGATCCAAGAGTCCCCAGCAATCAGGACCATCTAGATCAACTCCAAGTGATCCAGATGCAACCTCAGCCGTTGATCAAGCATTCAAAGGTTGATATGAGCCATCAAAGGAGCTACTCTCCTTATTCCAATGTCTCCTTCAATCTGATCAGATCTGATTATGATGGTAACACCGGTTTGGCTCAACTGATTCAAGTCCAGATTGACATCGGTAGAGCCAACCAAGTCAGACATGTTTGGACCAGAGTACGACTCAGCACAGCTGAAGATTCAACTTGGTTCAACCAACTTCTAGCCCAGACTAGTGCAGCAAAAGCGTGGTCCAGCCATCTTCACTTCAGATTGGACCAAAGCCAGCTTGACCCAGATTCAAGCAAAGTCCCTGCACAGTTGATCAGACCATGGACATCAGATCCCATCCTATGGTCATGGGCAACACTACTGATGGGACATGATGAGGATGATCCAGGAGAGCCATTGAAGATCATATTCCTGGAGCTACCTGAGCCGTCAGATCGACCGCCAGATGCTCATCCATCACTGCCACTGCTACCACTGGACCCGACATGGGATCGACCTGGTTTCTCCCCCACCGAGTCCAGAACTACAGCAGCAAGTTGATTCGGTCCAGCCACATGGAGCCATCTTACCTGACCTGACTCTGGCCTTGAGGACAAGACCAATTTTGAAGGAAGGGGGGGTGATACGAGTCGATCCGACTCGACCAACTGGACCCGAACCCAGAAGAGGAACCAAACTGGTTCAACCTCTTTCCTAGTTTGACTTGGACTTCCCTAGTTCAAACTAGAGTATTTAATTAGTATTTATGATTAGTCTTTTATTGAGTACTAGTTGATTGTTAGGAATTAATTAAGAGTCCCTTTGAGTTAGGAAGTTGAGTTGAGTCAGAAACCTTATTACTTGCTAATCAAGCAAGGGGGTTTTTCTAGTGGATTAGGACTCTGTCATGGTCTCTATAAAAGGACCTTAGTAGTTTGTATTAGGTAAGGATGAATGAGATGAATGATTAAGAGTAGTTGATAAGTTATCATAGGAGTAGAATATCATAGGAGTAGAAGTAAAGTAGATTCCACCAAATATCCATCATAGATCCACCTTCTTCCCCGTCGGTCATCTTCCCCGCAGCAGGCACCGCCTCCACCAGTGTTTCTCTCTCTCCCGTCACTTTCTCTCTCCTCCACGTCAGCCCCACGTCAGCCCTCTCTCCCAGTCACCTGCCACGTCAGCATCTCCTTCTCCACTTCTCTCCCGTGACCCAACCCTACCTACCGCCGGCCATACCTCCGTTCTCCCTTCTCCGGCCACCCCCGCTGCCATCCAAGACCACCACCGTCTTCCCTGAGCCACCACGACTCCGCCCATACCATTCACGTCGCCCCACTCCATCTTCTCCGGCGATTCCCACGGCAACCCATCGTCCCCGACCTCCGTCCCCATCGCCGTCATCCGCCATCAACCCCGATCTCACCTCCAGACCCATCTAAATCCATCGCCTATCTCCCCCGACCCTCTTTCCAACGTCCCCAGCCACTCCCGGAGCCTCCCTCGTCGTCCCCGACGCCGGCCGACCCTACCTTCACCATCGTCTTCCCCAGATCCGGCCGATCCGCCACCCATCTCCCAGATCCGAGCCGTTGGATCGCTTCCCCACCGTCCAACGACCTTTCCTGACACTACCCCGACCGCCGCCGCCGCCCCTCCGCCGGCGATCCACTCCGGCGACTTCTCAGCCCTCGGATCTAGGCTGATTCAGCCAGCCAACTTGATTCAGCCACTTAGCCCACTTAATTGGTTCAGCCGAGCCACTTAGTCTGGATCCAGCCCAATCCAACTTGATCAGCTTGATCCAGATTACTTCAGACTTGACCCAGTCAAGTCCCATCCAATCTGGCTTAGTCAGATTCGATCCAGCTTCAGCCAGATCCGATCCAGCTCAAGCCAGATCCGATCTAGCTAGCCAAATCAGCCAATTGGACTCAAATCAAGTCCGATCAGGCCGATTCTGATCGATTGGAGCAGTAGAGACCCATTACGAGAGGATCACGAGTAGACCGCTCGTAACAATCCGTGTGGGGGTGATATGCTGAGGAGAATCTGCACTTGACTCCTTGCAATCTGAAGATCTCCTGTCAAAAATTGCTGGTGAAGGTAGGATCTTGATCACAGACGATGCTGGTTGGCATGCCATGGTGCTTGAACACCGTGTCGAAGAAAACTCGAGCTACTGAGTATGCCGTGTAGGGATGCCGTAGGGGAGCGAAGTGTGCATATTTGGACAATCTGTCGACGACTACTAGAATGGTTGTGTACCCTCTAGAAGATGGGAGTCCGTCGATGAAGTCCATAGAGACATCAGTCCATACCTCGTGAGGGATGGGTAGGGGCTGGAGTAGGCCGGCTGGCTTCAGGGTCTCGGCCTTGTGTCGTTGGCAGATGTCACACTGACGGATGAAGTCCTTGATCCGCGCTTGCACTCCCTTCCAGTGCCACATCTTGACAAACCCTTCATGTGTGCTGGAGTGTATGGTCGCCAAGATCTCTGGAATGACTGGAGAGTTCTTCCTCAAGAAGATGTGGTCTTTGTGGAAGATGACTCCGTTGCGAACTGTCCATGGTCCCTTGATATCTCCGTTCTGTATGTTCCCAACGAGCTTCTGCATCTCTGCATTGGTTTTGACATCCTCCTGAATTGGTTCAAGCCATTGGGGTACCGGACTTGAGATGGCTGCTATCGAGTGGGGTGATGCTGCCGTGAGACCTGGACTGAACTCAGGTTGGCCATGGGAGATGTTGTCCGGATCAGGTAGTAGAGGATCCGAAGTTGGCGAAGGTAGCGGGTCCTCTACTGTGGACTCGGTAGCTGGAAGAGCCACAAGCACTTGGCCAATCATCATGCCAAGTGAGGGCTCTCCATGCTCAGCTAGGACTGTGGTCTCCTCTTCAAGCTCAGCTCCAACCAGATCTTCCGTGGCTGGTTCCTCATTGACGATCTCAATGCTCAACAGCTGCTTACAGCGGTGCCCCGGTGTATTGGGCTCGTCACATTGGAAGCAAAGTCCCTGTGCTCTTCGTGTTGTAGTTCAGCTAGAGATAGCCGTCTCCGTTGAGGTCGGACCATAGTTTGAGTCTGACTAGGAGTCCTAGTTTGAGTAGGATTAGGAGTCCTAGTCTCACTCGAACTCCAGTTCGTGGACGCGGCACGGGTAGCAGGGGATGGACGGTTAGGTGCAGGCTTCATCCTTGCCGTAGCATGCCGGATTGCGTACTGCTTCGCCTCATGAGTCTTGGCGTAGCTGATGGCCTCAGCTATGGTGGTTGGTCTAGCGAGCTGAACATCGTACCTGATGCCCGGCTTCAGTCCGCTGATGAAGAGACTCAGTACCACATCCCGAGCCAAGTGTGGAACACGACCTAGACCTCGGTCGAACCGGATCTGGTAGTCTCGGACTGAGCCATCTTGCTGAATCCGAGTGAGTTCGCCGATGGGGTCCTCGTAGGTCGTCGGTCCATAGCGCAAGTGCAAGGCATGCTGGAAGGTATGCCATATTGCGCACTCATCCGTATCCTTCGACAGCTGGTACCATGTCTGGGCATCTCCATTGAAGTGATGGGCGGCGTAACAGACCTTCTCTCGTTCATGGATAGGGTGGTAAGAGAAGAACTGCTCCGCCTTGAGAATCCAGTGAGTAGGATCTGTAGCACCATCGTAGCGAGGGCAGTCCATGCGGGGAATCCGGGCAGCAAAGGGTTGCTCACGGATTGGGTCATGGGGCTGAGGTAATGTAGATCCCACCCGAAATCCACCATAGATCCATCTTCTTCCCCGTCGGTCATCTTCTCCGCAGCCGGCATCGCCTTCACCTTCATCTTCCTTCTCCACGCCACTTTCTCTCTCCACCACGTCATCGCCATCTTCTTCCTCTCTTCTCTTCCGCGTGCTACAACCCTACCGTCGGCCGTCCTTCCCTCAGCCTTCTCCGGCCGTCCCCGTCACTTCCAAAGTCCACCTTCGACCTCCCCTGTAGCCCACAGATCTCAACCATCAGATCAGATCAGATCAAATCACCACCATTTGAACCTGATCGTCCGACTCCATCTTCCACACTCGATCGAGTCAGACTCCAGCTTACAATACTTGGACAGATTCAATCCAGGCACAACCAGTTTGGTGGCTACACCAACCAAATCCGATCAAGCCCAGATCCAGACCAGTTCAAGCTAAGTCCGGATCAATTGGATTCAGTCAAATCCGACCAAGTCAGATCTGATCCAAGCCCACCAAGTTCAAGCAAGCTCAGCCAATCCGACTTGATCAAGATTGATTTCAGACTTCCACCAGATCAGATCCAGATGTTTCCTACGCATCTTCAGTTGATCAGGCATCCCCCAACTGATCTGAGCTATCCAAGGAGCTACCCTCCTTATTCAATTGCCATCTTCCAACTGATCAGATCCAAGAGCATCGCCCAGCATCCATCTGTTACGAGCGGTCTACTCGTGATCCTCTCGTAATGGGTCTCTACTGCTCCAATCGATCAGAATCGGCCTGATCGGACTTGATTGAGTCCAATTGGCTGGATGTGGCTCGGATCTGGTTCAGATCTGGCTCAGATTGGGGTAGGACTTGGCTGGGTCAAGTCTAGATTGGTTGATTGGCTCTTGGAATTGAATCTGGCTCGGATTGGGCTAAGTGGCTTGGCTGAAACGGCTAGGAGTGGGTTAAGTGGCTGAATCCGGATTTGGTGGCTGAGCTGAACCAATTAGACTTGGCTGAATTGGTCAAGAACTGGCTGGGAATATCCGACGGCTGAGGATCGCCGGAGTGGATCGCCGGCGTAGGAACGGCGGCGGCGGTCGGGATACGTCCAGGAAGGGTCGCCTGGAGGTGGGGGTGAGATCTACCGGCTCGGATCGGTGAGGTAGGTGGCGGATCGGCCGGATCTGGGAGATGGACGGCGGGGGTTTGGGTTCACCGGCGTCGGGGACGACGGGGAGGCTTCTGCGGGGCTTTGGAACGTCGTAGAAGACCGGGATTTGGCCTAGGGAGGTCGGCGGCGTACTTTGGAGGCAAGATATGGGTCGGACGTGGCTTGCCGGTGATGGGGACGGAGATCGGGTTCGCCGAGGACGGCGCCGAAGGTGATGGAAGACGGCGGGGAAGGGCTGGCCGGAGTCGTGGTGCCAAGGGGAAGAGGATGGCGGGTTTAGATGGCGACGGAGGTGGCCGGAGAGGGGAGAACGGCGGTGAGCTAGGGTACGGGAGAGAAGAGAGGAGGAAGAAGATGAACAGTAGGGTGACGTGGCGCTGACGTGGCGGTGGGGTCGCTGACGTGGCGGAGAGAGAAAGTGGCGTGGAGGAAGAAGATGAAAGTGAAGGCGATGCCGGCTGCGGAGAAGATGACCGACGGGGAAGAAGGTGGATCTATGATAGATATCTGGTGGAAGCTATATGATCTCTACTCCTATGATATTCTACTCCTATGATAACTTATCAACTATTCTTAATAATTCATCTCTTCATTCATCATGCATAACCTAATACAAACTACTAAGGTCCTTTTATAGAGACCTTGACAGAGTCCTAATCCAACTAAAAACCCCCTTGCTTAATTAGCAAGTAATAAGGCTTTCTGACTCAACTCAACTTCCTAACTCAAAGGGACTCTTAATTAATTCCTAGCAATCAAATATCAACTAGGACTCAATAAAAGACTAATGATAAATACTAATTAAATACTCTAGTTTGAACTAGGGAAGTCCAAGTCAAACTAGGAAAGAGGTTGAACCAGCTTGGTTCCTCTTCTGGGTTCGGATCCAGTTGGTCGAGTCGGATCGACTCGTATCACCATCCACCACTCGAAGTTTCAAAACGACGTTGTCGACTCTGACCGTGAGGATTGATGTTGAAGCCAGAGCCCTGATGATCCCCTTCGAGAAAAGCAGAGAAATATCCAAGCTCAACTGCACTCGATTGTATTCAGCTGCCCTATTGGGTCTACTTCCACCATGGAAGGACTCGATTCGAGTTGATCTAGTCTTCGATCCCGGACGACCGACAATGACTATGCACAACCACCTATCTGTAGCTGCCATCTACTTCTTGGAGTTCCAACGACCCCCAGATCCACCGGCGCTTCAGTTCCCTTCTTCCAGACCGGCAGCATGGCTCCCTGACTCGCCGCTTCGGATACCATTAGATCCACCATGAGCCAGACCGGGATTCTCACCACTGAGTACAGAGCAACAGTTGCGGTCCAGCCACATCACTCCGGTTCGAGAAGAGAAGAGCCCTCTTTCCTCATCACATTCAGGCCTTGAGGACAAGGCCAATTTCGAAGGGAGGAGGGATGATACGAGGTCGAACCGAGCCATTCCAAGAAGGGACCCACGTCCTTGCTTGGATGGGCCCACGCCAAGGAGTTGGCTGCACCCAAGTCCCTTTGGGCGTTCTAAGCTTAGCCGGCCAAAGGAATCCTATTCCTAGCTGGTTTGCTTACTTAGTTGATTTCCTAGTTAGTAGTTATCTTGATTGAGTCAGTTTCCTAGATTGAGTTCAGTTTATGGTTTGCTTAAATCAGTTCCTATTATGAGTCCTTGTTATTAGGAAGTTGAGATAAGATTGAGTCTTATTAGGAAAGTCTGGTTACTTGCTGATTAAAGCAAGGTAGTATTCAGGTTGTAGTAGAACTCTCTTGAGGCCTCTATAAAAGGACCTCCATAGCTTGTAATTATGTATGGACGAATTTATGAGAGTTATTATTTAGTAGAGATAAATCCTAGGAGTAGAAGTAATATAGGAGTAGCTGTAACCTAGTTTCCTCATAATCCACCAGCCACCTTCATCTCTCTCTACAGCCGGTTCTTCTCCATCACCGGTCTCCTTCTCCGCTGTCGTCCACTCCTTCGCCACTATCATCACCGCCGCTACCAACCACCTCCGCCGTCCAACCCCAAGTCCCCGGCGTCCCCTTGGCTGCCGTGCTTCCCTCCACCACGTTCTCCAAGGCTTGGATCTCCAAGAGAAGCCAGCCAACCCTAGAGGAGCTGCAAGGTATCCCTCTTCTCATCCGTCTCCTCCTCTAGTCTTCGCCTTCCTCGTCGAATACCTAGGGTCCTTCTCCTAAAACCCTAAAGGTATCTCTCGACCTAGCCATAGATTTGGCTAAAGAGGATCTGAGATAAGGCAAGAGACCCGGTACGAAAGCCCTTGAGAAGGTGCATCGTATCAAGAGATACCTTTAGGGTTTTAGGAGGAGGACCCTAGGTATTCGACGAGGAAGGTGAAGACTGGAGGTGGGAGACGGAAGAGAAGAGGATACCTTGCAGATCCTCTTAGAGTTGGCCGGTTACTCTTGGAGATCCAAGCCAAGGGAGGTGGCGGTGGATGGTCGGCAGCCAAGGATGGACGCCGGTGATAGGGACGTGCACTGTAGATGGCAGCGGTGGATGGCAATGGATGGTGGCCGGCTGGTGGAGAGAGAATCCGGCAGGAGAGAGAGATGAAGGTGGCTGGTGGATGTGGGGTATTAAGTTATGGCTACTCCTAGGGTTACAGCTACTCATATAATATCTCTTAACTTTATTCTTCAATGCATAAAACCCTAATACAAGCTATGGAGGTCCTTTTATAGAGGCCTCAAAGAGTTCTACTCCAACCTGGATACCTACTTGCTAAAACAACAAGTGACTTGACTCAACCCAACTAGGACTCATAATATGAACTAGCAAAGCACAAACTGGACTCAAACTAGGAAATCAACTAGGAAAGCAATTAAGACTCAACTAATGAAATAACCAGCTAGGAATAAGATTCCTTAAGGTTGGCTTTGGCTTGGGACCTGGTCCAAGGCCGAATCCTCATAGGAGGTGGGCCTTGACCAGCGTGGGTCCCTCCTGGGCCTATCCCACGTGTGGGCCCTGCCCCTGAATTGGGCGTGGGTTGGTCTAGACCAGATGGAGCTGGACTTGGTTCCACTTGGCTGGGCGTGGGTTGGGCTTGGGTCCCAACCGTATCAGAATGGCTATGGGCGGAGAGGTTGGGTGGCTATGAGGAGTTTAAAGAATGTGATATGAGTCGATCCGACTCGACCAACTGGACCCGAACAAAGAAGAGGAACCAAACTGGTTCAGCCTCTTTCCTAATTTGACTTGGACTTCCCTAGTTCAAACTAGAGTATTTGATTAGGATTTATCATTAGTCTTTTATATTTAATTGATTCTTAGTTGATATTTGAGTTAGTAAGTTGAGTTGAGTCTGAAAGCCTTATTACTTGCTAATCTTGAGGGGATTTTTTAGTTGGATTAGGACTCTGTCAAGGTAGATGAAGAGAATTATGATTAGTTAAAAATAGTTGATAGAATATCATAGGAGAAGAGGTAATGTAGATTCCACCAGATATCCATCATCGATCCACCTTGTTCCCCGTCGGTCATCTTCTCCGCAGCCGGCATCGCCTTCACCTTCATCTTCCTTCTCCACGCCACTTTCTCTCTCCTCCACATCAGTGCCATGTCACCACTCTCTCTCCTCGTCACCTGCCACCTCAGCATCATCTCCTTCCTCTCTTCCGCGTGCTGAACCCTAGCTCACCGCCGTCCACCTCCGTCCAGCCTCTCCGGCCGTCCCCGTCACCGACCAAGGCCTCCATCCTCTTTCCCCAAGCCCCACGACCTCGGCCAGCTTCTCCACTTCCTCCGTCGTCCTCTCCGGCGCCTTCCCCTGCAACCGGACCTCCGTTCCCTTCGCCGTCAACCCACTTCCGACCCCTATCTCACCCTCCAACCCATCATAAATTCCTCGCCTATCCTTCCCGGCCATCTTCCCGACGTCCCAAGCCCCCGCCGAGCTCCTCGCTGTCGTTCCCGATGCCGATCCCCCACTAAACCCATCGCCGGCCACACTCGATCCCGTCGATCCATACCTTCCCCGGACAATCCACTACGGTGGATCTCTTCCCCATAGACCCGCGACCCTTCCTGCCAGCATTCCGACTGCCGCCGACGGCCCTACGCCGGCGATCGACTCCGGCGACTCTCAACCCTCGGATCCAGGCCGGTTCAGCCCAACCAAATTGGCTCTCCCAACTTAAGCTGGTTCAGCCGAGCCACTTAACCCAATTCGAGCCAGATCCAATTCCTTGAGCAAATGAATCAATCAGACTTGACCCAGTCAAGTCCTATCTAATCAGGCTCAGCCAGATCCGAACTAGCTCAAGCCAGATCAGCCAATTGGACTTAATCAGGTCCGATCAGGCCAATTCTGATCGATTGGAGCAGTAGAGACCTGATACGAGAGGATTACGAGTAGACCGCTCGTATCAGAACGCCAGTGTGTTTTGAGCTTCCACCAGGGTCAATGATGAAGAAGCCATGGTCGGGAAAGGTTGTGGTGGGATTGGGGCAGGAGTGAGGACCTTGGTAGCGGTTACATGGCGTGGGGAGGTCTTCAACTAGGGTGAGGTCGGTCGCTGCAGCTTCATGGATGGTGGGTCGATCGCCGGAGATGACATACGAAGATGGGGATGGTGAAGGAAGGGTTGTGGTATTGCAGGGAGAAAGAGGGTGGCCTTGGTTGGTGACGGGAGCTACGGAAGAGGAATTGCAAGTGGTAGGAAGGTAGGGTTTGGATGAAGGGAAGGAGGAAGAAGATGATGACATGGTGTTAACTGGGCTGGGATGTGGCGTGGTTGGGTAAGGGGGCAGTGGGTGTTGTTCACGGTTTGGGTAATGGAGCAGCTCATGGGTAGGTGGAGTATGAGGAGTCCTAATCCAGGTAGACCTGGGTTTAGGTTCTGCAATCCAAGTTGCAGCTAGAATGGGATTTTGACTGGAAATCTGAACTCCAATAGGGCTTGACTGATCTGTGGGAGAATATTGTTCGATCATTTGCTTCCCACTGTTCTGCTGAAGGGTAAGGTAGAGGGATCCCAACTTTGGACGACTTCCTTCCATTGTTCAACTGTAGGGTAAGCCGTACTCCAAGTTTGACTAGGATTCCTAGTTGGAGTAGGAATTGTAATCCTAGTTCAAGTAGGATTTTGAGTCCAAGCCATACTCTGAGTTTGACTCGAATTCCTAGTTGGAGTAGGATTTGTAATCCTAGTTCCAGTAGGATTTGGAGTCCAAGTGGTACTGAAATACCCGTTGGTGTTTGCAGGTTTGGGTTAGTTGTAGGGTGGAAGTAATGGCGGATAAAGAGGTGATGGTTTGTAGGGAGGGTGATACGAGTCGATCCGACTCGACCAACTGGAGCCGAACCCAGAAGAGGAACAAAACTGGTTCAGCCTGTTTCCTAGTTTGACTTGGACTTCCCTAGTTCAGCCTGTTTCATTAGTCTTTTATATTTAATTGAGTCCTAGTTGATATTTGATTGTTAGAAATTAATTAAGAGTCCCTTTGAGTTAGGAAGTTGAGTTGTGATACGAGTCGATCCGACTCAACCAACTGGATCCGAACCCAGAAGAGGAACCAAGCTGGTTCAACCTCTTTCCTAGTTTGACTTGGACTTCCCTAGTTCAAACCAGAGTATTTAATTAGTATTTATCATTAGTCTTTTATTGAGTCCTAGTTGATGGTTAGGAATTAATTAAGAGTCCCTTTGAGTTAGGAAGTTGAGTTGAGTCAGAAACCTTATTACTTGCTAATTATGCAAGGGGGGTTTTTCTAGTGGATTAGGACTCCGTCAGGTCTCTATAAAAGGACCTTAGCAGTTTTGTATTAGGTTATGATGATGAATGATGAGATGAATGATTAAGAGTAGTTGATAAATTATCATAGGAGTAGAATATCATTGGAGTAGAGATAATATAGCTTCCACCCGATATCTACCATAGATCCATCTTCTTCCCCGCAGCCGGCACCGCCTCCACCAGTGTTTCTCTTTCCCCCGTCACTTTCTCTCTCCGCCACGTCAGCGACCCCACCGCCACGTCACCCGCACAATTCATCGTCTCCCTCCTCAAGTCGTACCCTCGCTCCCGCCGATCTCCTCCGTCAAGCCCTCTCCGGCCGCCCCCATCGCCAACCAAGGTCACCACCGACTTCGCCTATCTCCCACGACTCCGACCAACCCCTCCATCGCCCGCATCGTCTTCTCCGGCGGAATCCCCGTCATCCCACTTCACAACCGCCGCCGTCTTCCACGACCCCGACCGCCATTAACCCCCCATATCCCTCCCCAGTTCCCGGCCGAGCTCCCTAAACCGATCCCAACCCTTCTAAGCCACGCCCGAGCCTCGCCTTCGTCCCCGACGTCGATCCCCTCTAAACCCACCGCCGGCCACCTCCAAGATCCCTTTGATCCAGCCATTCTCCGACCAATCCAACCCTTCGGATCTCATCCCCACCTCCAGGCGACCCTTCCTGGAAGTATCCCGACCGCCGCCGCCGCTCCTACGCCGGCGATCCTCAGCCGTTGGATCCAGGCTGGTTCAGCCCAATCTAATTAGGTTCAGCCACTTAACCCACTCCTAGCCGTTTCAGCCAACCCACTTAGCCCAATCCGAGCCAGATTCAATTCCAAGAGCCAATCAACCAATCCAGACTTGACCCAGTCGAGTCCTACCCCAATCTGAGCCAGATCTGAACCAGATTCGATCCAGCTTCAGCCCATTGGACTCAAATCAAGTCCGATCAGGCCGATTCTGATCGATTGGAGTAGTAGAGACCCATTACGAGAGGATCACGAGTAGACCGCTCGTAACAACTTGGTATCAGAGCTCCGTTCCACCGACTGTGCGGTTCAGAACCTAATGGAAACTTCGCCACCATGTACGGAGTACCTCAGGAAAGTTTGGAGCAGCAATTCAAGATTCTGCAGTCCCAGTTGAAGCTCTGTTCAACTTTGATGGAACGCCAAAGCAGAACCTTGGAGTGCACCAGTAGGAAGTGGGAGCAGATTACTAGTAGATGGTCAACTGTGACTCAAACAAGTCCCACAAGGATTCAGGTTTTGAGTCAGACCCCTACTAGCTGCTACCCAGATTACGGATCCTGACCCCGAGCCAACTCGGATCAGGACTCCGACTGAGACTCCTCCCGCAACTCCGAGAGCAACCATAATTGTAACTCCGAGTTTAACTACGCCAGATCCGGGTGAACACCTTCTAGAACCTTCCCATGATTTTCCTGGAATTTTACCTAATTTTCCAGATTTTTCCCGGAATATTCTCTCTCCTCCCGGTTTGGCTCGAGCCGCGGCTCATCCCTTACCTTTCGCCCCCGCTCGCTCTGGAGCCGACCACCCTTCGTCCCGGCTCACCATCCGCGCCGACGGCTCGCCCCCGAGCCGCCACCCCAACGCCGCCCTGCGACGCCGTCCTCTCCACGCAACCATCGAGGAAGCACCGGCGTCCTTCCCTGAAGCCACCGTGGCCAACCACGACCATGATTGAGGCCTGGATCGCCGAGATCCAATTCTGGCGAACTCCCATCTTCCGGCCTCCTCCGTTCCGCCAATTTTCGAGGTTGATCCTTCGATCAAACCTCACGAGAAAGGTCCCAAGACCTTCCCGTACCTGTTACCGACGAGCTCAAGTACCGTCGCGGCCTACATCACCAACGATCACCGGCGACGACAGCCACCGCGCCGCCACCTTCAGATCCGGTGCATCCGCAGCCCAATCCGTCGATCAGGCCATACGGATGGAACCTCCACATCCCTGCGAACCTTCCTGTGCCGTTGCCACACTCCGGCGACCTTGTTTCGCCGTTGATCCAGCTCCGGCAGCTTCTCAGCTGTCCGATCAAGACTGCAACTTGATCCAGCCGTTTGATCAGCGTGATCTTCGATCCAGTGGTTCCGATCTTCGATCTGAACTTGATCCAAGAGTCCCCAGCAATCAGGACCATCCAGATCAACTCCAAGTGATCCAGATGCATCCTCAGCCGTTGATCAAGCATTCAAAGGTTGAGATGAGTCATGAAAGGAGCTACCCTCCTTATCCAGATTTCATCTACAATCTGATCAGATCTGATTATGATGGTAACATCGGTTTGGTTCAACTGACTCAAGTCCAGATTGACACCGGTAGAGCCAACCAAGTCAGACAGGTTTGGACCAGAGTACGACTCAGCACAATTGAAGATTCAACTTGGTTCAACCAACTTTTAGTCCAGACTAGTGCAGCAGAAGCATGGTCCAGCCATCCTCACTTCAGATTGGACCAAAGCCAGCTTGATTCAAATTCAAGCCAAGTCCCTGCACAGTTGATCAGACCATGGAGATCAAATCCCATCCTATGGTCATGGGCAACCCTACTGATGGGACATGATGAGGATGATCCAGAGATCATATTCCTGGAGCTACCTGAGCCGTCAGATCGACCGCCAGATGCTCATCCATCACTGCCACTGCTACCACTGGACCCGACATGGGATCGACCTGGTTTCTCCCCCACCGAGTCCAGAACTACAGCAGCAAGTTGATTCGGTCCAGCCACATGGAGCCATCCTACCTTACTTAACTCTGGCCTTGAGGACAAGGCCAATTTTGAAGGAAGGGGGGGGGGGGGGGGGGTGATACGAGTCGATCCGACTCGACCAACTGGACCCGAACCCAAAAGAGGAACCAAGCTGGTTCAACCTCTTTCCTAGTTTGACTTGGACTTCCCTAGTTCAAACTAGAGTATTTAATTAGTATTTATCATTAGTCTTTTATTGAGTCCTAGTTGATGGTTAGGAATTAATTAAGAGTCCCTTTGAGTTAGGAAGTTGAGTTGAGTCAGAAAACTTATTACTTGCTAATTAAGCAAGGGGGTTTTTCTAGTGGATTAGGACTCTGTTAGGTCTCTATAAAAGGACCTTAGTAGTTTTGTATTAGGTTATGATGATGAATGATGAGATGAATGATTAAGAGTAATTGATAAATTATCATAGGAGTAGAATATCATAGGAGTAGAGATAATTATAGCTTCCACCCGATATCTACCATAGATCCATCTTCTTCCCCGTCGGTCATCTTCCCCGCAGCCGGCACCGCCTCCACCAGTGTTTCTCTTTCCCCCGTCACTTTCTCTCTCCGCCACGTCAGCGACCCCACCGCCACGTCACCCGCACTATTCATCGTCTCCCTCCTCAAGTCGTACCCTCGCTCCCGCCGATCTCCTCCGTCAAGCCCTCTCCGGCCGCCCCCGTCGCCAACCAAGGTCACCACCGACTTCGCCTATCTCCCACGACTCCGACCAACCCCTCCATCGCCCGCATCGTCTTCTCCGGCGGAATCCCCGTCATTCCCCACTTCACAGCCGCCGCCGTCTTCCACGACCCCGACCGCCATTAACCCCCCAGTTCCCGGCCGACCTCCCTAAACCGATCCCAACCCTTCTAAACCACGCCCGAGCCTCGCCTTCGTCCCCGACGTCTATCCCCTCTAAACCCACCGCCGGCCACCTCCAAGATCCCTTTGATCCAGCCATTCTCCGACCAATCCAACCCTTCGGATCTCATCCCCACCTCCAGGCGACCCTTCCTGGAAGTATCCCGACCGCCGCCACCGCTCTTACGCCGGTGATCCACTCCGGCGATCCTCAGCCGTTGGATCCAGGCTGGTTCAGCCCAATCTAATTAGGTTCAGCCACTTAACCCACTCCTAGCCGTTTCAGCCAAGCCACTTAGCCCAATCCGAGCCAGATTCAATTCCAAGAGCCAATCAACCAATCCAGACTTGACCCAGTCGAGTCCTACCCCAATCTGAGCCAAATCTGAACCAGATTCGATCCAGCTTCAGCCCATTGGACTCAAATCAAGTCCGATCAGGCCGATTCTGATCGATTGGAGCAGTAGAGACCCATTAGGAGAGGATCACGAGTAGACCGCTCGTAACAAGTTGAGTTTGAAAACCTTATTACTTGCTAATTAAGGAAGGGGGTTTTTTAGTTGGATTAGGACTCTGTCAAGGTCTCTATAAAAGGACCTCATTAGTTTGTATAATAAGGATGAATGATGAATAGAATTATGAGTTAAGAATAGTTGATAGAATATCATAGGAGTAGAGGTAATGTAGATTCCACCCGAAATCCACCATAGATCCATCTTCCTCCCCGTTGGTCATCTTCTCTGCAGCCGGCACCTCCTCCACCGGAATTTTCTCTCTCCGCCACGTCAGCGCGCACGTCAGCATCCTTCTGCCACGTCATCACTGTTCATCGTCTTCCTCTCCCCTCTCCCGTGCCCTAGCCAAGCTTCACCGCCGGCACCCTTTCCCCCGTCTCTCCGGCCAGCCTCGTCGCCATCCAAGACCACCATCCTCTTCTCCAAGCCCTCACAACTCCGGCCATACCATCCCTGCCGTCCATCGTCGTCTCCGGTGACCTCCTCTGATACGAGTCGATCCGACTCGACCAACTGGACCCGAACCCAGAAGAGGAACCAAGATGGTTCAACCTCTTTCCTAATTTGACTTGGACTTCCCTAGTTCAAACTAGAGTATTTAATTAGTATTTATCATTAGTCTTTTATTGAGTCCTAGTTGATTGTTAGGAATTAATTAAGAGTCCCCTTGAGTTAGGAAGTTGAGTTGAGTCAGAAGCCTTATTACTTGCTAATTAAGCAAGGGGGTTTTTTAGTTGGATTAAGACTCTGTCAGGTCTCTATAAAAGGACCTTAGTAGTTTGTATTAGGTTATGATGCATGATGAATGATGAGATGAATGATTAAGAGTAGTTGATAAATTATCATAGGAGTAGAAGTAAAGTAGATTCCACCAGATATCTACCATAGATCCACCTTCTTCCCCGTCGGTCATCTTCTCCGCAGCCGGCACCGCCTCCACTAGTGTTTCTCTCTCCTCCACGTCATCACCACGTCAGCGCCACTGTTCATCATCTCCTTCCTCTCTCTCTCCCGTGCCCTAAACCCTAGCATCACCGCCGTTCCCTCTCCGGCCAGCCCCGTCGCCATCCAAGACCGCCATCGTCTTCCACTACCTCCCACAACTCCGGCCACACCCCTTTCCGTAGGCCTTCACCATCTCCGGCGCCGTCCCCAACAAGCAACCTCCGTTCTCATCTCCGGCAACCCCGCGTCCGTCCCCGATTTCACCCCTAAACCATCCTAAAACCTTCCTCCTCTCTCCACGACCCTTTCCCGACCATCTTCCCGACGTCCCAAGCCCCAGCCGAGCTCCCCGTCGTCCCCGACGCCGGTGAACCCAAACCCCCGCCGTCCATCTCCCAGATCCGGCCGATCCGCCACCTACCTTACCGATCCGAGCCTGTAGATCTCTTCCCCACCTCCAGGTGACCCTTCCTGCCACTATCCCGACAGCCGCCGCTGCCCCTACGCCGGCGATCTACTCCGGCGACTCCTTAGCCGTCAGATCTTCCCAGCCAGATCTTGATCAACTCAGCCAAGTCTAATTGGTTCAGCTCAGCCACCAAATCCGGATTCAGCCACTTACTCCAATCTGAGCCAGAACTGAACCAGATTCGATCCAGATTCAGCCAATTGGACTCAATCAAGTCCGATCAGGCCGATTCTGATCGATTGGAGCAGTAGAGACCCATTACGAGAGGATCACGAGTAGACTGCTCGTAACATCCTCACCGTTTCCCACTTCACAGCCGCCGCCGTCAACCCTTTCCAGACTCCGATCTCAGCCCCAAACCTCCCTAAAACCCTTCCCCTGCCTCCGTACACAAGATCCCGACCTTCCCCGACCGTTTCCGGCCCCTCGCCAAGCTCTCTGTCTTCCCCGACGCCGGCAACCCAAATCCCACCATCGTCGACTCCCAGATCCGGCCAATCCCACATCCATCTCCCAGATCTGAGCCGGTGGATCTCTTCCCCATCAACCCACGAACCTCACTGCCAAGGTCCCGACCATCGGCGACGCCCCTACCCCGGCTATCCACTCCGGCGATCCTCAGCCGACGAATCCAGTCCGGTTCAGCCAACTTGAATCAGACTCAGTCTAATTGATTCAGCTCAACCACCAAATCCGGATCCAGCCACTTAGCCCAATCCAACCCGGTCAGCCTGATCCAGATCAAGTTAGACTTGACCCAGTCAAGTCCTATCCAATCAGGTTCAGCCAAATCTGAACCAGCTCAAGCCAGATTCGATCCAGCAAGCCAGATTTAGCCAATGGGACTCAAATCAAGTCTGATCAGGCCAATTCTGATTGATTGGAGCAGTAGAGACCCGATACGAGAGGATTACGAGTAGACTGCTTGTATCAAAGGGATAGGGGGTTCAAGGTTTGGATAATGATAGGGTTGGGGAAGAATTGGGTTGTTGGCTGCATAGGGTGGAGGTTGGTTAGGGTTAGGGTTTTGTAGGGATGATGATGGAGGTAAGGGATGATTGAGTTAGTTTCGATTCCAGAGGAATTGATTGGTCAGCTTCCGGATGACATGGCAGTCTATAATTGGTTGTTGTTGCTGACGAGGCGTGGCTTTTCATCTCCCCCAATGGCTGATCAGCTTCCTCCCTTAGCTTATAAATAGGACCTATTCTAGCCCTTTAGAGGTTAAGCTGCATGCATCCATTTTTGCACACCACTCACTTGTAGAGGGTCCTGAAGTCTGACAGTACCGTACCAGCGAAGGCTTGACGGGCGATTGGAGGCCGGCTTCCTTCCGTTCGCACAGGACATAGTTATACGCTAAGAGTTCCTGGCCTGAAGAACCAGAAGCACCGGTGGTGGGCAATACGAACTTAAGGGCACAGTGTGATACACTGGCCTCGATCAAGCTGCAGTTCTACATCGGGTTTTCTTCCTCCTCATCGGCGGTTTCCTCTTTTTTGGAGTTCTATCACCTTATCTTGTAAGTGTTTAAAATTCAGTTTTTCTTCTTGTCATTGTAAAGGATTCTTCAAGATCCTAATCTTCTCTTTCTATTTCCAACAATCTTAAGTTCGTATTTCGGTTTTATTGTATTCGGATCCACTTCTCTTACGGATCCTTCTATTTTCTTTTCCTTTTGAAAGGAAGTTCGTTGGACTTCCTTTATAGAACTCCAACTCTTATGGTTGAAAAACTGAATTCTGAACCACTTTGTGGTTGATCTGCTTTTGCATATGGCTTCAGGATCTGAGCATGTGAACCGTCCTCGTGAGGAAGTGCCAACTGTTGGCAATCCACTTGTAGTGGAAATGCCTAGTTTGCCGATCGGGCAGCTAGAGAGGCCTGAGAAGTTTAAGGGGATGAATTTCAAGCAGTGGCAGCAGAAAATGCGGTTCTACTTGACCACCCTTAAACTGGTCAGGTATCTCACTAAGGATGAGCATGTTCTAACTGAAGAACAGAAGAATGCTCATACCGTGGCTGCAGTTCAAGCTTGGGGTCATTCTGACCTCCTATACCGGAACTATATTCTGAATGGCTTGGACGACAAGCTCTACAATGTGTACTTTCCCAAAAGAACCGCAAGGGAACTTTGGGAAGCCTTATGATAGGAGCGGTCTACTCGTAATCCTCTCGTATCGGGTCTCTACTGCTCCAATCGATCAGAATTGGCCTGATCGGAGTTGATTTGAGTCCAATTGGCTGAATCTGGTTAGTTGGATTGGATCTAGCTTGAGTTGGTTCAGATCTGGCTGAGCCTGACTGGATAAGACTTGACTGGGTCAAGTCTGATTGGTTGATTGGCTCAAGGAATTGAATATGGCTCGGATTGGGCTAAGTGGCTTGGCTGAACCGGCTAGAATTGGGTTAAGTGGCTGAGTCCATTTGGGTAATCAAGGTCTAGGGAGATCCGACGGCTGAGGGGTTGCCGGAGTGGATGCCAGCGTACGGGCGGCGGCAGTCGGGATATTGTCAGGAAGGGTCGCGGGGTGATGGGGAAGAGATCCACCGGATCAGATCTGGGAGGTAGGTGGCGGATCGGCCGAATCTGGGAGGTCGGCGGTGGGTTTAGAGGATGCCAGCGTCCGGGACGACTACGGGGAGCTCAGCGGGGCTTGGGACGTCGGGAACGGTCAGGGAAGGTCTGGATAGGAGGCTGGGGAGGCTTTTAGAGGAGTTTAGGTGCAAGATCGGGGTTGAGGGCAGCGGAGCTCGGAGGTTGGACGGCTGTGGATATCACCGGAGACGGTGAATGTGAGGACCCGTCCCCCCTCCTCCTGTGGCTCGTTGTGGGCCGCAAGGGCAATTTGGTAAATTGCACCTTGTCGGCTAGTTTCACACTCGCGCGTGTGCACACACTGACCATGTTTGTGATAATGTTTGCTTAGAATGGTTAGTGGGACCCGGGATCGAAAGATCCGGGCTTGGGCTTGAGTTTTGGCCCAAGTCTAGCTTTCTGGACAAGAGGGATCGATCCTCTCTAGCTAAGAGATCGATCTCCTTGTGCCAAAAAGTCAAACCCGTTCTGGCAAGGAAGATCGATCTCTTCTCAAAGGGAGATTGATCTCCCTTATGTCGGTTCGTTTGTCTATAAAGCAAACGAGATCGTTATCGTTTGATTTTTTTGGGATTTCCAAGATTTAAGCCGTGTTCTTGCTGGATCTGAGCTCGTTTGAGGAAGATCTAAGGCCTAGCTGCTTGGATTTTAGCCGCTCTTACTCCGGTAGGGATTCCTACCTACTTTTATTTCGGGGTTTTCAGTTTTCCGGTTTGATTCTTGTTCTTTTACTTAGATCTCTCTATATACATGTTTATTTCCTGAGTTTTCACCGGTTTTGGACTCGTGGGATCTTGATCTATCAGATCCCAGAGTTTGGTTTAGTTAGGATGTGTTTTCCGGCGGTATTCCTCGCCGGAAGTACGCTGGAGAACCCATTCGGATCGATCCCGTTTGAGGAGGGATCGATCCCTTACGGTGTGTCACGCCCAGCCCGAGCGGGATCGATCCCCTTGAGAAGGGAGATCGATCCCTTAGTGGTTGGTGGCGGTGGGTCTCAGGTCACGAGGAAGATCGATCCCTCTGGAGGAGGAGATCGATCTCCTTCGGTTGACAGGGACGAGTTTTCCCTAAGTGCTAAGAGATCGATCCCCTTGAGAAGGGAGATCGATCCCTTAGTGGCTGAAGGGTATTTTTAAGTGGGTTTTTGCCCGCGGGGCTTTGTATGATGGTTTTCTCTACTGTTTTATAAATGGTACATATGATTAAGCATGCTAGCTCTATAATAGGGCAGTGGTGAACCAGGGGAGTGATGACTCCTGGGATTGTGTAGAATAAACGGGCGGGTAGCCCTACAGCTTTCCATAGCCTTGCATGCTGGTGTGCGCCGAGGGCTTTATCTGCTATATTTGTGAGCTGTTGTTTGCGGGGTTGTTTCCCGGTGCAGGTGTTGTGGTGGACTGCTGGCAGTTGGTGGTGGTACCACTGCAGCAGTCCCTAGACCTTAAATATTTGTTCACCACCCGGGCCGGCAGGGTGCCGTGCCCAGACCTTGTATTTATATCATCATATCTTGTTGCATGTTCATAACATATATTTATTCTGCGCATGTTCATAACATGCATTGTGTTGTGCACTAGTTACATTTGTTTAGGGCGTTGCCGATCCGGGGCTTCCGGGTAGCCCAGATCTATCTCTTAGGACCGTTACGGGTAGCTTGGTCCAGGACTCGATTTTTGGTATTCAGTTGTTTTCGATGATAGGGTTAGATGACATGAATACTGATGTTGCTTGATGTTTAGAGGTCGTGTCGGCCTCGAGCCAAGTCGAGGTGTAGCCGGTACCCAATCCTTCTTGAACTCTTGTGTGGCAGGTGTGACTACCCAGTGGTGCTATCCACCAACAGTGCCCAGGATCCTGTTGTGAGTTGGCAGTGCCGTTTCCTGCCTTACTGAGTGTGACCCAGTGTGTGACCAGTTCACTGGAAGACCATGACTAGGGCTCTCAGGGGTATCCGGTGGGGTTATGGGACCCCTGTGATACACCTAGGCTTTGCTTGGGGGTGACACTGTTGTGTTCCCTCCCTTGTGAGTGTCGTAGTGTAGTGTCCTTGCTGAGTTTAGTGCTCACTCCTACCCGAGCTGCGTTTGCAGGTGCTGGCGCGAGGTCTTCTTCGGTTGCCCCTACCGGGCAGGTGTTTGGAGACGTGGCGGCGTCTGACGGTGCTTGAGAGGTGGCGATCATACCGTTTTACCCTTTTTGTTATAGATAGTCTCTTACGGGAGTGATAAATGTATAATTTCCCTGTTTGAGGTTTTGTATCTATTTCAGTTCCAGTGTTTGAGGTTTGTAATTTGTTGTAAATACAGGATGATTATGACTTGTTAGGGTAACCACTACGATTAGAGGGAAACCTCGCCAAAATTTTCCGCAGTAGGTTAGGTTCCGGTTTGCGACGTCCGGCCCGGTTGGGCCTACGCGGGTCGGGGCGCGAATGGCTTGGACGACAAGCTCTACAACGTGTACTTTCCCAAAAGAACCGCAAGGGAACTTTGGGAAGCCTTGTGATACGAGTGGTCTACTCGTAATCCTCTCGTATCGGGTCTCTACTGCTCCAATCAATCAGAATTGGCCTGATCGGAGTTGATTTGAGTCCAATTGGCTGAATCTGGTTAGCTGGATTGGATATGGCTTGAGTTGGTTCAGATCTGGCTGAGCCTGACTGGATAAGACTTGACTGGGTCAAGTCTGATTGGTTGATTGGCTCAAGGAATTGAATATGGCTCGGATTGGGCTAAGTGGCTTGGCTGAACCGGCTAGAATTGAGTTAAGTGGCTGAGTCCATTTGGGTAATCAAGGTCTAGGGAGATCCGACGGCTGAGGGGTTGCCGGAGTGGATCGCCGGCGTACAGGCGGCGGCGGCGATCGGGATATTGTCAGGAAGGGTCGCGGGGTGGTGGGGAAGAGATCCACCGGATCGGATCTGGGAGGTAGGTGGCGGATCGGCCGAATCTGGGAGGTTGACGGTGGGTTTAGAGGATGCCAGCATCGGGGACGACTACGGGGAGCTCAGCGGGGCTTGGGACGTTGGGAACGGTCAGGGATGGTCTGGATAGGAGGCTGGGGAGGCTTTTAGAGGAGTTTAGGTGCAAGATCGGGGTTGAGGGCAGCGGAGCTCGGAGGTTGGACGGCTGTGGATATCACCGGAGACGGTGAAGGACGACGGGAAGGATTTGGCCGGAGTCGTGGGAGATAGGGGACTGCGTTGGAGGTATTGGATAGCGACGGGGGTGGCCGAAGAAGCTGGACGGAGGTGAAGCAAGGGTTCGGCTTGAGGAAGAGAGGAGAAAGTGATACGATGCACCTTTTCTAGGGCTTTCGTACCTGGTCTCTTGCCTTGTCTCAGATCCTCTTTAGCCAAATCTATGGCTAGGTCGAGAGATACCTTTAGGGTTTTAGGATAAGGACCCTAGGTATTCGACGAGGAAGGCGAAGACTAGAGGAGGAGACGGATGAGAAGAGGGATACCTTGCAGCTTCTCTAGGGTTGGCTGGCTACTCGTGGAGATCCAAGCCTTGGAGAACGTGGTGGAGGGAAGCACGACAACCAAGGGGACGCCGGGGACTTGGGGTTGGACGGCGGAGGTGGCTGGTAGCGGCGGTGATAATAGTGGCCGGCTGGTGGAGAAGAATCCGGTAGTAGAGAGATGAAGGTGGCTGGTGGATTTCTGTGGAAACTAGGGTTACAGCTACTCCTATATTACTCCTACTCCTAGGATTTATCTCTACTAAATAATAACTCTCATAGATTCGTCCATGCATAAAAACCCTAATACAAGCTTTTGAGGTCCTTTTATAGAGGCCTCAAGAGAGTTCTACTACAACCTGAATACCTTCTTGCTTGGATAGCAAGTAAAAGACTCTTACTAATTCAACTCAAACTGACTCCTAATAACTAGGAATGAACTAAGTAAGCTAGTGACTTGACTCAACCAAAACTAGGACTCAATTAAATAGAAACTGGCTAAGCACAAACTGAACTCAAACTAGGAAATCAACTAGGAAAGCAATTAAAACTCAACTAAGGAAATAACCAAGTAAGGCCGGCTTGGCAAAGCCACCTCATGGGTCATGGGTCCATCATGGGTCCACCCATGCTTGAGCTTGGTCTTGGAACTGGTTCAGCTCTGATTTGGCCCTAAGGCTAGCTTGGCTCAACTTGCTCCAAAGGACTTGGTTGCAGCCAGCTCCTTGGTGTTGGCTTGCCCAAGCAAGGATGTGGGTCCCTTCTTGGATTGGCTCAGTTGGTCCTCGTATCTTCCCCTCTCCCTTCGAAATTGGCCTTGTCCTCAAGGCCTGAATTTGCTGAGGGAAAAGAATCTGCTCCTGTTGGACCCGAGTGACCTGGCTGGACCACAACTGTAGTTGTGGGCTCGGAGGTGAAAATCCTGGTCGCGCCCATGGTGGATCATGTGGTAATGGGGCCACTGAATCAGGAGGCCATGCAGCTGGTCTGGAAGAAGGGAATTGAAGCGCCGGGGTATCTGGGGGTCGATGGAACTCCAAGAAGTAAAGGACGGCTGTAGATCGGTGGCTGTTCATAGTCATCGTTTGTCGTCCGGGGTCAAAGACTAGATCAACTCAAATTGAGTCCTCCCAATGTGGGAAGTAGACTCAATATGGCAGCTAGATACGGTGGAGAACAGTTGAGCATGGGGCTCTCTCTGCTTTGCTCCAAAGGGATCATCACGGCTCCGGCTTCAACATCAGTCCTCATGGTCAGAGTCGACAAAGTCGTTCTGAAACTTCGAGTGGTTGATGGTTGCTGGGCGATGCTCTTTGATCTGGTCAGTTGGAAGAGGGCAACCGAATAAGGAGAGAAACTCCTTGGATAGTTGAGATCGATCATGGGATGCTTGATCAGATGTCGATCATGTGTATAGGTTATCCGGAATCTGGTCTGATCTTGCTGAAGTTTGGAATTTGGCCTGACCAATTCTGATTGGCTGAGCTTTCTTGGACATGCCCGGCTAAGATCACACCTAACTGGATTGATTCTAGCTGAATCCAACTGTGTTACGAGCGGTCTACTCGTGATCCTCTCGTAATGGGTCTCTACTGCTCCAATCGATCAGAATTGGCCTGATCGGACTTGATTTGAGTCCAATTGGCTGAAGCTGGATCGAATCTGGTTCAGATCTGGCTCAGATTGGGGTAGGACTCGACTGGGTCAAGTCTGGATTGGTTGATTGGCTCTTGGAATTGAATCTGGCTCGGATTGGGTTATGTGGCTTGGCTGAAATGGCTAGGACTGGGTTAAGTGGCTGAACCAATCAAGTTGACTGGATCCAGTTGACCAAGTCAACCAACAGTGGCTGAGGGAGAGGCTAAGGTTGATTCGAGGGCTGAGGGCCGCCGGAGGTGGATCGCCGGCGTAAGGGCGGCGGCGGCGGTCAGGATACTTCCAGGAAGGGTCGCCTGGAGGTGAGGATGAGATCCAACGGCTCGGATCTGGAAGGTGGGTGGCGGATCGGCCGGATCTGGTGAAGACGGCGGTGAAGGTTGGGTCGGCCGGCGTCGGGGATGAGACAACGGGGAGCTCGGCGGGGCTTAGAAGGGTTGGGATCGGTTTAGGGAGGTCGGCCGGGAACTGGGGAGGGATCTGGGGGGTTAATGGCGGTCGGGGTCGTGGAAGACGGCGGCGGCTGTGAAGTGGGGAATGATGGGGATTCCGCCGGAGAAGACGATGCGGGCGATGGAGGGGTTGGTCGGAGTCGTGGGAGATAGGCGAAGTCGGTGGTGACCTTGGTTGGCGACGGGGGCGGCCGGAGAGGGCTTGACGGAGGAGATCGGCGGGAAGGTAGGGTTTGGCACGGGAGAGAAGAAAGGAAGGAGATGAGCTGACGTGGCGCTGACGTGGTGGTGGGGTCGCTGACGTGGCGGAGAGAGAAAGTGACGGGAAGAGAGAAACACTGGTGGAGGCGGTGCCGGCTGCGGAGAAGATGACTGACGGGGAAGAAGATGGATCTATGGTAGATATCGGGTGGAAGCTATATTATCTCTACTCCTATGATAATTTATCAACTACTCCTAATAATTCATAACTCTTCATTCATCATGCATCCTCATAACCTAATACAAACTACTAAGGTCCTTTTATAGAGACCTTAACAGAGTCCTAATCCACTAGAAAACCCCCTTGCTTAATTAGCAAGTAATAAGGTTTCTGACTCAACTCAACTTCCTAACTCAAAGGGACTCTTAATTAATTCCTAACAATCAACTAGGACTCAATAAAAGACTAATGATAAATACTAATTAAATACTCTAGTTTGAACTAGGGAAGTCCAAGTCAAACTAGGAAAGAGGCTGAACCAATTTGGTTCCTCTTCTGGGTTCGGATCCAGTTGGTCGAGTCGGATCGACTCGTATCATCCCCCCTTCCTTCAAAATTGGCCTTGTCCTCAAGGCCTGAGTCAAGTCAGGTAGGATGGCTCTATGTTGCTGGACCGAATCAACTTGCTTCTGTAGCTCTGGACTCGGTGGCGAGAAACCAGGTCGATCCCATGATGGGTCCAGTGGTAGCAGTACCAAGCATATGATGGATCGTGCAGAGAATGGAGCATCTGGAGGTCGATCTGACGACTCAGGTAGCTCCTGGAATATGATCTTCAATGGCTCTCCTGGATCATCCTCATCATGTCCCATCAGTAGTGTTGCCCATGACCATAGGATGGGATCTGATCTCCATGGTCTGATCAACTGTGCATAGACTTGGCTTGAATCTGGGTCAAGCTGGCTTTGGTCCAATCTGAAGTGAAGATGGCTGGACCATGCTTCTGCTGCACTAGTCTGGGCTAGAAGTTGGTTGAACCAAGTTGAATCTTCAGCTGTGCTGAGTCGTACTCTGGTCCAAACCTGTCTGACTTGGTTAGCTCTACCGGTGTCAATCTGGACTTGAATCAGTTGAGCTAAACCGGTGTTACCATCATAATCAGATCTGATAAGATTGAAGGAGACATTGGAATAAGGAGGGTAGCTCCTTTGATGGCTCATATCAACCTTTGAATGCTTGATCAACGGCTGAGGATGCATCTGGATCACTTGGAGTTGATCTGGATGGTCTTGATTGCTAGGGACTCTTGGATCAGGTTCAGATCGAAGATCGGAAGCACTGGATCGAAGATCAGGCTGATCAAACGGCTGGATCAAGTTGCAGTCTTGATCGGACGGCTGAGAAGCTGTCGGAGCTGGATCAACGGCGAAACGAGGTCGCCGGAGTGTGGCAATGGCACAGGAAGCTTCGTAGGGACTCGGGGGTTCCATCCATACGGTTTGATCGCTGGATGGGGCTTCGAGCACGCCGGATCTGAAGGTGGCGGCGCGGTGGAGAACGTCGCCGGTGATCGTCGGTGAATGAGGGCTCATCGGTAGCCTGGGATGGGTGGAAACGGTTCGTGAAGGTCTTGGGACCTTTCCCGTGAGGTTTGATCGAAGGATCATCCTCTGGAAGTGGCGGAGTGGAGGTTGCCGGATCAATGGAATTTGCCGGAGTTGGGCTCCGGCGATCCGAGCTTCCTTCGTGGTCACAGACGGCCAAGGTGGCGTCGGGGAAGGACGCCGATGGTTCCCCGGTGTGTAGATGGAGAGGACGGCGTCGGATGGCGGCGATCGGGTGGCGGCTCGGGGACGAGCCGTCAGCGCGGGTGACGAGCCGGGACGACGAAGGGTCGGCTCGGGGTCGAGCCGTGCGCGGGGAAGGAGATGAGCCGCGGCTCGAGCCAATCCGGGAGGAGAGAGAAAATCCCGGGAAAAATCTGGAAAATTAGGCAAAATTCCAGAAAAATCATGGGAAGGTTGTAGAAGGTGTTCACCCGGATCTGGCGGAGTTAAACTCGGAGTTACAATTGTGGTTGCTCTCGGAGTTGCGGGAGGAGTCTCAGTCGGAGTCCTGATCCGAGTTGGCTCAGGGTCAGGTTCGGTAATCTGGGTTGCAGCTGGAGCAGGGGTCTGACTCAAAACCTGAATCCCTATGGAACTTGTTTGAGTCACAGTTGGTCATCTACTGGTAATCTGCTCCCACTGTCTACTGGTGCGCTCCAAGTTTCTGCTTTGGCGTTCCATCAAAGTTGAACAGAGCTTCAACTGGGACTGCATAATCTTGAATTGCTGCTCCAAACTTTCCTGGGGTACTCCGTACATGGTGCCGAAGTTTCCAGTAGGTTCTTAACCGCACAGTCGGTGGAACGGAGCTCTGATACCAAGTTGTTACGAGCAGTCTACTCGTGATCCTCTCGTAATGGGTCTCTACTGCTCCAATCGATCAAAATTGGCCTGATCGGACTTGATTTGAGTCCAATGGGCTGAAGCTGGATCGAATCTGGTTCAGATCTGGCTCAGATTGGGGTAGGACTCGACTGGGTCAAGTCTGGATTGGTTGATTGGCTCTTGGAATTGAATCTGGCTCGGATTGGGTTAAGTGGCTTGGCTGAAACGGCTAGGACTGGGTTAAGTGGCTGAACCAATCAAGTTGACTGGATCCAGTTGACCAAGTCAACCAACAGTGGCTGAGGGAGAGGCTAAGGTTGATCCGAGGGCTGAGGGCCGCCGGAGGTGGATCGCCGGCGTAAGGGCGGCGGCGGCGGTCGGGATACTTCCAGGAAGGGTCGCCTGGAGGTGAGGATGAGATCCAACGGCTCGGATCTGGAAGGTGGGTGGCGGATCGGCCGGATCTGGTGAAGACGGCGGTGAAGGTTGGGTCGGCCGGCGTCGGGGATGAGACAACGGGGAGCTCGGCGGGGCTTAGAAGGGTTGGGATCGGTTTAGGGAGGTCGGCCGGGAACTGGGGGGTTAATGGCGGTCGGGGTCGTGGAAGACGGCGGCGGTTGTGAAGTGGGGAATGACGGGGATTCCGCCGGAGAAGACGATGCGGGCGATGGAGGGGTTGGTCGGAGTCGTGGGAGATAGGCGAAGTCGGTGGTGACCTTGGTTGGCGACGGGGGTGGCCGGAGAGGGCTTGACGGAGGAGATCGGCGGGAAGGTAGGGTTTGGCACGGGAGAGAAGAAAGGAAGGAGATGAGCTGACGTGGCGCTGACGTGGCGGTGGGGTCGCTGACGTGGCGGAGAGAGAAAGTGACGGGAAGAGAGAAACACTGGTGGAGGCGGTGCCGGCTGCGGAGAAGATGACCGACGGGGAAGAAGATGGATCTATGGTAGATATCGGGTGGAAGCTATATTATCTCTACTCCTATGATAATTTATCAACTACTCCTAATAATTCATAACTCTTCATTCATCATGCATCCTCATAACCTAATACAAACTACTAAGGTCCGTTTATAGAGACCTTAACAGAGTCCTAATCCACTAGAAAACCCCCTTGCTTAATTAGCAAGTAATAAGGTTTCTGACTCAACTCAACTTCCTAACTCAAAGGGACTCTTAATTAATTCCTAACAATCAACTAGGACTCAATAAAAGACTAATGATAAATACTAATTAAATACTCTAGTTTGAACTAGGGAAGTCCAAGTCAAACTAGGAAAGAGGCTGAACCAATTTGGTTCCTCTTCTGGGTTCGGATCCAGTTGGTCGAGTCGGATCGACTCGTATCAAACTGAGTCTGACTTAGCCTAATCTGGCCTGGATCTGGGCTTGATGGGATTTGGTTGGTGGAGCCAAATCTAGTTGAGCTTGGATTGAATCTGTCCAAGTCTTGTAGGCTGGAAATAGAAAGAGATCTGGCAGCTGAAAGTGGACGGAACTCAATCGCCGGTGAGGGATGCTCGTCGGAATTCCAATCCCTTGGAGAAGAGGTAGTGAGAGGATGGGGGTTCAACCCAATGGAGTGAATCTGGATGGGTGTCGGTTCTGGTGGTTGGGGTTTGGGAGCCGGGCTTGGTAAATGTCGAGGAAGGGGTCAGGAGGTTTAGGGGACGGCCTTTGTTGCCCCAGGAGATCCTTCAGTGGGCTGTGAGAGGAGGTCATGGTAGTCTTGGGCAGAGGTAGACCGTGACTCCCTTGATGTTTGCTGCCGGAGTCGGGGAAGATGGAGTTGGGAGCCAGCGGGGATGTACATGGAACGGCTATGGAAGGAGAGGTTGAGTGGTTGTGAGGAGCTTCAAGAATGCCGGTGGGTTTTGAGCTTCCGCCGGGGTCAATGATGAAGAAGGCATGGTCGGGGAAGGCTATGATGGGATTGGGGTAGGATTGAGGAGGACGTTGGTTTGTGACGGGGGCTGCCGAAGAGGAATTGCTGGTGGTGGGGAAGTAGGGTTTGGATGAAGGGAAGGAGGAAGGAGATGATGGCAGGATGTTGACTGGGCTGGGATGTGGTGTGGTTGGGTAAGGGGGCAGCGGTTGTTGTTCATGGGTTGGGTCATGGGGTAGCTCGTGGGTAGGTGGTGTATGAGGAGTCCTAATCCAAGTAGAGCTGGGTTTAGGTTCTACAATCCAAGTTGCAGCTAGAATGGGATTTTGATTGGAAATCTGTACTCCCATAGGTCTTGACTGATTTGGAGGAGCATATCGTTGGATCATTGCTTCCCACTGTTCTTCTGAAGGGTAAGGTAGAGGGATCCAACACTGGACAGCTTCATTCCATTTTTCAGCTGTAGGGTAAGCCGTACTCCGAGTTTGACTAGGATTCCTAGTTGGAGTAGGATTTGTAATCCTAGTTCCAGTAGGATTTTGAGCCCAAGTCGTACTCTGAGTTTGAATCAGATTCCTAGTTGGAGTAGGATTTGTAATCCTAGTTCCATTAGGATTTGGAGTCCAAGTTGTACTCAAATGCCCATTGGTCTTTGCAGGTTTGGGTTGGTTGTAGGGTGGAGGTAATGGCTGATACGGTGGTGATGGATTGTTGGGAAGACTAGGGTTGTACGGTGCGTAGGGAGGTGGCATAGGCTGCTGGTCGGGTATAGGGGCTGGTATGGTGGTAGAGGGACTTTAGGGAACAGATGGCCAAGGGAAAGAGGATGAGTGGGTTGAACCGGTTGGGTAGTAGGCTGATTAGGAGGAATTGGATTATAGGCTGCATAGGGTTGGAGGTAGATGATGATATGGTAGTGGTATCATAGATGGCGGTATAGGATAGGTTGGTACTCCTGCCATCAGTGCAGCTTCTGGAAGGCTTTGGGCGGCACAGTCCGCGGAACGGAGCTCTGATACCAAGTTGATACGATGCACCTTTTCTAGGGTTTTCGTACCTGGTCTCTTGCCTTGTCTCAGATCCTCTTTAGCCAAATCTATGTCGAGAGATACCTTTAGGGTTTTTGGAGAAGGACCCTAGGTATTCGACGAGGAAGGCGAAGACTAGAGGAGGAGATGGATGAGAAGAGGGATACCTTGCAGCTTCTCTAGGGTTGGCTGGCTTCTCATGGAGATCCAAGCCTTGGAGAACGTGGTGGAGGGAAGCACAGCAACCAAGGGGATGCCGGGGACTTGGGGTAGGACGGCGGAGGTGGCTGGTAGCGGCGGTGATGATAGTGGCCGGCTGGTGGAGAAGAATCCGGTAGTAGAGAGATAAAGGTGGCTGGTGGATTTATGTGGAAACTAGGGTTACAGCTACTCCTATATTACTCCTACTCCTATGATTTATCTCTACTAAATAATAACTCTCATAAATTCGTCCATGCATAAAAACCCTAATACAAGTTATAGAGGTCCTTTTATAGAGGCCTCAAGAGAGTTCTACTACAACCTGAATACCTTCTTGCTTGGACAGCAAGTAAAAGACTCTTACTAATTCAACTCAAACTGACTCCTAATAACCAGGAATGAACTAAGTAAGCTAGTGACCTTGACTCAACCAAAACTAGGACTCAATTAAATAGAAACTGGCTAAGCACAAACTGAACTCAAACTAGGAAATCAACTAGGAAAGCAATTAAAACTCAACTAAGGAAATAACCAAGTAAGGCCGGCTTGGCTAAGCCACCTCATGGGTCATGGGTCCATCATGGGTCCACCCATGCTTGAGCTTGGTCTTGGAATTGGTTCAGCTCTAATTTGGCCCTAAGGCTAGCTTGGCTCAACTAGCTCCAAAGGACCTGGTTGCAGCCAGCTCCTTGGTGTTGGCCTGCCCAAGCAAGGACGTGGGTCCCTTCTTGGATTGGCTCAGTTGGTCCTCGTATCAGAAAGACGAGGCTGAGGTGGCAGGTGACGAGGAGAGAGAGTGGGGACATGGCGCTGACGTGAAGGAGAGAGAAAGTGGTGTGGAGAAGGAAGATGAAGGTGAAGGCGATGTCGGCTGTGGAGAAGATGACCGACGGAGAAGAAGGTGGATCGATGATGGATATCTGGTGGAATCTACATTACCTCTACTCCTATGATATTCTACTCCTATGATATTCCATCAACTATTCTTAATAATTCTCTTCATCATTCATCATTCCTCATACAAACTGCTGAGGTCCTTTTTATAGAGACCTTGACAGAGTCCTAATCCAACTAAAAAACCCCATTGCTTAATTAGCAAGTAATACGGCTTTCAAACTCAACTCAACTTCCTAACTCAAATGGACTCTTAATTAATTCCTAACAATCAAATATAAACTAGGACTCAATTAAATATAAAAGACTAATGATAAATCCTAATCAAATACTCTTGTTTGAAATAGGGAAAGTTCAAGTCAAACAAGAAAAGAGGCTGAACCAGTTTGGTTCCTCTTCTGGGTTCGGGTCCAGTTGGTCGAGTTGGATCGACTCGTATCACCTTGGACAATAAGTACAAGGTGGATGACGCCGGCGCAAAGAAATTTGTTGTCGGTCGATTCCTTGAGTACAAGATGGTAGACGGTAGAAGCGTTGTCGAACAAGTTGAGGAACTTCAGCTCATCTACCATGACATGAATGATGAAGGGATGATTATGAATGAACCTGTCCAAGTGGTGGCAATGATAGAGAAACTGTCACTTTCTTGGAAGCACTTCAAGAACTACCTAAAGCACAAACGAAAGGAGATGAGTCTTGAAGATCTCATTCGGAGGCTAAAGATCGAGCAGGATAACCGCAAGACCGAAAAAGAACAGCGGTTTAGGCATTTATTCTACTGGAGAATGCCAGCGGTTTGAAGAAGCGCAAGCGCTTCGATGAAGGCACTAAGGGAGGCAATGGGTCTGATACGAGTCGATCCGACTCGACCAACTGGACCCGAACCCAGAAGAGCAACCAAACTGGTTCAGCCTCTTTCCTATTTTGACTTGGACTTCCCTAGTTCAAATTAGAGTATTTTTTATTAGGATTTTTCATTAGTGTTTTATATTTAATCGAGTCCTAGTTGATATTTGAGTTAGTAAGTTGAATTGAGTCTGAAAGCCTTATTACTTGCTAATTAAGCAAGGGGGTTTTTTAGTTGGATTAGGACTCTGTCAATGCCTCTATAAAAGGGAACTCATTAGTTTGTATTAGGGAATGATGAATGATGAAGAGAATTATTAGGAGTTAAGAATAGTTAAATAGAATATCATATGAGTAGAGGTAATGTAGATTCCACCAAAAATCCACCATATATCCCACCTTCTTCCCCGTCGGTCATCTTCTCCGCAGCCGGCACCGCTTCCACGAACTTTCTCTCTCCACCACGTCAGCGCCACGTCAGCTTCCCTGCCACGTTATCGTCATCTTCTTCTTCTCTCCCATGCCCAAACCCTAAGCTACCGCCGACCATCACCGTTCTCTCCTCTCCGGCCGCCCCCGTCGCCATCCAAGACCCCCCACGTTTTCCCCTAAGCCCCACGACCCCGGCCATCTCTTTCCCGTCGCCCTTCACCGTCTCCGGTGAGTTCCCTTGCAACCCGACCTCTGTCCCCATCGCCGTCAACCTGCGTTCGATCCCTATCCCACCTCCAAACCATCCTAAAACCTTTTCCCGACCTCAGTATACCAGATCCTTACCTTCCCTAACCGTTCCCTGCCTCTCGCCGAGCTCCCCATTGTCCCCGATGCCGGTCAACCCAAGCCCACCGCCGTCGACCTCCAGATCCCGTCGCTCCGGCATCCTTCCGGCCAATCCACTCCGATGGATCTCTTTCCCATCGACCCGCGACCCTTCCTGCCAATATCCCGACCGCCGCCGCCGCCCCTACGCCGGCGATCCACTCCGGCAACCCCTCAGCCGTCGGATCTCCCTAGACCAATCCGAGCCAGATTCAATTCCTTGAGCCAATCAACCAATCGGACTTGACCCAGCCAAGTCCTATCCAATCATGCTCAACTAGATCTGAACCAGATAAGCCAGATTCAGCCAATTGAACTCAATCAAGTCCGATCAGGCCGATTCTGATCGATTGGAGCATTAGAGACCCGATACGAGAGGATTACGAGTAGACCGCTCGTATCAACTTGGTATCAGAGCTCCGTTCCACCGACTGTGTGGCTCAGAATGATACGAGGTCGAACCGAGCCATTCCAAGAAGGGACCCACGTCCTTGCTTGGATGGGCCCACGCCAAGGAGTTGGTTGCACCCAAGTCCCTTTGGGCGTTCTAAGCTCAGCCGGCCAAAGGAATCCTATTCCTAGCTGGTTTGCTTACTTAGATGATTTCCTAGTTAATAGTTATCTTGATTGAGTCAGTTTCCTAGTTTGAGTTCAGTTTATGATTTGCTTTATTAGTTCCTATTAAGAGTCCTAGTAATCAGGAAGTTTGAGTTATGATTGAGTCTTAGTAGGAAAGTATGGTTACTTGCTGATTAAAGCAAGGTAGTTCTCTAGTTATAGTAGAACTCTCTTGAGGCCTCTATAAAAGGACCTCCATAGCTTGTAATTATGTATGGACGAATTTATGAGAGTTATTATTTAGTAGAGATAAATCCTAGGAGTAGAAGTAATAGTAGTTGTAACCTAGTTTCCTCATAATCCACCAGCCACCTTCATCTCTCTCTACAGCCGGTCCTTCTCCATCACCGGTCTCCTTCTCCGCTGCCGTCCACTCCTCCGCCACCATCATCACCACTACCAGCCATCACCCACGTTCTCCAAGGCTTGGATCTCCAAGAGAAGCCAGCCAACCATTGAGGAAGCTGCAAGGTAATCCTCTTCCTCATCCGTCTCTCTCCTCCGGTTTTCAGCCTTCCTTGTCGAATACCTAGGGTGCTTCTCCTAAAACCCTAAAGGTATATCTCGACCTAGCCATAGCTTTGGCTAAGGAGGAGGCGAGACTAGGCAAGAGACTAGATACGAAAGCCCTAGAGAAGGTGCATCGTATCACAGAACCTTCCGAAAACTTCACCATCATGTACGGAGTATCCCATGAGTGGTGGGAACAGCAAATTAAGATTTTGCAGGCCGAGGTAAATCTTTGTTTAACCTATAACAAAAAGTGGGAGCAAATCTCTAGTATGTGGTCAACTATAGCGCCGACGAGTCCCACAGAGATTGCAGAATCTGACCTTGAGCCAACTCAGATTATGACTCTGATTGTAATTCTGAGTCCAATTCCGATTGAGACGCCAGTGATCAGTAAAGGAGAAGTACCAGAAAAAACAGATCTTGGAGAAGAGATCCAGAGCTAGTCGAGGAGCAACAATCGTCCGATTCTCAGATCGAACCGGAGCACCTATTGCTGCAACCTTCTCCTGTATATCCGGGTGAAACCTTTCCCCTATCTTTTCCCTACTTTTTCCGGAATTTTCCCTATTATTCCAAATTTTTCCAGAATTTTCCCTGGTTTTCTCTCTCTTCCCGGTTCGGCTCAACCTCGGCTTAGCCACGTGGCTCGTCTTCTTCCTCGCGACCGGCTCATCTCCGGCTCGGAACGGCTGAAGATCGAGCCGTCCCCATTCCTCCACCGGCGATTGTCACCCGGCCGCTCTTCCACGGCAAACCCACCCCAGGAGCTTAGGTGGGCTTCCCCTTCGCCTTCTTACCTGGTCCAGGCCTCGCCCATTCTCTCCTCCGGCTCCGGCGACTCCAACCGACAAGGACTCGGACCTCCACCGCCCGATGCCGCCGTTCCCCACCCCCTCGGACCTCGGGAAGACATTCAGAAGGACCGGCGTCCATCCCCGAAGCCACCGTGGCCAACCACGGCCACGATTGAGGCCTGCGGCCTGGATCGCCGAGATCCAATTCCGGCGAACTCCCATGTTCCGGCCTCCTCCGCTCCGCCACTTCCCGAGGACGATCTCACAATCCAACCTCACGAGAAAGGTCCCAAGACCTTCCCGTACCTTTTCCCGAGGAGCTCAAGCATCGTCGCGGCCTAGAACATCGGCGACAAACTCCACCGCGCCGCCACCTTCATAACTGACGTTTTCGAAGCCCCATCCAGCGATCAAACCGTACGGATGGAGCCCCCAAGTCCCTTCGAAGCTTCTTGTGTCGTTGCCACACTTCAGTAGAGGCATCTTCAAGGCCGCAGAACCTTTGACTAGAGTGACCAGGAGACCGGATCTCGTCTTAAAGTCACTACGTAAGTGCCTTTAAGGGTGATAGCAACTGGTAGTTGCTAGAAAGGTTTTCGACCTTTCGGGTGTATCACCTTTCAGTTTAGGCTAATACCGTAGTTCTTATCTCGAATAGAGGGGTCAGAGAAATTAGAACAACTTTAGCGATAGCGGCAACCTGTCAGTGGCGGAGGTGGAGACAGTTATCCAGTTCAGAAATCACTCCTTACCACTCAGAGGTTGTCAGCATTTCAGTCCAGACCGATGTGGTGCCATTCAAAGTGTAGTACGACCGTTCGTGCCATCTTTCGATTGCTCGATAGGGGTTGTCAAGACATCACCTACTATTCTAGACGTCATCAGACAGTCCCCAAAGGGATTATTACAAATCAGACAAAGACTCATGACGACATGGAGCGACAACGACACCGGGCCTACAGAGGTTTCTGGTGGCAGCAGCAGACAGTTGATTGTGCTCCAAAGGTCGAGTAGCAGTTTCAGAACTGTGAGAGGGCATCGTGCATGGGAGCGACTCCTTCCTTATTGTTCATCCAGGAGGCACAGAGATATGTCATGGACTTCGTCATCAACGTTGGTAGCACGATATGCAGAGTTTCGCCCTTACCACTTCACCTGTCAGGGGGTGAATGCGGAGCATTAGCAGATAGCAGACCCATTGCAGCCTTTCTAGGGTCAGAGTGGAAGTAGAAGCACATCATGGCGGGTGTCACCATCAGATTGTAGAAGACTCAGAGAGGACAATGCAGATCTTAGATGAAGCATGTGTTGTCGATACAAATCTCAGCTGACAAGATCACATTCCATGGTGGAGTTAGCTTGCTACAGCAGTTGATAGTTTAGCTTTGGCATCGCACCGTTGGAGGCATAGTACGGCATCCCATGTTGATTTCCAGTTTATTGGCCATAGCTTGCAGAGGCTTCACCTACCGACTCAGACAACATCACCTAATCTTCAGAAGACCAACACAGATCAGGTCAAGTTTGACAGAAGAGGTGCATATATAAGATGTGACTGTCGTTTGAGTTTGCAATTGATGACAGAGTGCTCTTAAGGATGGTCCACGCAAAGATCCAGTCAGTTTTGGCGGCAGAGTTGCCGAGTAGACATCGTTCGGTTTCGTCGTACACAGTCATACTCGATGATGTGAGCATGGGCCTGGTGTAGAGCACAGGAGGGCTTCCAGTTCAGATTCTTGGCAGAAGAGGCCAGTCTCAAGAGAGAAGACGGTTCCGTCAGCTTTAGTCCTCTTGAGGTGCAAAGGTGATGTGGGGGTGACTTGGGAGCACTGGAGGCGCATGTGCAATTTCTCCCAAATGGTTCTCACCCCGAGGTGTTTCTCTGTCTTGTGTGGCCGATGCAGCCGTTGGTGCCCGGTGGTTTGTGTTGCGGGTGTTGATACCCGGTGCCTTGTATGATTGCTCGAGTTGCGAGCTTGCTAACCTTTCTTGTTTTGTGCAGGTGTGCTTGTTTTGCTTTATTGTTTCCGACCCTACTCTTATCGAATTTCGGGACGAAATTCCTTTAAGGGTGATAGGTTGTGAGGACCCATTCCTCCGACCCGGTCCGACCGCGTCGGTCGAGGGTCTAGTTCGGTTGGTTTGGCTGAGTTGGCCTTGCTTCACGATTCCCTTGATCGTTGCGGCCCCGGGGGTAATTTGGTAAATTATCCTTGGCGGAGTTGGTTTCACACGCGTAGCGCACACACGGCCTTGTAATGATGTATGTGCTTGACTAGACTATTAGGAGTACTCCAGATCGAAGGATCTGAGTTAGATCGTAAGGATCGAGATTTGAGCGGTCGTGATTTCTGACTGATCAAGTGGTCAGGAGACTTAATCACCGCTTGATTAAACCCAAGCCTCCACTTAACCCCATTAGATGCCATGTTCTCGTGATTAGGGAATTAATCCGCCGCGACCCATTCCGAGAGAGAGAGAGAGCGAGAGAGCGGCGGCCCGATCTCGCGGAGAGAGAGGGAGAGAGAGGGAGAGAGGCGATGCCGACGGCGACAACCATGATCGGAGAGGCGGAGCTTGGCGACCCGCGCTGGATGGCGATCGCGACCACGAAGGCTCGATCAAGAGAGGCAACGGCGACTCCGACCACGGACGGGGGAGAGAGGCTGGCGTACCGGCGGTGATTGTGGCCGGAGAAGAGGAAGAGGAAGACCCGCGGATCTAGAGGTAGGGCTTCTCCCCTAAACCTGGTTTAGGACTCTACTAGTTTAGCAGAAACTCCGGTTGAAGCATATTAGTTTGGATTGCTTGATTTTTCTTCTTCTCTCCACTGCCATGGTAGGGATCAATGCTATCTCGTTTTCCCCTGTTGCAACGGCTTGGATGCATGATAATTGGGTTTGATTGGCTTCTCTATTGATTACGCGATTGCTTGTTAATGTTCTTCCTTCTTCTTTGCTGCTGCTGCCTAGATCCTTGGATCGGATGGATTTCTAAGAAGATTATTTCTTTGATTTCTCTGGTTTTCGTTGATCGACTGAATTGCCTGAGCTGTTTGGGTTTCTCTGTTTCTTCCCCGGTTTCCTTGGCTCTCTTATCTGTTAGTCTATGCCATGCTCTGCTATGATATGCCAATGGATTGTGATGCAATGTAATGCAATGGATCTCGATGATGTACGATGCTACCTTCTTCTCCTCTGCTCTCATATTATGCTATGTTTGGATTTTCTGATGGCTTGCCGGATTTGAGACGCGGTTTCCTCTTTCGGATTTCTGTTGGAGCTCGACGAGAGCTCTCTCCCTCCATGCGTTTTGGGTTTTGAATCGATGAGTTGTCCTCCCTATTTTCTTTCCCCTGTTCTTGGGTTACCGGTAGTTGTTGGATTTTCTCTGGATCACTGCCGACCCTTGAGTTCCATTTGTGGCTCTGTTCTTGGGTCGGTGGCTGGATCGGTGGCTGGAAGGTGGATTTCTGATTAGATTCCTTCCCCTCCCCTGTTATGTTCCCTGCTACCTTGCTGTATCTTCATGGTTGGTGTATGAATCGGGTGGATTTCGATGCTAAGCCATTGATTATTGCCGGATCCCCTTTGCCAATCCGGGTGATGCTTGTCCTTGATTCTCCCCTTCCCGGATGAAGCCTTCGGGGAATGACTTCAAGCTGCTGCCAGGCCCAATCTCCCCCATGGTCCCTTGGCTGCCTCAGTCTAGCTTCTATATTAAGCCCTATAGCTGTTTGATGAAATGCCAAGAAGGAGTTGTTGAGCTACTGCTAGGTTTAATTCCTTTCCCCTGTTATTCACGCCGCTATACTTCATCCCCATGTCTTGCTATGCTGTACTGCCACTAGGATACGCTAGTCTTCCCCTCTCAGCCAATATTATGCCAATGCCATGCAATATGATGCCCTATTTCGGTCGATAATGTTGTTGCTATCGTTAAGTTTGGATATTCCTCTACCATGCTCGTTTGGCTTCAGATGCTCCATTTAAGTGGATGCTCTAGTTCGATCATGTTTCTGTTGATTGAATATCCTAGTAGCTGAAGTTTTCTTTATGTGTCAGTCATGCTGGTTTTCATTGATTAATCGTTAACTATAAGTATGACCAAATCTCGGAGTTGGATAGCTCTATGTTGGCTTACTGCATGGTAATCAGTTCTTGTAGCTTCATATAAATGGTCTCAACTGTGCATCCTAATCTCATGTACGCTAGGGCCGGCGGTGTGCCCGTTTATATTTCTTTGTGGGAATGTTTATATTTTGCGGGCCAGTGGTGCCCTGTGAATTGGTTAGCTGGGGGTGTGTCTCATTGTACAATTTCTGGTTAACGGCAGGGCATGTTGTTGTAATGCCGAAATTTGGATTGAAGTGTATAGACTGCTGGTGGCGATCATGTGTTGGATTGTATCTTGTAGGCGGATGAGTAATTATAATTTCTTGTTGTACTATATTCTTAGCTTGTTGTATGTTAATGTCTTAGCTCTCTTTTATCATACTGTATATTATATTGGACACGCTTGATGAGATGTCATGTAGGTCTACCTAGGCTTAGTTGTTTGCGTAAGCTCATGCATGTTGTATGCATTAGAAGCATTAAGGCTAGGTGGTAGGCGATGGATTCGATCGCCGATCTAGGGTTCTCGGGTAGCCCGGATCTAGCCCTAGGACCGGGGTTTGGGTAGTCGAGGATTAGAACTTGATTGTCATCCACGATCATGCTTGATATCATTTGAGGTTATTGTGATAGTGATACGATGCACCTTCTCAAGGGCTTTCGTACCGGGTCTCTTGCCTTATCTTAGATCCTCTTTAGCCAAATCTATGGCTAGGTCGAGAGATACCTTTAGGGTTTTAGGAGAAGGACCCTAGGTATTCGACGAGGAAGACGAAGACTAGAGGAGGAGATGGATGAGAAGAGCGATACCTTGCAGCTCCTCTAGGGTTGGCTGGCTTCTCTTAGAGATCCAAGCCTTGGAGAACGTGGTGGATGGCTGGTAGTGGTGATGATGGTGGCGAAGGAGTGGACGGCAGCGGAGAAGGAGACCGGTGATGGAGAAGGACCGGCTGTAGAGAGAGATGAAGGTGGCTGGTGGATTATGAGGAAACTAGGTTACATCTACTCCTATATTACTTCTACTCCTAGGAGTTATCTCTACTAAATAATAACTCTCATAAATTCGTCCATGCATAATTACAAACTATGGAGGTCCTTTTATAGAGGCCTCAAGAGAGTTCTATTCCAACTAGAGAATACCTTGCTTTAATCAGCAAGTAACCATACTTTCCTACTAAGACTCAATCATAACTCAAACTTCCTGATTACTAGGACTCTTAATAAGAACTAATAAAGCAAATCATAAACTGAACTCAAACTAGGAAACTGACTCAATCAAGATAACTACTAACTAGGAAATCATCTAAGTAAACAAACCAGCTAGGAATAGGATTCCTTTGGCCGGCTGAGCTTAGAACGCCCAAAGGGACTTGGGTGCAGCCAACTCCTTGGCGTGGGCCCATCCAAGTAAGGACGTGGGTCCCTTCTTGGAATGGCTCGGTTCGACCTCGTATCATCCCTCCTCCCTTCGAAATTGGCCTTGTCCTCAAGGCCTAAATGTGATGAGGAAAGAGGGCTCTTCTCTTCTCGAACCGGAGTGATGTGGCTGGACCGCAACTGTTGCTCTGTACTCGGCGGTGAGAATCCCGGTCTGGCCCATGGTGGATCTAATGGTAACTGGGCCATTGAATCAGGGGGCCATGCAGCTGGTGAGAACCCTGGTCGCACCCATGGTGGATCAGGTGGTAACCAGATTGGTGAATCAAAGAGCCATGCTGCCGGTCTAGAAGGAGGAGGCTGAAACTTAGGTGGATCTGGCGGCCTCTGGAACTCCAAGAAGTAGAGGGCGGCTGTAGATTGACGATGGGGCCACCTCAAGTGCTGGTGTCCTAGGTCAAAGACTCGGTCGACCTGAATCAAATCCTTCCAAGATGGAAGTAGACCCAAGACAGCGGCTGGATACAGTCGTGCCGAGGACGGAGCATCCGGGGGACGATCTGATGGTTCAGGTGGCTCCAAGCATGGGATCTTCAATGGTTCTCCTGGATCATCCTCGTCACGTCCCATGAGTAGTGTCGCCCATGACCATAGGATGGGATCTGATCTCCATGGCCTGGTCAGATGTTCAGGGTCTTGGCTTGATGCTGAGTCAAGCTCGCTTTGGCCCAGTCTGAAGTGAAGTCGGCTGGGCCACGCTTCTGCTGCACTATTTGGATCTTGATCAGGTTCAGTTTGACTGAGCTTGATGGAGCTTGGCTGGCTGCAATCAGATCTAGTCGGATTGATTCTGGCTGCATCCAATTGAGTCTGACTTAGCTTGGTCTGATCTGAGCTTGGTCGGATCTGGTTGGTGTAACCAAACCTGGTTGTGCTTGGATGGAATCTGACCAAGTCTTGTAAGCTGCAATCTGACTCGACCAATTGTAGGTGATGGAGTCGGAGTTTGATCAGGTTCAAACCGTAGTGATTTGATTCGATTTGATCAGATAGCTGAGTGGCTCTGGCAACTGAGAGGGAACTGAACTTGGTCGCCGGTAAGGGATGTTCATCAGGGTTTGGATCCCATGGAGAAGGGGGGATGAGAGGATGGGGGTTCGACCCAATGGGGTGAATCTGGATGGGTGTCAGTTCTGGTGGTTGGGGTTTGGAGCCGGGCTTGGTAATGTCGAGGAAGGTGTCAGGAGGTTTAGGGGACGGCCTTTGTTGCCCCAGAAGATCCTTCAATGGGCTGTAGGAGGAGGTTAGGGTAGTCTTGGGCAGAGGTAGACTGTGACTTCCTTGAGGTTTGCCGCCAGAGTCGGGGAAGATGGAGTTGGGAGCCGGCAGGTTTGTACATGGAATGGCTATGGGTGGAGAGGTTGGGTGGCTGTGAGGAGGACCTTGGGGAAGGTTACATGGCGTAGGGAGGGCTTTAACTAAGGTGTGGTTGGCTGCTATTGAGGAATTGCTGGTGGTGGGAAGGTAGGGTTTGGATGAAAGGAAAGAAGAAGAAGATGATGATAGGGTGCTGACTGGGCTGAGATGTGGGGCGGGATATGGCTGAGGTGGTGAAGCAGGGTAAGGGGGCAGCGGGTGTTGTTCATGGTTTGGGTCATGGGGCAGCTCGTAGGTAGGGGGAGTATGAGGAGTCCTAATCCAGGTAGAGTTAGGTTTAGGTTCTGCAATCCAAGTTGTAGCTAGAATGGGATTTTGGCTGGAAATCTGAACTCTGGTAGGGCTTGACTGATTTGTAGGAGAATATCGTTGGATCATTGCTTCCCATTGTTCTACTGAAGGGTAAGGCAAAGGGATCCAACTCTGGACAGCTTCCTTCCATTGTTCAGCCGTAGGGTAAGTCGTACTCCGAGTTTGACTAGGATTCCTAGTTGGAGTAGGATTTGCAATCCTAGTTCCAGTAGGATCTTGAGTCCAAGTCGTACTCTGAGTTTGACTCGAATTCCTAGTTGGAGTAGGATTTGTAATCCTAGTTCCAGTAGGATTTGGAGTCCAAGTTGTACTCAAGTAGCCATTGGTGTTTGTAGGTTTGGGTTGGTTGTAGGGAGTAGGTAATGGCTGATACGGTGGTGATGGATTGTAGGGAAGACTAGGGTTGTACGGTGTGTAGGGAGGTGGCATAGGCTGCTGGTATGGAGGCTGGGCATGGGCTGGGTATAGGGGCTCACGGTTTGGATAATGGGTCGGTGTGTGAGGTGAACAATAATAGGGTTGTGGAAGCATTGGGTTGTAGGCTGCATAGGGTGGAGGTTGGTTAGGGTTCTGTAGGGATGATGATGGGGGTAAGGGATGATGATATGGAAGAGGGATTCGACCAGGTATAGGAGTAGGTCTGGTCGGATGAACAGTGATCCGTGTAGGGTTTGAGCAATTCACGGTATAACTAGGGTTTTGGCCAGGTACTCTTCCTGCCATGTGGACTCCTTCGGAAGGATTCGGGAGGGCACAGGTAAGAGGAAAGAGCTTTGATACCAAGTTGATACGATGCACCTTCTCAAGGGCTTTCGTACCGGGTCTCTTGCCTTATCTTAGATCCTCTTTAGCCAAATCTATGGCTAGGTCGAGAGATACCTTTAGGGTTTTAGGAGAAGGACCCTAGGTATTCGACGAGGAAGACGAAGACTAGAGGAGGAGATGGATGAGAAGAGGGATACCTTGCAGCTCCTCTAGGGTTGGCTGGCTTCTCTTGGAGATCCAAGCCTTGGAGAACGTGGTGGATGGCTGGTAGTGGTGATGGTGGTGGCGAAGGAGTGGACGGCAGCGGAGAAGGAGACCGGTGATGGAGAAGGACCGGCTGTAGAGAGAGATGAAGGTGGCTGGTAGATTATGAGGAAACTAGGTTACATCTACTCCAATATTACTTCTACTCCTAGGATTTATCTCTACTAAATAATAACTCTCATAAATTCGTCCATGCATAATTACAAACTATGGAGGTCCTTTTATAGAGGCCTCAAGAGAGTTCTACTCCAACTAGAGAATACCTTGCTTTAATCAGCAAGTAACCATACTTTCCTACTAAGACTCAATCATAACTCAAACTTCCTGATTACTAGGACTCTTAATAAGAACTAATAAAGCAAATCATAAACTTAACTCAAACTAGGAAACTGACTCAATCAAGATAACTACTAACTAGGAAATCATCTAAGTAAACAAACCAGCTAGGAATAGGATTCCTTTGGCCGGCTGAGCTTAGAACGCCCAAAGGGACTTGGGTGCAGCCAACTCCTTGGCGTGGGCCCATCCAAGCAAGGACGTGGGTCCCTTCTTGGAATGGCTCGGTTCGACCTCGTATCAGATAGTCGACCATGTTTGATATTATTATATTTGAGGTGTAGAGGTCGTGTCGGTCTCCAAGGCCAAGTGCTAAAGATGGTTGTCGATATCCCTGACATGTGTGTCCCCGCGAGAGATGGTATGACTGGGCAGGGTGGTACCTGGACAGGAGCCCGCAGTCTTTGTTTCCTCTCGTTTGCTCTTGGGTGAGGGTGGGACCTGGACAGGAGCCCTCGGGAATCGACGGGGTTATGGAGCCCCTTGGCATACCTTAGGCTTAGGCGGAGAACGACACAGTTGTAGTTCCCTTCCTTTCTGTGCGACGTAGAGTAGAACCCTACTGGGCTTTGTTGCTCACCCTACCTGGGCTGCATCGGCGATGTAGGTCGATGCAGTTCCTTCTTTCAGGTGATCTTCTAGAAGATGGCGCGATATTTCAAGGTGATCTAGGACTTGGAGCTTCGAGGAGTTCTTCTACAGATAATTTACAGTCTTAATCAATGATGTATAAATTGATGTAAAAATTGAGGTATAACTTGATGTATTCGAGGACATAAATGTATAATCATTAATTCAGTTGTATTGGAGAAATGTTGTATTATTCTTTGATGTAGACATTTGAGAAATGTAATAAGGAGTTACTTATTGTTGTTTCTTTGTACAACTTGAAATGGTCATATTATGAAAGGTACAGGTTTCTTGTGTTATAATTATAGAGGAGATTTTGTCAAAATTTTCATGAACTGGAGACCGAATTATTCATTTATATGCTTGTTGCGCCAATTGATGACGTAAATAGGTTTAGGTGGCTCACGCCTCGATCTGGATGTGTTTTCTGGGTCGGGGTGTGACAAGGCCAATTCTGAAGGAATGGGGGATGATACGAGTCGATCTGACTCAACCAACTGGACCCGAACCCAGAAGAGGAACCAAACTGGTTCAGCCTCTTTCCTAGTTTGACTTGGACTTCCGTAGTTCAAACTAGAGTATTTGAGATTTATCATTAGTCTTTTATATTTAATTGAGTCGTAGTTGATATTTGAGTTAGTAAGTTGAGTTGAGTCTGAAAGCCTTATTACTTGCTAATTAAACAAGGGGGTTTTTTAGCTGGATTAGGACTCTGTCAAGCCTTCTATAAAAGGAACCTCATTAGTTTGTATTAGGTCATGATGAATGAAGAGAAATATAATGAAGTAAGAATAGTTGAGTAGAATATCATAGGAGTAGAATATCATAGGAGTAAAGGTAATGTAGTTTCCACAGAAATCCACCATCGATCCACCTTCTTCCCCGTCAGTCATCTTCTCCGCAGCCGGCACCGCCTCCACGGACTCTCTCTCCACCACGTCAGCGACCCCACGCCCAGTCACCTGCCACGTCACCGTCATCTTCCTCCTCTCCTCCTCACGCCCAAACCCTAGCTTCACCGCCGACATGCTTCCCTACCCTCTCCGGCCACCCCCGTCGCCACCTAAACCCGCCATCCTCTTCCCTTAAGCCCCACAACCCCTGCCATCTCTTTCCCGTCGCCCTTCACCATCTCCGGTGAGTTCCCCTGCAACCTGACCTTCGTCCCCATCACCGTCAACCCGCGTCCGATCCTTATCCCACATCCAAACCATCCTAAAACCCTTCCCCGACCTCCGTATACCATATCCTTACCTTCCATAACCGTTCTCGCCCTCCTGCCGAGCTCCACGTCGTCCCCGACGCCGGTCAACCCAAACCCACCGCCGTCGACCTCCAGATCCCGTCGATCCGGCAACCTCCCGGAAAATCCACTCCGGTGGATCTCTTCCTCACCATCCTAATACCTTCCCTGCCAAGATCCCGACTGCCGCCGCAGCCCCTACGCCGGCGACTCCTCAGCCGTCGGATCGTCCCAGCCAACCCTTGACCAACTCAGCTAGTCTTAACCGGTTCAGCCAAGCTACTTAGCCCAATTTGAGCCAAACTTAATTCCTTGAGCCAATCAACCAATCCAGCCCAACCCAGTCAAGTCCTACCCCAATCAGGCTCAGCCAGATCCGATCTAGCTAGCCAGATCAGCCAATTGGACTCAATCAAGTCTGATCAGGCCAATTCTGATCGATTGGAGCAGTAGTGACCCGATACGAGAGGATTTCGAGTAGACCACTCGTATCATGGTCTCTATAAAAATACCTCAGCAGCTAGGTATGATGTATGAAGAGAATTATGATGAATTAAGAATAGTTTAGTAGAATATCATAGGAGTAGAAGTAATGTAGTTTCCACATAAATCGATCATCGATCCACCTTCTTCCCCGTCGGTCATCTTCTCCGCAGCCGGCACCGCCTCAACGTACTTTCTCTCTCCTCCACATCAGCGCCACGTCATCACCTTCTTCCTCTCCTCTTTCCTCTCCCGTGCCCTAACCCTAGCTTCACCGTCGGCATCCTTTCCCCAGCCTTCTCCGACCGCCCCCGTCGCCATCCAAGACCGCCAACATCTTCCCCTATCTCCCACGGCTCTGCCCATCCCTTTCCCGCCGTCTTCTATCCCCTTCGGCGCCGTCATTGACAAGCCGACCTCCGTCCCCATCGTTAGCAACCCCACGTCCTATCCCGATCTCACCCCAGATCCCTCCTAAGTACCTCGCCGATCGTCCCTAACTCCCTTCCGACCATCCACGACCCTTCCCGACATCCCCAGAGCCCTCGTCGTCGTCCTCGACACCGGTCAACCCAACCCGCCACCGTCGACCTCCAGATCCCGTCGATCCGGCATCTTTCCGGCCAATCCACTCCGGTGGATATCTTCCCCACTGTCCGACGAACCTTCCTACCAAGGTTCCGACCGCCTATGACGTCCATACGCCGGCGATCTACTCCGGCGAACCTCAGCCCTTGGATCCAGTCCGGTTCAGCCAGCTTGAATCAGACCCAGCTCAATCTGATTCAGCTTCGTCACGTAATATGGATCCAGTCCAATCCAACCCGATCAACCAGATCCAGATCAACTCAGACTTGACCCAGTCAAGTCCTATCCTATCAGGCTCAGCCAGATCTGAATCAGCTCAAGCCAGACTCAATCCAGCTAGCCAGATCAGCCAATTGGACTCAATCAAGTCCGATCAGGCCAATTCTGATCGATTGGAGCAGTAGAGACCCGATAAGAGAGGATTACGAGTAGACCGCACGAATCAACGAACTTAAGGGTATGGTGTGATACACTGGCCTCGATCAAGCTGCGATTCTACATCGGGTTTTCTTCCTCCTCATCGGCGGTTTCCTCTCTTTTGGAGTTCTATCACCTTATCTTGTAAGTGTTTCGAATTCAGTTTTTCTTCTTGTCGTTGTAAAGGATTTTTGCTACTTTAGCAAAAGTAAGATTCTAATCTTCTCTTTTTATTTCCAACAATACCAGCTGACATGCACCAAAAAAATTGCTAAGTACTAAATTCATTTAAAGGTACCTGTGTTGTTTACAAATGCAGCATTGACTGATGCAATAACTAGGTATATGAATTTAATATGTTTGGTTCGGTGCGGTATATGAATTTGATATGTTTGGTAGGATGCATCCGAGGTGTTTTTGCACCACTTGATGCATCCCAGTGAGAACGGCTATTTATTAATTGATGCAGTCAAAAGTAATCTGAAGTGCATCGATTGATGTGTTTTATATTTATTAGAGTGCATCAGCTAAATGCATCCTCTCAAATGAAACACATGATTGTTTATATTTATTGTATTGGATGATGCAGTAGTCCAATTCAACAAACCCGGAACACACCAAGTTGGTTGTTAGATTTTGCATTATGGGTCTCGTGAAGCAGCAATATTGAAGCCAAGAACACTAGTACAATTGGGGGGGGGGGGGGGGGGGGGGGGAATGATAGATCTCACTCATCAAAGGAAAATTCAACGGTCTAGATTTACTCATGCTTTCGGACCAATTAATGTTTCTAGATACGTTGCATCTAACTAACTAGGTAGGATCTTAGCTCCAATGAGCCTTAATAGCTAAAACCAATTTGAGGGGTGATAACATTTCATTCTGATAGAGATACATCCATCGTAATGTCGTTAACATGTATGTTTGAAGACTGGAATTAAGAATTTTTTTGCTGTTTTGGACTCCCAAAGATTAGTTTTGGCATTTTAGAATCACCTCCTTTGTTTTTCTTACATATATGGGATTTATTGCCTAAAAGGCCCCTTGATGATCTCTAATAGCGGACCGAGACCCCATGCCAACATCTTTTGCAGATTCGGACCCCAAAACCACTTAATTCCAAAATTACCCTTCAAATTCAGCCAAGTAAATGGCCATGAATGGCCATTCCACATGACGTGGCATGGCCATCCGATCACCATCCCCACTATCCCACTTGAGATTATATCATCATCATTACATGGGCCACTTGGCGTGTTTTCATTGGTCCACGTCAGATTTAAATATATAAAAAAAAGAAAACATCCCATCGAAGGTGAGAGGAGAGGCTGTCACTCACCTCCTCCTCCTCCCCACCAGTAGATGTTTCTGCCCGCCAAAATCCATGCCGGTACTTACACCTTCACCTGCTTCATCCATGGTCATCGCCTTCTCCCCTTCACCTGCTTCACCTGCTTCTTATGAGGTTCGCGTCAAGATCATCTGCACCTCTCTGTGCCACAGCGACCTCACCTTCTGGCGTATGAAGGTGCCTACATGCACCTCTTTCCACATCTCTCTCTCTCTCCCTATATATATATACACACATAGACACACACAACGTTAACACACGTATATATATGCATGATGATTAGTTGTTGTTATCTTTGACATCTCTTCCAGGATCCCTCTGCTTGCTTTCCCAGAATATTTGGCCATGAGGCTTACGGGTACACACTGCACTTCAATAATACCTATATATCTCCATCTCCATCTTTGTTTTTTTGGGGGGTACGAAATATTTCACAAATTAATGACTGGCAAATTAACCAGGGTGGTGGAGAGCATGGGGGAGAAGGTGGAGGAGTTCACGGAGGGGGACACGGTGTTGCCGGTGTTCCTGGCGCAGTGCACGGAGTGCGCCGATTGCGTGTCCACGCGAAGCAACATGTGCTCCAAGTTCCCGCTGAACCTGATCCCCGGGATGCCTCGCGATGGCACCACCAGGTTCACCGACGCGACGGGCGGGGAGCTGCACAACTTCCTCTCCGTGTCCGGCTTCGCCGAGTACACCATGCTCGATTCATCTATACGATTGTATACACGTGTCAAATAAAATAATACATGTACATAATGACACATATTAACGAGTATAACCAATGTTACGATGTTAACAACGAGCATAAAAAGTGCGCAACACAACAGGTAAAACAATGCTAACATGACTTCATATCATCTGCTATAAAAATATACCCGATGTTAACAACGAGCATAAAACAGTACGCAGTAGGGCAGGTAGATAAATAACGAGCACAAAATACTAGCACATATCATCGGGTATAACCATATACCCGATGATAACAACGAGTATAAAAAGTACGCCATATAGCATGGAGAAAATTAGCGATCACAAAATACGAGTTAATACCATCGGGTATAAAAAGATACATGATGTTAACACCGAGCATAAAAGGTCCGAAAAACAGCAGGTAGAAAAATGAATCGGATGGCCATTAATGACAGGGGCAGTTTTGGGATTATGTAGGTTTGGGGTCCGAATGTGCAAAAGATATACGTGTAAAATGTTTATACACGCATATATATAATATGGCGTACTTCAACGACGGGTATTAAATCCTACCCGTAAAAACAAGCCTTCTATTGCTAGCCCGGCGTTTCTTCTCTTGATCCTTGAAACCCACCCTGCGTTTCTCCGACGGTGTTTCCGAGTCTTGAAATCACGCATATCATCGGGTATAACCATATTTTTATACCC
>OY986968.1:13922624-14057583 GCA_963920575.1 Narthecium ossifragum
AAGATAACAATAACTAATCATCATGCATATATATACGTGTGTTAACGTTGTGTGTGTCTATGTGTGTATCAACATTATAAGTAGAAAAAAACGGTTACAACCGTTTCTCTTATTAGTTTGTTTACAAGTTCATTTTCCCTAAGTTAGTTTTATATATATTCCTAGATTTACATATAGATATTCACTAATCATCCTTATATAATAATTAATGGAAAAGTTGTTAGGTGGTTACGCTGCCAAGTGGCAGGGGCCCCCACTAGTTAGTATATATATATAGGGAGAGAGAGAGATGTGGAAAGAGGTGCATGCAAGCACCTTCATACGCCAGAAGGTGAGGTCGGCTGTGGCACAGAGGTGCAGATGATCTTGACGCGGACCTCATAAGAAGCAGGTGAAGCAGGTGAAGCAGGTGAAGGGGAGAAGGCGATGACCATGGGAAGGAGATGAAGCAGGTGAAGGTGTAAGTACCGGCATGGATTTTGGCGGGCAGAAACATCTACTGCCGGGAAGGAGGAGGAGGTGAGTGACAGCCTCTCCTCTCACCTTCGATGGGATGTTTTCTTTTTTTATATATATTTAAATCTGACGTGGACCAATGAAAACATGCCAAGTGGCCCATGTAATGATGATCATGTCATCTCAAGTGGGATAGTGGGGATGGTGATCGGATGGCCATGCCACGTCATGTGGAATGGCCATCCATGGCCATTTACTTGGCTGAATTTGGAGGGTAATTTTGGAATTAAGTGGCTTTGGGGTCCGAATCTGTAAAAGATGTTGGGATGGGGTCTCGGTCCGCTAATAGAGATCATCAGGGGGCCTTTTAGGCAATAAATCCTACATATATGGACCCCTTCCCTTTTTTTCCCATATTACCCTTGGGTCATCAACCATATCACATGATGTGGCATGGTCACGGTAGCTGCCACATAACATGGCATTGTGACATGACAATGCATCCACATATGGGCCCATTTATATTAATATAGTATTATTATTTTAAATATATATAAAATATAAAATAAACATTTGTTTTTATGATGTGGACCAATCACTACACTCAGCAAACAGTTTTTGTGTGTGTTTGTTTTTCTGTGTCAAATTTTTTATATACGCACAAATTTTTTTGCATGCGAGAGTATCAAAATTTTTGAGAGCTTAAAAACATTTTCCTTACGTTTAATGTATTAAATAATATTATATATAGGTTATTATAATAAAATATTAATATAAGTGGGGTCACATGCTATGTGTCATATCATGATTGGTCCACATTATAGGACAATAGTATTATTTTAATCTGATATATTAAAATAATATTTTACTAAATAAGTGGGCCCATGCATGCCACGTGTCATATCATAGCTGGTGGGGGTGTATTTAATGCTACACCACGTTATGTGCATGTGGTTGGCATGTATATCATGCCATCACATGCACAAGGGTATTATCATCCTAAAGAAAAATAGGGGTCTCAGGTCCCCAGTTGCCAAAAGTGAACATCAGGGTCCCTTTTTGCAAAAAATTCCTGAAATTAAATACCCACCCGGCCCATTAGTGAGGGGTAGGGGTGGCAATTCTGGTTCACGGGTCGGGTTCGGGTTGGGTCAGGTAAAGACCAATTTAACAAAGGCCAAACCTGAAACTGACCCGTTTAACAAAGGCCAAACCTAAACGGGTCAGGTTTATCAACCTGAACCCGACCCGACCCGCCACAGCACAGGAGAGGAGGGAGAAGAGGATGCAGCCCTCGGCTATCGGATCTGGCCGGAGACGGGGGGAGCTGGGACAGCGATGGGGCTCGCGGTCGTGGTCGGTGAGGCTCGTCGGTGCTGAGGTAACCTTGGGGAGGTCGAGGACGACGACGGGAAGGAGTGGGAGCTCTCACCACCCAAATCTGGCACCTCCCGCTGGCCTCCTTGCACGACTCCTCTCAAGGACCCCCGCCCATTGCTGACACGGGGAGATCGTGACAAGGGGAGATGAGACCGCGAGTGGAGATCGTGACAGGGGGGGAGATGAGATCGCTACAAGGGGATATGAGATTGGGAGGGGAGATCGCGACAGGGGGGGGGGATGAGATCGGAGGGGGGATTGCGACAGGGGGGCGATGAGATCGCGACCGGGGGGACCTAGCCACAGATGGCGAGGAAGGCGTCGACGAGCTGAATGGTGCGGCGGGAGTAGGCGGCAGTGTCGAGCCACGAGGGGCTGGAGAAGGTTGTAGCACATGCTTGGGCTTTGATCGTCGATGAGGACGACGGTGCCGTTCACGCATGTGGTGGTGAGGTTGGCGCTGCTGCAGAGGGAGTCGAGGCCGAAGGGCCACCGGAGGATGGAGCCGACGATGGATGGATTCGGAGTGCGAGGAATTGAGATCGTGAGGGGAAGATCGTGACATTGGGGGGCTAAGGCATGAGAGCTTGAGAGTTGAGATCGTGAGGGGGAGAGAAAGGGTTACGTGGAGGCGCGAACCCGACCCGACCCATTTATTCACGGGTCATAAATAGGTCGATTTGTTTATGACCCGAACCCGATTATACCCAACCCAAACCGGTTTATTTCGGGTCGGGTTCGCGGGTCACGATTTGGATTGCCACCCCTAGTGAGGGGAATGGTAGCAGGCTCGATATTGTCTAATTAACTAACATGAACTCTTCATTAGCAAGGAAATCTATCTCATAAGGAATTCCGTTACTGCCATATTTATATTGTTAATTAATAATTACGGGTTTTAATAGGGAGCACCATAAGTAGATCTTATCCTACTAATAAAACAACAACCATTGGATTTAACTCCTAAACACCATCTTAGAGTTTAAAAGACTCTTATACCCTTCTCTCTATTATTATCACCAGACCCCCTTTAAAACACCTCCCCCACCTCCAGATCTGGAGCTGCCCCCACCCCCAGATCCGTCACCGGCAGCCGCCGCCCCCATATCCAAATCCGTCGTCGACTGCTCCCAGATCCAGATCCGCCGTCGCCTCCAACCCCAGATCCGTCGTCGGCCGCTCCTAGATCCCGATCCGCCGCCACCGCCACCACCACCGCTCCCAGATCCGCCGTGCCCCACCCACAGATCCGTCGTCGCCCCCAACCCCAGATCCGTCGCCGGCCGCTCCTAGATCCCGATCCGCCGCCACCGCCACCGCTCCCAGATCCGTCACCGGCTGCTCCCAGATCCTGATCCGCCGACGCCCCACCCCCAGATCCGTCGTCAACAGCTCCCACACCCAGATCCGTCGTCAACAGCTCCCACCTCCATATCCGACCAGCCGCTCCCACCTCCATATTCGTCACTGGCCGCTCCCACCTCCATATCCGTCGCCGGCCGCTCCCACCTCCATATTCGTCGCCGGCCGCTCCCAGATCAGTCGCCTGTCGCTCCCAAATCCAAATCCGCCACCGCCCCCACCCATCAGCGCCACTGAAGCCACACAGCCCCCCACCCCCGCAACTGCTCTCCTCCTTCCGCCTCTGGACCCCGCAACATCCACCCCTCAGCACCACTCTGGCGCACCCTCTCGGCGCTCCTCTCCTCCTTCCTCCTCTAGACCCCGCAACCACCGCGGCCTCTTCGGGAAGCAGCGCCGCCCCCTGCTCAGCACCACCGCACCCGACGTCTCCACCGCCATCCACCATCAGATCAAAGGACCTCTCACCGCTACAACCCTCCTCCGTCCATTCTCCGGCCAGATCTGGCGACCAAGCACCGCCGTCCTCTCCTAGCTCGCGGTACCTCTTCTCCACGAGCTCCAGCGCCGCCTCCTCTCAACTATGTCGCCTCCGGCCTTCCCGGTTCATCCGGCACCATATCCGACCACCTCGTCGACAGGCGACCCTTCCCTGACCGTTCCTCGGCGAGATCCGCAATCATCACAGTGATAGGTAAATTTGCAATTGTATATTGTGATAGTAGTTGAAGTTATTTTTGATTGTAGTATTGATATTTATTTTTTCAAAGTAACATGCTTCATGATATGTTTTTGCAGAATCATCGATTGTCGCTCTTCTGCATTGGGATTGTTGTTTTGCATTGAGATCTTAGAGCCTAATTTAACAAAACTTTTAGCTCTCTTTGACATTTATTAGGAACTATGTAGTGAATTTATTTATGTTTTTTGGACTACTTTTGTTATGAACAATTTGATTAATAAAGTTTTATTTGTAATGCTCTTTTTATTTTATATTGAATGTATGTCAATCGATAAGATCATTGGATCAAAATTGTATTTACAATGTAACAGGTAGCTAGTCTACGATTTGTGGCAATGAAGATTGTCAATAACCTTCAGTTGTGATAACAATTATTGTCACTAACAAATGTAATTGTGACAATAATAATGTTTTGTCACTATTTATGGTTTTTGTGACAATAAGAGTTGTCATTTTAACTTTTTTCGTAACCAACATCACATTTGATTGTGACAATAATTGTTGTCACTAACAAATATCTTTTGTGACAACAATTAATATTGTCATCGATAATATAATTAGTTACAACACTTGTTGTCACATACTAAAATTAGTGACGCGAATTAGTGTCAACAAATCTAATATATGTTCGTCACTAAATCCTTACCAGTGACGAGAGAAAAATATTGTCACAGAAAGAATTAGTTAGTGACAAGAATTTTGTCACTAATAAATCACTAATTCACACCCCATCCGTTGCTAATACGATAGTGACGCCCACAGTTGTCACTAAAAAAATAGTTATCAGTGACAAGACACATTTGTCGTCACTAACATATTAGCAACGGCTACACAAGCTACAATTGTTGTTGTCACTACTGTCGTCACTAAAGAATGTTCAGTGGCGAGAACCATGTTTGCAGTGACACAACGTGTTCTCACTAAACATCCTTTTTCTTGTAGTGCCACCATCCCTCATGAAGACATAAGTCAGGGACATCAACATCCATATCTAGCACTTGAAGTGGAAGTCAACACGATCTCTACACCTCAATATCACAATTCAGATGAACATAATTATGTCGCAACCTCAATCAATGCAAGATCATAACAACATAATCTCGCCCTAGTCCTCCTACCCATTCCTCGGTCCTAGAGCTAGATTTGAGCTACCCGAGTTTTCGGATCGGCGATCGAGCCCATCGCCCGCACCTAACCTTATTGTTTCTAATGAATACAACATGCATGAACCTATTCAAGCAGCTAGACCTAGGTGTCTTTACATGCCAAATCATCATAACAATAGTCCAACATGCCGAGGCAGCATGATAACAAGCTAAAAGAGAATAATTAAACTACATAGTCACCAATGCACATCAAGGGACAATACTTATTCGATCATACATAACATCATTCATGCATTGAAACCATGCATAATCTCATTCCATACATACAGGGCACACCTTCAACCCAATTAATCTAAACATTCCCAAGGGGTATTACTCCCTTGCTTAACCCACAAATAAAATAGAAACGGACGCACCACCGGCCCTAGGCATAAACATGATATAATAGTACGCAATTAAAGTAATTAACATGAAATTATGAGAATTGAATAGGGGAAGGAACAACTGGCAATAAAGGATAGCAATTGACATTAACTACGGGACAACAACAAAATTCAGCATAGACTAAATCGAGGATTCACATTTAAGCCAATCTATTAGACATGATGAATTCAACAGAAAGTAAAGGGAGTCCCAAAATTTGTTGTTATGTGGTCCTTTTACTGGCTCCTGATCGGTCGACATTTGGCCCAATCGGTCGGAAGTCCAGAACCTGGAACAATCAAGCATTCAACTAACTTTTATTTATGTTAATGCTGACATGAAACCAATTCGAATTAAATAGAAGGGATGTCGCGCCCCGACCCGCGAAAGCCCAACCGGGTCGGGGATGCGAACCGGAACCTAACTAACTGCGGAAAATTTTGGCGATGGATCCATCTAGTCTACTGGTTTCCCGAAGCAATTCATTAAACAGTCTCAATTAACAATTCTAACATCAACAGAAACCTCAAGCACGAAGATTACAATTCCAAAGTACAAGACTACAAAACCTCGAAGAGGGGAAATCAGTTACAAATATTTATACACTCATGTAGGAGGCTAACCATACAAGGGTTCAGGAACAGAAAGATCACCACTCAAACTCTGCCAGGCGCCTTCGCACCGCCGATCAACTGCCCGGTAGAGGCCACCGAAGAGGAGGTAACGCCTGCACCTGCAAAATGCAGTCCGGGTAGAAGTGAGCAACTAAGCTTAGCAGGGAAACTACACTCAGAAAGGATCGATCCTGTTGGGTTCTCCGGCGATCGGCCGGCGAGAAATACCATCGAAAAACTCTACCAGATCCCACAAAACCTTGGGGTCTGGTAGTACGAAGGACCACGAATCCAAAATCAGTACTTATACTAAAAACCGACGAGCGTGTAAAGAGTTCTACTCAAATCAAATACAAACAAGCTCAAACTCACCAAAAACTCGAAAAACAGTAGGTAGAATCCCTATCTCGACTAGAGCAGCTTCAATCCCAGTTGCCAATCCAAATATCGCTCTCAATCTCTTCCAAATCTAGCCAGATCTGAGCTCAGGAACGGCGGATTTCAAAAGAGATTCAAGAAGGGGGTTGCGTCCGTTTTATAGACGGATGAACAGCCTTATGAATCATCGATCATTTCCTCAAGAGATGATCGATCACCCATGACGAACCGCCTTGCTTCTTGACACTAAATGATCGATCCTTCCAGCGAGGAATGATCGATCATCACTAAATGATCGATCCTTTTAGCAATGAATGATCAATCATTTAGGTGCATAAAGCTAGACTTGGGCTAAAACAAAAGCCCAAGCCCGGATCTTTCAATCCCGGGTGCATCTAACCGTTCTAAACAAACATTATCACAAACATGGTCAGTGTGTGCACACCGGGTGTGAAACAAACCGACAATCCACAATTTACCAAATTGCCCTTGCAGCCCAAGAAACAATGCGATCCACTGGATTGCGCGCTCGTCGCGAAACATGCAAACGAGCCATGGGCCCGACCTAGCAGGTCGACCCAGGAGTAGAGGGACAGGTCCTCACAAGGGAAGTACAAGACCTACACTTCGCAGCCTACCTATCAGCAACCACCTTAAGCAGTCTAAAAGGAATTGGAAAGGAATCGGTGGGGAGAAAAAGGGAATACAAGGAGGTTAAGCATAACTATCGATCGAATCAAAACCTCAGCCAAAACCCAATTGATCAAGTTGGAGGGAAGTGAGCAAAACTACAGTTAACCCTACAATTATCATCCCAATCACGAATACCCACTATCGAACTTCAGCAGCAAGGGGCAAAGCCACTAGCACCTTGCCGACAAGTAACCAACTACACAAGAACACAGCCAACAAGGGTCAAATGCTCTACAACCATTCAATCTACTCCCCCTAGATCCAAAGCAGAGAAGGGAGGGAAGCAAGGAATGGCAAACCATGGCAATAGGGGAAATGAGGAGGAAAAAACAGAGGAGACAAGGAAGCAATCCACCCAGAATAGACGCTAAGAATTAGAATGATACGAGCGGTCTACTCGTAATCCTCTCGTATCGGGTCTCTACTGCTCCAATCGATCAGAATCGGCCTGATCGGACTTGATTTGAGTCCAATTGGCTGATTTGGCTAGCTGGATCGGATCTGGCTGAGCCTGATTGGATGGGACTTGACTGGGTCAAGTCTGAATTGATCTGGATCAGGTTGACCAGGTTCAATTGGCTGGATGTGTGGCTGAGTCAGTTGGTTGGGCTGAACCAGCCTGGATCCGAGGGCTGAGAGTCGCCGGAGTGGATCGCCGGTGTAGGGGCGGCGGCGGCGGTCGGGATCTTGTCAGGAAAGGTCGTTGGACGATGGGGAAGAGATCCACCGGCTCAGATCTGGGAGATGGGTGGCGGATCCGCCGGATCTGGGGAAGATGGCGGTGAAGGTTGGGTTGGGCGGCGTCGGGGACGACGAGGGAGGCTCCGGGAGTGGCTTAGGAAGGCTGGGATCGGTTTAGGGAGGTCGCGAAAGGGTTTTAGGATGGTTTGGAGGTGGGATAGGGATCGGACAGGGGGTTGACGGCGACGGCTGTGAAGTGGGAAACGGTGAGGAGGTCGCGCGGGAACGACGATGGACGGCAGGGAAGATATAGCCAGAGTCGTGGGAGGGAGGGGAAGATAGTGGAGGTCTTGGATGGCGACGTGGGCGGCCGGAGAGGGCTTGACGGAGGAGAGGCCGGCGGAAGCTAGGGTACGGGAGAGAAGAGAGGGGAGGAAGAAGACGATGATGTGGCAGGTGACGAGGAGAGAGAGTGTTGACGTGGCGCTGACGTGGAGTAGAGAGAAAGTGATGGGGAGAGAGAAACACTGGTGGAGGTGATGCCGACTACGGAGAAGATGACCGACGGGGAAGAAGGTGGATCAATGGTGGATTTTCGGGTGGAATCTACATTATACTCCTATGATATTCTACTCCTATGATATTCTATGAACTATTCTTAACTCTTCATCATTCATCCATGCATAACCTAATACAAACTACTAAGGTCCTTTTATAGAGACCTTGACAGAGTCCTAATCCAACTAGAAAACCCCTTTGCTTAATTAGCAAGTAATAAGGCTTTCTGACTCAACTCAACCTCCTAACTCAAATGGACTCTTAATTAATTCCTAACAATCAAATATCAACTAGGACTCAAATAAATATAAAAGACTAATGATAAATACTAATTAAATACGAGTCCAGTTTGGTTCCTCTTCTGGGTTCGAGTCCAGTTGGTCGAGTCGGATCGACTCGTATCATAGAACCCAAAGCTCAGCTTTGAAATCCCAATGACATCCAACCACAATCCACGAACAGCAGAGAAGAGGGGGACCAGAGACCCAAATCTGAGAGCGAGGGAGAACAGGGGAAGCCAACACCTTGAGCAACCCATGGCAGAAAGGGGAGGAACAGAGAAGATGCAAACAGGGAACGGGAAGAACACCACCGGAGCCACAAACACAAAACACATGAATAAATCCCAAGCTAACAACATCGCAATCCAACAAACCAGAGTAAGGGGAGAAATCTCATCAAGAAAAGCTATAGATACAAAGAGAAGAGGGGGGCATCGGCAGCAAAGAGAAGAGGGGGGCATCGGCAGCAAAGAGAAGAGGGGGGCATCGGCAGGTAAACCACGAAGCCAAAACCGAGCGAAAGCGGAAATCCCCCGCTAACATCGACGAAAACCATCAAAGCCAGAGGAAAGGGGAAGAAATCTCATCAAAATCTACCACTAATCCAAGGATACAAACAATGGTAGCAAAGCGAAGAGGAAGAACATCAACAGGGCATCAAAGTCCTAATCTAGCATGCATCGAACCATCCTACGAGCCTAATATGAGATTAGGGCAGGGTTCCCTACCTCTCTTCTCTCCTCCAACCGCAGTCGCCGTCGCTATCGCCGATTGTGATGTCCTCAGATCACAAGCGCCACCGCCTCTCTCTCTCTAGCCGCGGTTGTCATCGCCATCACCAAGCTCCTCTCCAGTCACATTCGCCATGATACGAGCGGTCTACTCATAATCCTCTCGTATCGGGTCTCTACTCCAATCGATCAGAATTGAGTCTGATCGAACTTGATTGAGTCCAACTGGCTGGTTTGGCTAGCTGGTGGTGATTGCCTTAATGTCGTGGATAAACCTTGGCCCTTCATTAATTGTGAGCTTGCAATCTTCTCCATTCTTAATTTCTTGAATTAATCCACTAAGTGTTGTTTTGAACCTCTTAGCTTGAGCTCTTGTGACTGGTCCTAAAGGCATCTGAAATGGTTCTTGACTCTCTTTGTCAGTCCTAGCCATGGTCCCATCATTCCCCCTCCTCTTCAAAAGGATTTGTCCTCAAATCATCACCTGCATCAAAAGGGGATAGATCAGAAACATTAAAGGTAGAGCTAACATTATACACACCGGGTAAATCCAGCTTTTATGCATTGTCATTGATGCGCTCAAGAACTTGAAATGGACCGTCCCCGCGTGGAAGGAGTTTGGAACGCCTTTGTTCGGGAAACCTTTCCGTTCTCAAATGCAACCAAACCCATTCCCCGGGTTCAAAAACCAGCTTCTTTCTTCCTTTGTTGGCTTGCTTCGCATATTGCTCAGTCCTTCATTCAATGTTGAGCCGTGCTTTCTCATGGATCTGCTTAACAAATTCAGCTTTGCTTTTCCCATCTAAGTTAACACGCTCACAAATTCAGTTCTATTGACAACTTCAGTTTGACCATCAGTTTGGGGGTGACATGTAGTAGAAAACAATAGCTTAGTCCCTAACTTTCCCCACAAGGTTTTCCAAAAGTAACTCAAGAACTTAGCATCCCGATATGCAATCTCACAATCTCTCGAAAGAACAATTCAGCTATATTTGAAGCATCATCAGTTTTGTGACATGGGATAAAATATGCCATCTTAGAAACCTATCCACGACAACAAATATTGAATCCCTACCCCGTTTTGTCCTGGGTAAACCTAAGACAAAATCCATCAAAATGTCAATCCAAGTCTTACTAGGTATTGGCAAAGGAGTGTACAAACCGTGGGTGGGGCTGCACTCTTGATTTGGCCTGCTTACAAGTGATGCATCTACCACAAATTCTCTCAACATCACGTTTCATGTGTGGCCAATAAAAGTGCTCATGTAAGATGCCAAATGTTTTAGCTACACCAAAGTGCCCCATTAACCCTCCACCATGGGATTATTCCCTTACTAACAAGTCACGCAGGGAACAATTAGGCACACACAATTTATTTTCTTTAAACAGATAATCATCATGCCTAAAATACTTTCCAAACGCAGATTTCTCACAAGATTGATACACATCACTAAAATCATGATCAGAAACATATAATTCTTTGATGTGCTCAAAACCAAGTACCTTTACATCAAGAGTGGAAAGTAAAACATACATGCGGGATAGTGCATCCGCCACGACGTTCTCCTTCCCTTGTTTGTATCGTATCACATAAGAAAACGTCTCAATGAATTCCACCCATCGCGCATGCCTTTTGTTCACCTTGTGTTGGCTCTTCAAATGCTTTAATGACTCATGATCAGTGTGTATCACGAATTCCTTAGACCATAAGTAGTGCTGCCATGTCTCCAATGCTCGAACCAATGCGTACAATTTCTTGTCATAAGTAGGATAGTTTAAGGTTGCCCCACTTAGCTTCTCACTGAAATATGCGATTGGCCTTCCTCCTTGCATAAGAACAGCTCCTATTTCAGAACCTGAAGCATCACATTCAATCTCAAATGTTTTAGTAAAATCATGCAAAGCAAGTACGGGAGCATGTGTCAAATTTTCCTTGAGCAACTGAAACGCCTTTTCTTGCTCTTCACCCCATTTGAATCCAACGCTTTTCTTGATGACTTCAGTAAGTGGAGCGGCAATGCTACTAAAATCCTTCACGAATCTCCTGTAAAACTAGCAAGACCATGAAAACTTCGAACATTACCAACACTAGTAGGACTCGGCCACTCTTGGATTGCACAAATCTTTTCTTCATAAACCTATATACCTTGAGCACTTCAACAAAACCAAGGAACACAAGCTTATCGGTGCAAAAGGTGCATTTCTTCAAGTTAGCAAACAACTTCTCTTTTCTAAGTACATCTAGAACAGATTTTAAATGCTCAACATGATCTTCCAAGCTGTTGCTATAAATAAGAATATCATCAAAATAGACAACAACAAACCTGCCAATGAATGTTCGCAAAACATGATTCATTAACCACATAAAAGTGCTTGGTGCATTAGCTAACCCAAAAGGCATAACTAGCCACTCATATAAGCCATGTTTTGTTTTAAAAGCAGGTTTCCATTCATCACCTTCTCTCATTCTGATCTGATGATACCCACTCTTCAAATCAATTTTAGAAAACACACGAGCACCATGTAGCTCATCTAACATATCATCTAAAGGAGGAATAGGATGACGATACTTTACCGTGATATTGTTGATGGCTCGACAATCAATGCACATCCTGCAAGTCCCATCCTTCTTAGGAACCAAAATCACCGGAATAGCACAAGGACTTATGCTTTCCCTCACCTATCCCCTTTCCATCAACTCTTGAACTTGCCTTTGCAGCTCCTTTGTCTCCTCGGGGTTGCTTCTATAAGCTGGTCGGTTCGGGATGGTGGCACCGGGTATGAAATCAATTTGATGCTCAATTCCCCGAATAGGTGGCAAGCCATGTGGAACCTCCTCTGGAAAGACATCATCAAACTCCTGCAAGAGATCAGCAACAGAACTAGGCAAAGACACGATAAGTTAAACGTATTCAAATATGCCTCCTTGTACAATAGTACAATCATCGGTTGTCTTGAAAACATTGTTCGATTTATCTCATGTGCCTTTGCATAAAAGTTCTTTTTTTCACTATCTTTTTTATGCTCACTCTTTTTCTTTCTTTCACTCTTTCTCTTTTCATCACTCTCTGTTTGATACTCACTCTTTTTCTTTCTTTCACTCTTTCTCTTTTTCTTTCTTTCACTCTTTCTCTTTTCATCACTCTCTGTTTGATGCTCACTCTTTTTCGCTCTTTCACTCTTTCTCTTTTCATCACTCTCTTTTTGATGCTCACTCTTTTTCTCTCTTTCACTCTTTCTCTTTTCATCACTCTCTTTTTCCAGCCTCACTTGATCATCATAAACCTGTTTTGGTGTCATAGGAACAAGAGTGATTGGCCTTTGATTGAACAAAAAAGAGTACTTGTCCATATAGCCATCATGCTTCACACGCCTATCAAATTGCCAAGGCCTCCCAAGCAGCAAATGTCCAGCTTGCATAGGCACCACGTCACACAACACCTCGTCTTCATATTTACCAATTCAGAAGGAAACTAACACTTGCTTGTTTACCTTCACTTCACCACTATCATTCAGCCACTGTAGCTTGTATGGCTGCAGATGCTTGAGTGTGGGTAGCACGCAAACGGTGGTGTCACACCCCGACCCAGAAAACCCATCCGGTCCGGGGCGTGAGGGTCCAAAACTCTAAAAATCAAATGGCGAGAGTCTCCTCTTGATACAAGTCGATCCGACTCGACCAACTGGACCCGCACTCAGAAGAGGAACCAAACTGGTTTAGCCTCTTTCCTAGTTTGGCTTGGACATCCCCAGTTCAAACTGGAGTATTTAATTAGTATTTATTATTAGTCTTTTATATTTAATTGAGTCCTAGTTGATATTTGTTTGTTAGTAATTAATTAAGAGTCCATTTGAGTTAGGAAGTTGAGTTGAGTCTTAAAGCCTTATTACTTGCTAATTAAGCAAGGGGGTTTTATAGTTGGATTAGGACTCTGTGAAGATCTGACCTTAGTAGTTTTGTAATCAATTAAGAGAATTATGATGAATTAAGAATAGTTGAGTAGAATATCATAGGAGTAGAAGTAATGTAGTTTCCACAGAAATCCACCATCGATCCACCTTCTTCCCCGTCGGTCATCTTCTCCGCAGCCGGCATCGCCTCCATGGACTTTCTCTCTCCGCCATGTCAGCGCCATGTCATCACCTTCTTCCTCTCCTCTTTCCTCTCCCGTGCCCTAACCCAACCTTCACCGTCGGCCATCCTTCCCTAGCCTCTCTGGCCGTCCCCATCGCCAACCAAGGCCACCATCCTCTTCCCCCAAGCCCCATGACCTCGGCCAGCACCTCCACTTCTTCTTTCGTCCTCTTCGGCGCCTTCCCCGGCAACCCGACCTCCGTCCCCTTCGTCGTCAACCCCTGTCTGACCCCGATCTCACCCCCAAACCTTCCTAAATCCCTTCCCCGGTCTCCCTAGACCCGATCCCGACCGTTCCCGTGATACGAGGTCGAACCGAGCCATTCCAAGAAGGGACCCACGTCCTTGCTTGGATGGGCCCACGCCAAGGAGTTGGCTGCACCCAAGTCCCTTTGGGCGTTCTAAGCTCAGCCGGCCAAAGGAATCCTATTCCTAGCTTGTTTGCTTACTTAGTTGATTTCCTAGTTAGTAGTTATCTTGATTGAGTCAGTTTCCTAGTTTGAGTTCAGTTTATGATTTGCTTTATTAGTTCCTATTAAGAGTCCTAGTAATTAGGAAGTTGAGATAAGATTGAGTCTTATTAGAAAAGTCTGGTTACTTGCTGATTAAAGCAAGGTAGTATTCAGGTTGTAGTAGAACTCTCTTGAGGCCTCTATAAAAGGACCTCCATAGCTTGTAATTATGCATGGACGAATTTATGAGAGTTATTATTTAGTAGAGATAAATCCTAGGAGTAGAAGTAATATAGGAGTAGCTGTAACCTAGTTTCCTCATAATCCACCAGCCACCTTCCTCTCTCTCTACAGCCGGTCCTTCTCCATCACTGGTCTCCTTCTCCGCTGCCGTCCACTCCTTCGCCACCATCATCACCACTACCAGCCATCACCCACGTTCTCCAAGGATTGGATCTCCAAGAGAAGCCAGCCAGCCCTAGAGGAGCTGCAAGGTATCCCTCTTCTCATCCGTCTCCTCCTCTAGTCTTCGCCTTCCTCGTCGAATACCTAGGGTCCTTCTCCTAAAACCCTAAAGGTATCTCTCGACCTAGCCATAGATTTGGCTAAAGAGGATCTGAGATAAGGCAAGAGACCCAGATACGAAAGCCCTTGAGAAGGTGCATCGTATCATCCCGACTACCGCCCAGCCCCTTCGTCGTCCCCGACGACGGCATCCTCTAAACCCACCGGCTGACATCCTAGATCCGGCCGATCTGCCACCTACCTTGATACGAGTCAATCCGACTCAACCAACTGGACCCGAACCCAGAAGAGGAACCAAGCTGGTTCAGCCTCTTTCCTAGTTTGACTTGGACTTCCCTCGTTCAAACTAGAGTATTTAATTAGTATTTATCATTAGTCTTTTATATTTATTTGAGTCGTAGTTGATATTTAATTGTTAGGAATTAATTAAGAGTCCATTTGAGTTAGGAAGTTGAGTTGAGTCAGAAAGCCTTATTACTTGCTAATTAAGCAATGGGGTTTTTTAGTTGGATTAGGACTCTGTCAAGGTCTCTATAAAAGGACCTTAGTAGTTTGTATTAGGGAATGCATGGATGAATGATGAAGAGAATTATGAATTATTAGGAGTACTTGATAGATTATCATAGGAGTAGAGGTAATGTAGATTCCACCAGAAATCCATCATAGATCCACCTTCTTCCCTGCTGGTCATCTTCTTCGCAGCCGGCACCGCCTCAACCGGAATTTCTCTCTCCCCGTCACTTTCTCTCTCCTCCACGTCAGCGCCACATCAGCACTCTCTCTCCTCGTCACCTGCCACGTCACCGTCTTCTTCCTCTCTTCCCTCTCCCGTGCCTGAGCCTCACACCGTCCACTTCCGTCCAGCTTCTCCGGCCGTCCCCGTTGCCGACCAAGGCCTCCATCATCTTCCCCCAAGCCCCACGACCTCGGCCAGCTTCTCCACTTTCTCCGTCGTCCTCTCCGACGCCTTCCTCTGCAACCGGACCTCCGTCCCCATCTCCGTCAACCCCGTTCCGACCCCCGATCTCACCCTCAGACCCCTAGAAAACCCTCGCCACATTGCCTTAGCCCTTACTCCGGTCTTCTCCGACGTCCTAAAGCCCCGCAGAACCCTCCCCGTCGCCCCCGACGCCGGTCAACCCAAACCCGCCGCCGTCGATCTCCAGATCCCGTCGATCCAGCATCCTTCTGGCCAATCCACTCCGGTGGATATCTTCCCCATCACCCCGCAACCCTTCCTCACAATATCCCAACCGTTGCCGCCGCCCCTACGCCGGCGACTCCTCAGCCATTGGATCAAGTCCGGTTCAGCCAGCCAGCTGATTCAGACTCAACCCAAGTCTAATTGGTTTAGCCAAGCCAGTCAATCCGGATCTAGCCCAATCCAACTTGGTCAGCTTGATCCAGATCACTTCAGACTTGACCCAGTCAAGTCCCATCCAATCAAGCTCAGCCAGATCCGATCCAGCTAGCCAAATCAGCCAATTGGACTCAAATCAAGTCCGATCAGGGCGATTCTGATCGATTGGAGCAGTAGAGACCCGATACGAGAGGATTACGAGTAGACCGCTCGTATCATACCTCCCAGATCCGAGCCGTTGGATCTCTTCCCCATCAACCTACGACTCTTCCTGCCAACATCCTGACCGCCGCCGACACTTTTAAGCCGGCGATCCACTCCAGCGACCCTCAGCCATCCGATCCGGTCCGGTTCCGCCAGCCAACTTGAATCAGACTCAGCCCAACCTTAACCGGTTCAGCCAAGCCACTTAATCCGGATCCAGCCCAATCCAACCGGTTAACCTGATCCAGATTAACTCAGACTTGACCCAGTCAAGTCCTATCCAATCAGGCTCAGCCAGATCCGATCCAGCTAGCCAGATCAGCCAATTGGACTCAATCAAGTCCGATCAGGCCAATTCTGATCGATTGGAGCAGTAGAGATCCGATACGAGAGGATTACGAGTAGACCGCTCATATCACCTCTATATTTCCTCAATTTGAACTCTTTGCAGTTTATAATTTTGCGACACATTAAAACAATGATTCTAACAATCCTAAATTCAACAATAACACAATTCTACAATCATTATTTCACTAATTGGTACAAGTTCTGATTCAGCATTTATTTATACAACAATTTCACCAACCCTTAATACATAATTTAATACAGATAATCAAATCTTGGAAGAGGGAAATTATACATTTAATATAACTGTAAATGTACAACTGTTAACAGAAAAGGGGTGAACCCCCAGGGTCCTCAAGCACTCCTCGAACTCCAAGTCTACGATCACCTCGAGAACTCACCACGACCACCGACCAACTGTCCGGTGTCAACCCTCAAGTCATCTGTCTCAGTATCCGAAGTACAGTCCACAACATCCCCCGCTGTTGTCGCTCTAGCATACTGAGCCAGGTAATCCAACCAACCCGCTTTCTGCCACGCGGTGTGAGTACCAAGAACAGAGGAATGTACTCCCAACCACACCACCCTCCAAGGGTAGGTGTCGGAGAAGAGTACGCGAAACTGTTCTCAACCACAACCAACAGTGTCCCTAGTGGCCCTGACAAGCGCACGCATCACCTCAAAAGGAAGCAAGAAAACCAACAGCTTCCAAGTGAGCGACACTCAATGATGTCCAAGGCATCAAGGATCCAGAACACCTCCTTTACCTTGTCCTCTACTGTCGAAAGATCTCCAACACCGCCCCTGAACCTCAATCGGTTTACATCTCAAAATTTTGAGAGCACAGAGGCAACACCTCCTATTCCCTACTCGCTCATCTCCAGCATGAGGGGAGACACTGTCAGGTGAGGGAACGAACAACACCGGCGTGCATGCACATCTCTCCCTGAAACGTCATTTCATAGCCGAAAACCAACAAAACACAGCAACAATCGATAAAGGAAAAGCACGTCACACACGATCGCAAACAGACATTCAGGAATGTTCTAACCCTAGACTATCCTAATCCACGCTCAAAACCTTAACCGCAAGCCTAATCCTATCCTTGGGACCTACAACATGTTCTGATACCAAGTTATCACACCCGACCTAGAAAACCCATCCGGTTTAGGGCGTGAGGGTCCTAAACTCTAAAAATCAAACGGCGAGAGTCTCCTCTATATTTTCTCAATTTGAACCATTTCTCGATTTGTGCGTGTCATCCTTGCGCAGGGACCATGCTAATATTCTATCTTCCAATTTTATCGGATGTCTCCGAAGAGATTACATTTTGTTGTAAATATGGGTGAAATGTCATAGGATGTGTTGTCCATGGGCTATTTACAGGTTGTACTTGTGATTTCATGTGCCCGTGCTCAAGGGTCATGTCGAATTTTTCAGTAATTTTTGGGATAATTTGGATTTAATTGGGGCAGGGTGTGACATGCGGTCTCTCCTCTGGCCATGGGTCTCTCTCTCCCCCGATCGGGTCGCCGCTCTCCTCTCTGTCGAGCGGAATAGTGCCCTAACGAGAGAGAGAAGGGTCTAAGGGTGAGGTTTATATATGATTGGCTTAGGATTAGATCCTGGCTGTCCGATCAACCAGATATGATCCTAGCCGCTCAAATCTCATTCCTAACTATCGAACTCAAATCCTCCGATCTAGAGTACTCCTATTGGCCTAATCAAGCACATAGATCATCACATGGCCGTGTGTGCGTGACACGTCTGTGAAACCAGTTGATAGGGCGTAATTTGACCAAATTGCCCATGGGGCCCGCAAAGACGCAACATGATCAGCCGATCGGGGTCGACACGAAAACAGACCAAAACGAGTTTGGCCCTCGACCGACGCGGTCAAGCCAGCTTAGAGGAACGGGTCCTCACAGCCACCATACTTCAATGGAAAAACTATACCTATTAGAAGGATAAAATAGAGATTTTTATCAAATCTATGGATTATGAAGCATGGATCGTCATTGAAAATGGTCCTTTCTTTCCCATGAAGTAATTTGAAGAAATTCCTAAAGTGAAGAGTGAGTATACCCTGACCGATTTGAAGAACTTACAAATTAATGCCAAAGTCAAGAACTATCTATTTTGAGCCTTAACCCCTAGTGTGTTCAATAAAATATTGGCTTGCAAATCAGCTAATGAAATTTGAGACAAACTTGAAGTCATCTATGAAGGAACCAACCGAGTCAAGGAGTTTAAAATTAGCATGTCATGATTACGAATTATTTTGCATGAAGGCTGATGAGACAATTAGTGAAATGTTTATTTTCTTTATCAATATTCTTAATATACTTTAATCTTTTGGTAGAATATAATGATGAGATTGTAAGAAAGATCCTTAGATATCCCAAGATAACGGAAATCGAAGAAGTCAAAGATTTATCCAAATTATCCCTTGACGAGCTCATGGGTTCTCTCAGGACTCATGAAATGATACGAGTCGATCCGACTCGACCAACTGGATCCGAACCCAGAAGAGGAACCAAACTGGTTCAGCCTCTTTCCTAGTTTGACTTGGACTTCCCAAGTTCAAACTAGAGTATTTAATTAGTATTTATTATTAGTCTTTTATTGAGTCCTAGTTGATTGTTAGGAATTAATTAAGAGTCCCTTTGAGTTAGGAAGTTGAGTTGAGTCAGAAACCTTATTACTTGCTAATTAAGCAAGGGGGTTTTTCTAGTGGATTAGGACTCTGTCAGGTATGTATAAAAGGACCTTAGTAGTTTGTATAATGATGAATGCATGAGATGAATGATTAAGAGTAGTTGATAAAATATCATAGGAGTAGAATATCATAGGAGTAGAGATAATATAGCTTCCACCCGATATCTACCATAGATCCATCTTCTTCCCCGTCGGTCATCTTCCCCGCAGCCGGCACCGCCTCCACCAGTGTTTCTCTTTCCCCCGTCACTTTCTCTCTCCGCCATGTCAGCGACCCCACCTGTGAGTGCCCGTCCCTCAGACCTGACTCGACCAGCGTGGGTCGAGAGCCGGTTCCCTGTCGATTTGGTTCCGCGTCGGGCACGATCGGGCGATCGTGTGGCGGTTTGGACCCCAGGGGCATGTTGGTAAATATGCCCCCTGGTGGTCGGTTTCACACCCGCGTTGCACCCACGGCCTTGGATTGATGTATGTGGTTGTTTAGAATGGCTAGGTGGGTCCGGGATCGGAAGATCCCAGATCGGGCGCGCTAGAGCTCGCTATCGGGCTCGTGAGCGGGCTTTCGACCCGTTAGAGGATCCGGCCCATTAGAGGGCCTGGTGAGTGGAGGGTGGTTGGAACAGTTGGCTCCAACCCCCTACCCGCTCCCCTCTCTTCTCTCCTCTCTTCTCTCCTTCCCTTCTTCTCTTCCTTGGCTGGTTCTTCCTTCTCTTCTCCACCGACAGCTCCTCTTCCTCTCCCTTCTCCCCTTCTCCTCCGGCTGGGCTAAAGCTTGGAGGACTGAGCTTGAGCAGAGGATCTTCGTGGCAAGGTTGGCTGGACGCGTGGAGAGCTTCTTTGCTGTTGAGGTAGGTGTTTCTACCTCGATCCTTGGATCGGGTTCTACTAGGCTAGGATGTTTATGGTTGTACTGTGAATGCCATGTTAGAATGCTTGTAGTTCCTGGTGTGCAATGTAGGTCATTCTTTGTATTCTTGCTTTGCAAATTATGGTATTGTAACGGTTCGTTTTCCGTATTGTCGAAGTTTCGTCGGTTTTGGTTTTCCGACCTAAAATGGGATTTAACCGTCCAAATCTGGATTTCTTTGCATCATTAGATCCCTCACTTCAAAATACACTTGCTTGCAAAGTTTGATTGTATTCTAACATGTTTTGATCCTTCAAATCTTAGAAAATGGATTTTCGGAATACTGCGTTTTGAGCTCGACGGTCGATCGGTGCATCGACCGTCAGGCTCGACGGTCGATCGATGTATCGACCGTCCAGCTTTAGTATGTTGCTTTGGGCCTGACGGTCGACCGTCGGATCGACCGTCGCATCGACCGTCGGGCTCTGTTGAGATTTTGGGTCCCCAGGGTCGATGGATCGATCGACCGTGGGACCTTAGCTTTTTCGCCTTTTACCTGACGGTCGACCGTCGGATCGACCGTTGCATCGACCGTCAGGCTCTGGTTGGTTTTGGGCTATTCAGGGTCGATGGTTGGATCGACCGTCGCCCTTGATTTTCTTTGTGAGGGCCTCACGGTCGATCCACGGATCGACTGTGGCATCGTCCGTGGCCCCACGGTCGATGCACGGATCGACCGTGGCATCGTCCGTGGCCTTTTGAACAGTGTTTTCTGGTTTTCCTTAAATGGCCTTCAATCTTGATTGAATCTTAAACATATAGGGAAGCTTGTAAGTGGATTTCATTATGTTTTCAAAGGACTTTCATCGGGTTTGATGTTTGATCCGAGTTCCCTCCCTTTTTGCAAACTTATGGTTATGCTTGCATTTAATTCTAGTTTTGATGGAAAATACATGTTTGGTAGAAATTAAATGCTTAGTTGTTTGCTTAACCATTAGCTAGCTATGAGTGCTAGCTAATGAGGAACTGTGTAACCTTAGCCTCTTGCCGGCGAGTGCCGAGGGCTATTGTATATCTGTGGAACTTATAACTGCTGATGGTCAATATAGAGACATCTAGGGTAGATGTTTGCTTAAGCTCATGCATTGTATGCATTAGAAGCATTTGAGGTTAGGCGGGCGATGTTTTAGGTCGCCGATCCGAGGCTCTCGGGTAGCTCGGATCTAGCCTTAGGACCGTGGATGGGTAGTCAGGATTAGGGTGTGATTGTTGATCTGAATCTTTGGTGATTGAGGGTTGCGATAGTCGGCTCGAATCTTTGTTTGAGGTTTAGAGGTCGTGTTGTCTTCCAAGCCCAAGTGCTAAGGATGCAACCGAGGAGCTCCCGACGTGGTCCCCATGCAGTGGTATCCCTGCTGGGTAAGGGTTAGAGCCTGCATGTTACTGTTTCCGTGGTCCTCCTGGTAACATGTTCAGGAGAGATGTTTCATGACAGGAACCCTTGGGACATCGGTGGGTTATGGGACCCGTGGCATCCTTTAGACTTAGGCTGGGGGACAACACTGTTGTTGTTTTCCTCCCTTCAGTGTGCCGTAGAGTAGAACCCTACTGGGCTTTTTGCTCATTCCTACCCGGGCTGCGTTTGCAGGTGTAGGCGGCAGTTCCTCCTCAGTGGAGCCAGCAGGTTCGGCTTTTGGCGGCGCGAGTACATCCAGAGGCGCCTGAGGTTTTGTTGGAGGTTATGATCAGTTGTACTCTTTTTGGATGTATATATATTTATGACTGTTGTACCCCTTTTTGGAGAACCTTTGGGATGTTGTATAAATCTGTATTCTGAAACTCAGACATTGTAAGACTTGATGTTATATTATGATCAAATCTGCTTAGCCTCTGGATCACTTTTGTTTAAATTGTTTATTCTTTCCGCTTGTACTGCGCCGGTTGATGATGAATAGTGTTAGGACCCTCACGCCCCGTCCTGGATGGGTTTTCTGGGTCCGGGTGTGACACCACCGACCCCGGCCATACCCTTCCCTCCGCCCTTCGTCCCCTCCGGCGCCGTTCCCAGGCAACCACAACCTCACAGCCACCGTCCGCCGTCCGCCATACGACCCGATCTCATCCCTAAACCATCTTAAACCCTTCCTCGTCTCCTCACGACCCGATCCCGATCATCCATGACCGTTCCTGGCCCCAGCCGAGCTCCCTCATCGTCCCCGACGCCGGTGAACCCAAACCCCCGCCGTCCATCTCCCAGATCCGGCCGATCCGCCACCTACCTCACCGATCCGAGCCAGTAGATCTCATCCCCACCTCCAGGCGACCCTTCCTGGAAGTATCCCGACCGCCGCCGCCGTCCCTACGCCGGCAATCTACTCCGGCGACTCTCAGCCCTCGGATCCAGGCTGGTTCAGCCCAACCAACCAATCCAGCCCAGGTCAAGCCTGATCCAATTCCTTGAGCCAAATTCGATCCAGATTCAGCTAAATCAGCCAATTGGACTCAATCAAGTCCAATCAGGCCGATTCTGATCGATTGGAGCAATAGAGACCCATTACGAGAGGATCACAAGTAGACCGCTCGTAACATGAAATGAACTTGCAGAGAAGCAATGATGAAGGAGAGAGAAAAAAAAAATCTTTGTTTTCCAGTCCTCACATAAGGAATCATCGAATTCCAGAGATGAAGACAATGATGAGGTGATAGAAAAGATCACAAGAACACCCCCAAAGGTGAAAAAGAAAATACTTCTTCTAACTTCAATGAAATTATTTGCTATAAGTGTGGGAAACCCGAACACTACAAGTCCTATTGCCCACAACTCAATAAACCTTCAAAAAAGGAGTATAAAAAGAAGAAGGCTATGGTGGCAACCTAGAGAGAAAGTGAGTTGAGCTACTCCTCCGATGAGGATGAACAAGGGGTTACTAACTTTTGGTTGATAGCACTTGAAGATGAAGAAAAACAAGATGATGAAGTAAATTATGAGCTTGGATTTGATGAATTATTTTGAAGCTTATCATTTCTTAGCAACTGACTTCAAGTTTGTTAAGAAAAATTATTATGCTAGGGGAAAGGACTTGGAGAGACTAACAGAGGAAAAACTAGATGCCATGCATAAGATTGACACCATAGAAATGGAAACACTACAAAACATTACCCCATTATGCAGCGGTTGTATTGCAGCAGTTGAGGAAGTGCTGCAATAAAATTAGATACGGCAGTGGTTTAGAACCGTTGCAAAAATGAAGTTCTATAGCAGCTGTTTTGGTTAATGTTGCAAAAAATATACAGCTTGTAGCGGTTTACATAACTGTCGCCAAAAGTTCTAGTTTTTGCGGCGGTTTATTAGGAACACTATGCAAACCACGGCTAGATCATGTTATATAGCAGCAATTTAATTGCAGCGCTTCTCATAACCGCTGCGATGTGGTACTTAAAAGGCGACGGTTTTGATAATTGTTGCAAAAGATAAATTGTTTGCGGCGGTTATGTTAACCGTCGCTTTTAGTTCTACTTATAGCAGCGGTTGGCATTTCTACTTATAGCAGCGGTTGGCATGCAGCGGTTTTCTAATTGCTGCAGGAATTACAGCTGTTTATATAACTGTCACTAATAGTTATATTTCTAACAACGGTTCATTAGCAACAGTACGTAAACCGCTGCTAGATGTTCTATAGTTGCGGTTCATTAGCAATAGTGAGTTCTGGTGGAGATAAAAAAATAAAATAAAAAAATGCGCACCAATCCCAAAACCCAACCACATACCGCGCGCGCGTTCGCGTTCGCAAAACCCATCCCCTAAAATATTCTTTCTGCCGATCCCAAACCCATCTCGCGACTCTTCCCTTACCCGGAAACCCATGTCGGAGACTCTTCCCTTACCCGGAAACCCATCTCGGCGACTCTTCCCTTACCCGGAAACCCATCTCGGCGACTCTTCCCTTACCCTGAAATCCATCTCCTCTCCGCTCAAGCTCCACCGTCTTCGTGCGATTCCTCCACCATCATCTCCGACCCCTCCCCTCACTCACTTCCCCGCCATCTACTATCATCCCCCTAGCCCACCGATCGACCGCGCCAAACCCATCCCTCTCCTCCGGGAAACCCATGTCTGCTCTAGCTCCACCATCTCCGTGCGCCTTCTCCACAATCTCCGTCTCTTGCCTAGTCTCGGCTCCTCCTTAGCCAAAGCTATGGCTAGGTCGAGATATACCTTTAGGGTTTTAGGCGAAGCACCCTAGGTATTCGACAAGGAAGGCTGAAGACTGGAGGAGGGAGACGGATGAGGAAGAGGATTACCTCGCAGCTTCCTTAATGGTTGGCCGGTTACCCTTGAGGGATCCAAGCCTTGGAGAACGTGGCAGCGGTGATGAGGTTGCGGAAGGAAGCACGACAGCCAAGGGAGACGCCATGGACTTGGGGTTGGACGGCGGAGGCGTGGATGACATCGATGGATGGCAGGCTGGTGGAGAGATAATCCGGCAGTTGAGAGAGATGAAGGTGGCTGGTGGCTTTGATGGCAATTAGGGTTACAGCTACTCCTATATTACTCCTAGGATTTATCTCTACTAAATAATAACTCCATTAAATTCATCCATCACCTAATACAAGCTATAGAGGTCCTTTTATAGAGGCCTCAAGAGAGTTCTACTCCAACCTGAATACCTTCTTGCTTGAACAGCAAGTAAACAAACTCTTACTAACTCAACTCAAACTGACTCCTAATAATCAGGAATGAACTAAGTAAGCAAGTGACTTGACTCAACCAAAACTAGGACTCAATTAAATAGAAACTAGCTAAGCACAAACTGAACTCAAACTAGGAAATCAACTATGTAAGCAAACCAGCTAGGGAATAGGAATCCTTTTGGCTGGTTGGGCTTAGGACGCCCAAAGAGACCTGGTTGCAGACAGCTCCTTGGCGTGGGCCCACCCAAGCAAGGACGTGGGTCCCTTCTTAGATTGGCTCAGATCGTCCTCGTATCATCCTCCCTCCCTGACCCTGCCTAGCCCGCCGATCGACCGCGCCAAACCATCCGTCGCCTCTCAAAAACCGATCTCTGCTCTAGCTCCACCATCTCCGTGCGCATGCTCCACCATCTCCGGCCCCTCCCGTGTCAAGCCCCGACCTAGAAAACCCATCCGGACTGGGATGTGAACTGACTAAACCTATTTCTATAATCGAACAACGAGAGTTTCCCCTGTATTTCCTCAATTTAAACCATGTGCAGTTTAAAATTTCATCTCAAATTAAAACAATAAATATAACAGTTCTAAATTCAACATGAATACAATTCGGCTATCATCATTTCACTGACTGACATAGGTTCTGGTACAACATCTATTTATACAACAATTCCACCAACCCTCATTATATAATTTAATACAGATGATCAAATCCTCGAAGTGAGAAATTTTACATTTAATACAACTACAAATGTACAACTATTAAGAGAAGGAGTGTTACGAGCGGTCTACTCGTGATCCTCTCGTAATGGGTCTCTACTGCACCAATCGATCAGAATCGCCCTGATCGGACTTGATTTGAGTCCAATTGGCTGAATCTAGATCGAATCTGGTTCAGATCAGGCTCAGATTGGGGTAGGACTCGATTGGGTCAAGTCTGGATTGATTGATTGGCTCTTGGAATTGAATCTGGCTCGGATTGGGTTTAATGGCTTGGCTGAACCTGATGGAAGTGGCTGAGCCAATTTGATTGGGCTGAACCGGAGTTGATCCAAGGGCTGAGAAGTCGCCGGAGTAGATCGTCGGCGTAGGGACATCGGCGTCGGTTGGGATGCTTCCAGGAAGGGTCGCCTGGAGGTGGGGATGAGATCTACCGGCTCGGATCGGTGAGGTAGGTGGCGGATCGGCCGGATCTGGGAGAGAAGGCGGTAGGGGTTTGGGTTCACCGGCGTCGGGGATGAGGGGTAGCTCGGCTGGGGCTTGGGACGTCGGGAAGATGGTCGGGAAAGGGTCGTGGAGAGACAAGGAAGGTTTTAGGAGGGTTTAGGGTGAAATCGGGGACGGGCGTGGGGTTGACGGCGAAGGGGACGGAGGTCGGTTGCCGAGGAAGGCGCCGGAGACGGTGAAGGGTGACGGGAAGGATATGGCCAGAGTCGTGGGAGGTAGGGGAAGAAGATGGCGGGTTTAGGTGGCGACGGGGCTGGCCGGAGAGGGAGAGAACGGCTGACGGCGGTGAAACTAGGGTTCGGCCACGGGAGGGAGACGATGAACAGTGGCTATTGACGTCGAGAGAGAGTGCTGACGTGGCGCTGACGTGGAGGAGAGAGAAAGTGACGGGGAGAGAGATATACCGGTGGAGGCGGTGCCGGCTGCGGGGAAGATGACCGACGGGGAAGAAGGTGGATCTATGGTAGATATCTGGTGGAAGCTATATTATCTCTACTCCTATGATAATTTATCAACTACTCCTAATAATTCATAACTCTTCATTCATCATTCATCATTCATCATTCATCATTCATCCATAACCTAATACAAACTACTAAGGTCCTTTTATAGAGACCTGACAGAGTCTTAATCCAACTAAAAAACCCCCTTGCTTAATTAGCAAGTAATAAGGCTTTCAAACTCAACTCAACTTCCTAACTCAAAGGGACTCTTAATTAATTCCTAACAATCAAATATCAACTAGGACTCAATAAAAGACTAATGATAAATACTAATTAAATAATCTAGTTTGAACTAGGGAAGTCCAAGTCAAACTAGGAAAGAGGTTGAACCAGCTTGGTTCCTCTTCTGGGTTCGGGTTCAGTTGGTCGAGTCGGATCGACTCGTATCAAGGAGAAACTCCACGATCGTCAATTACTCCTTGAAACCCCAAGTCCGCGATCACCTCGAGAATGGCGCGACCTGCATCGTCGATACAGCCCTGGTAGGAGTGAGCAAGAGAGCTTAGTAGGGTTCTACACTATTCTACGGCACACTGAAGGGAGGAAAACAACAACTATGTTGTCTCTCCGCCTAAGTCTACGGTATGCCAAGGGTGCCATTACCCTATTGATGTCCCAAGGGCTCTTGTCATGAAACCTCTCTCCTGAACATGTTACCATGAGGCTACGGAACAGTAACATGCAGGATCACCCTTACCCAAGCAGGATTCCCATGCCTTGGGGACCCACGTCGGGAACGCATCAACATCCATCCTTAGCACTTGGCCTTGGAGAAACAGCACGACATCTAAACCTCAATATCAATATAATATTCCTCCGACTACCTAATAATCCTCGAATGATAAAATAATCAGTCAACGCTACAATCGCATCCTAAACCACTGGCTAGCCAAACCCGGTCCTTAGGCTAATGCTTCTAATGCAATAAAATGTATGCAATGCTCACACGCACATCAAGAGGAATTCAGACATGCAGCAATATGTCAAGCAATATACATGTCTAGGCATAGCCTACGGCTCGCCAGGGGTAAACATGCTTAAAGCAGATAGAGGTCTAAACTACAACAATACAATATTCTAACGACGCCCACGGGCCGTTAACAAGCAACTACACACTTCAATCTGAAATTTGGCATTACAACGGCATCCACAGCCGTCAACCGCAATTTCTACAACGGGATACAACCCCGGCCAAACAAATAACAAACTACAACCATTACAATATACAACAACTAGGGCACATGATACGAGCGGTCTACTCGTAATCCTCTCGTATCGGGTCTCTACTGCTGCTCCAATCGATCAGAATTGGCCTAATCGGATTTGATTTGAGTCCAATTGGCTGAATCTGGGTAGTTGGATCGGATCTGGCTCAAGGAATTGGACCAGGCTTGACTGGATTGGGCTAAGTGGCTTGGCTGAACCGGTTAAGCTGGTTGAGCCAATTTGGTCAAGGTTGGATGGGATGATCCGATGGCTGAGGAGCCGCCGGAGTGGATCGTCGGCATAGGGCGGCAGCGGTCTGGGTCTTGGCAGGAAGGGTCGCCTAGAGGTGGGGATGAGATCCGAAGGGTTGGATTGGTAGGAGAATGGCTAGATCAACAGGATCTAGGAGGTGGCCGGCGGTGGGTTTAGAGGGGATCGACGTCGGGGACGACGGCGGGTTTCTGGAGTGGCTTAGGAAGATCGAGGACGGTTTAGGCAGGTCTTCCGGGAACTTAGGGGGGAATTTGGGAAGTTAATGGCGGTCGGGGTCGTGGAAGACGAACGGGGGCGGTGAAGGGGTTGGCCGAGGTCGTGGGCGATCGGGGAAGAGGATGGCGGGTTTAGGTGGCGCGGGGGTGGCCGGAGAGGGTACATGAATGCTACCGGCGGAGAAGCTAGGGTTTGCAACACGAGGAAGAGAGGAAGGAGATGATGAACAGTGCGCTGACGTGGCAGAGAGAGAAAGTTCGTGGAGTCGGTGCCAGCTGCGGAGAAGATGACCGACGGGGAAGAAGATGACCGAATTGGTAAATATGAAGACGAGGTGTTGTGTGACGTGGTGCCAATGCAAGCTGGACATTTGCTGCTTGGGAGGCCTTGGCAATTTGATAGGTGTGTGAAGCATGATGGCTATACGAACAAGTACTCTTTTGTGTTCAATCAAAGGCCAATCACTCTTGTTCCTATGACACCAAAACATGTTTATGATGATCAAGTGAGGCTGCAAAAAGAGAATGATGAAAAGAGAAAGAGTGAAAGAGAGAAAAAGAGTGAGCATCAAAAAAAGAGTGATGAAAAGAGAAAGAGTGAAAGAGCGAAAAAGTGTGATGATACGAGTCGAGTCGATTCGACTCGACCAACTGGATCCGAACCCAGAAGAGGAACCAAACTGCTTCAGACTCTTTCCGAGTTTGACTTGGTCTTACCTAGTTCAAACTAGAGTATTTGATTAGGATTTATTATTATTCTTTTATTGAGTCCTAGTTGATATTTGATTGTTAGGAATTAATTAAGAGTCCCTTTAAGTTAGGAAGTTGAGTTGAGTTTGAAACCTTATTACTTGCTAATTAAGCAAGGGGGTTTTCTAGTTGGATTAGGACTCTGTCAAGGTCTCTATAAAAGGACCTCATTAGTTTGTATAATGCATGGATGATGAATGATGAATTAAGAATAGTAGATAGAATATCATAGGAGTAGAGGTAATGTAGATTCCACCCGAAATCCACCATCGATCCACCTTCTTCCCCGCTGGTCATCTTCTTCGCAGCCGGCACCGTCTCCACTGGAATTGTTCTCTCCTCATCACTTTCTCTCTCCTCCATGTCAGCGCACGTCAGCGCCACGTCATCATCACTGTTCATCTCCATCCTCTCTCCCGTGCCCTAACCCTAGCATCACCACCGTTCCCTCTCCGGCCAGCCCCATCGCCATCCAAGACGACTATCCTCTTCCCCAAGCCCTCACGACTCCGGGCAACCCCTTCACCGCCCCGTTCGTCTTCTCCGGGGGTATCTCCATCCTTCCCAACTTCACCGTCGTCGACCCCTTCCAGATCCGTAGCATCTAGCCACCCATTGGAAGATCGGATCCGATAGATCCGTTCCTCGTCTCCCCACGACCCATCCCCGACCGTTCCCGACCTTGCCATAGCCTTCCCGTCGGCGTCCCCGACTCCGGCCTCCTCTGAACCCACCGGCCGACCTCCTAGATCCGGCCAATCCACCGGCTAACTTCCAGATCCGATCCGGTGGATCTCTTTCCCATAAACCCGCGACCCTTCCTGCCTAGGTCCTGACCGCCATCGTTCCCCCGACGCCGGCGATCTACTCCGGCGACTCCTCAGCCGTCAGATCTTCCCAGCCCGATCTTGACCAACTCAACCATTGGATCAAGTCCGGTTCAGCCAAGCCAAGCCACTTAGCCCAATCAAGTCAAGCCTGATCCAATTCCTTGAGCTAGATTCGATCCAACTAGTCAAATCAGCCAGTTGGACTCAATCAAGCCCGATTAGACTCAATTCTGATTGATTGGAGTAGTAGAGACCCGATACGAGAGGATTACGAGTAGACCGCTCGTATCAAATGTGTATTAGAGCTCCGTTCCTTTGACCGTGCGGTTCAGAACCTTCAAGAGACTTCGTCATCATGTACGGAGTATCCCAGGAGTGGTGGGAGCAGCAGTTCAATATTCTGCAGGCCCAGTTGAACCAGTTGGTTAGTGTTGGCAGGAAGATGGAGCAGATTACCAGTAGATGGTCAACTGCGACTCAAACAAGTCCCACAGGGATTCAGATTTCGAGTCAGACCCCTACTCTAGCTGCAACCCAGATTCTAGAACCTGATCCCGAGCCAAGTCGGATTAGCAATCCTTCTACTACAACTCCGAGAGCAACTCCCATTGTAACTCCGAGTTTAACTCCGCCAGATCCGGGTGAACACCTTCTACAACCTTCCCATGATTTTTCTGGAATTTTACCTAATTTTCCAGATTTTTCCGGTATTTTCTCTCTCCTCCCAGATTGGCTCGAGCCGCGGCTCATCCCTCTCCTCCAGCCCGGCTCACCTTCGAGCCGACTACCCTTCGTCCCGGCTCATCTACGGCTCCATCGGCTCGTCCCCAAGCCGCCACCCCAACGCCGATCTCCGACGCTGTCCTCTTCTCCAATCCATCCAGGAAGCATCGGCGTCCTTCCCCGAAGCCACCGTGGTCGACCACGACCCCGGAGGAAGCTCGGATCGCCGGAACCCAAATCCAGCAAAAGCCCTTGTTCCGGCATCCTTCACTCCACCATATTCCGAGGTTGATCCCAAGATCAGACCTCACGAGAAAGGTCCCAAGACCTTCCCGTACCTTTTACCGACGAGCTCAAGCACCGTCGCGGACTACAACACCGGCGATCACCGGCAACGAACTCCACCGCGCCGCCACCTTCAGATCCGCCGTGTTCGAAGCCCCATCCCGCGATCAAACCGTACTGTGCCGTTGCCACACTCCGGCGACAACGTTTTGCCATTGATCCAGCTCCGGCAGCTTCTCAGCCGTCTGATCAAGACTGAAACTTGATCCAGCCGTTTGATTAGCGTGATCTTCAATCCAGTGTTTCCGATCCTTGATCTGAACCTGATCAAAGAGTCCCAAGCAATCAGGACCATCCAGATCATGTCCGAGTGATCACGATGCATCCTCAACCGTTGATCAAGCATTTGATGGTTGATATGAGTCATCAAAGGAGCTACCCTTCTTATTCAGATGCCATATTCAATCTGATCAGATCTGACTATGATGGTAACACCGGTTTGGCTCAACTGACTCAAGTCCATATTGACACTGGTAGAGCCAACCATGTCAGACAGGTTTGGACCAGAGTACGACTCAACACAGCTGAAGATTCAACTTGGTTCAACCAATTTCTAGCCCAGACTAGTGCAGCAGAAGTATGGTTCAGCCATCTTCTGGTACGCCGAGCCTTCTCGTAGGCACGGGTACCTGGTCTCAGTTCTTCCTTAGCCAAATCTATGGCTAGGTCGAGAGATACCTTTAGGGTTTTAGGAGAAGGACCCTAGGTATTCGACGAGGAAGATGAAGACTGAAGGTAGGAGATGGTAGAGAAGAGGTTACCTTGCAGATCCTCTTGTGGTTGGCTGGTTTCTTGGAGATCCAAGCCAAGGAAGGTGGAAGAAGGGGGGCGGCAGCCAAGGAGGACGCCGGGATGGGAGTGGTGGCTGGTAGCGGCGAACGACGGTGGTGATGATGGTAGCCGGCGGGTGGAGAAGGCCAGCAAGAGAGAGAAACGTGGGGGGGGGGCTGGTGGTGGTGGAATATTAAATTAGAGCTACTCCTAAGATATCCTACTTTAACTACTAACTTTATTCTTCAATGCATTCATTATTCTCTAATACAAAACTACTAAGGTCCTTTTATAGAGACCTTGACAGAGTCTTAATCCACTAGAAAAACCCCCTTGCTTGATTAGCAAATAATAAGGTTTCTGACTCAACTCAACTTCCTAACTCAAAGGGACTCTTAATTGATTCCTAACAATCAACTAGGACTCAATAAAAGACTAATGATAAATACTAATTAAATACTCTAGTTTGAACTACGGAAGTCCAAGTCAAACTAGGAAAGAGGCTGAACCAGTATGGTTCCTCTTCTGGGTTCGGATCCAATTGGTCGAGTCGGATCGACTCGTATCATCTTCACTTTAGATTGGACCAAAGCCAGCTTGATCTAGATTCAAGCCAAGTCACAGTTGATCAGACCATGGAGATCAGATCCCATCGTATGGTCATGGGCAACTCTACTGATGGGACATGATGAGGATGATCCAGGAGAGCCATTGAAGATCTTATTCTTGGACCTACCTGAGCCGTCAGATCGACCTCCAGATGCTCCTTCAGCACTGCCCCTGCTACCCCTGGACCCGTCATGGGATCGACCCGGTTTCTCTCCACCGAGTCCAGAGCTACAACAGCAAGTTGATTTGGTCCAGCCGCATAGAGCCATCCTACCTGACTTGACTCTGACCTTGAGGACAAGGCCAATTCTGAAGGAAGGGGGGATGATACGAGTCGATCCGACTCGACCAACTGGATCCGAACCCAGAAGAGGAACCAAACTGCTTCAAACTCTTTCCTAGTTTGACTTGGTCTTACCTAGTTCAAACTAGAAGTATTTGATTAGGATTTATTATTATTCTTTTATTGAGTCCTAGTTGATATTTGATTGTTGGGAATTAATTAAGAGTCCCTTTCAGTTAGGAAGTTGAGTTGAGTTTGAAACCTTATTACTTGCTAATTAAGCAAGGGGGTTTTCTAGTTTGATTAGGACTCTGTCAAGGTCTCTATAAAAGTACCTCATTAGTTTGTATAACGCATAGATGATGAATGATGAATTAAGAATAGTTGATAGAATATCATAGGAGTAGAGCTAATGTAGATTCCACCCGAAATCCACCATCAATCCACCTTCTTCCCGGCTGGTCATCTTCTCCGCAGCCGGCACCGCCTCCACTGGAATTTTCTCTCTCTCTCCGTCACTTTCTCTCTCCTCCACGTCACCGCCACGTCATCATCACTGTTCATCTCCTTCCTCTCTTCCGTGCCCTAACCCTAGCATCACCGCCGTTCCCTCTCCGGCCAGCCCCGTCGCCATCCAAGACGACCATCCTCTTCCCCAAGCCCTCACGACTCTGGCCAACCCCTTCACCGCCCCGTTCGTCTTCTCCTGCGGTATGATACGAGTCGATCCGACTCGACCAACTGGACCCGAACCCAGAAGAGGAACCAAGCTGGTTCAACCTCTTTCCTAGTTTGACTTGGACTTCCCTAGTTCAAACTAGAGTATTTAATTAGTATTTATCATTACTCTTTTATTGAGTCCTAGTTGATTGTTAGGATTTAATTAAGAGTCCCTTTGAGTTAGGAAGTTGAGTTGAGTCAGAAACCTTATTACTTGCTAATCAAGCAAGGGGGTTTTTCTAGTGGATTAGGACTCTGTCAAGGTCTCTATAAAAGGACCTTAGTAGTTTGTATTAGGTAAGGATGCATGAGATGAATGATTAAGAGTAGTTGATAAATTATCTTAGGAGTAGAATATCATAGGAGTAGAAGTAAAGTAGATTCCACCCAAAATCCACCATAGATCTACCCTTCTTCCCCGTCGGTCATCTTCCCCGCAGCCGGCACCGCCTCCACCAGTGTTTCTCTCTCTCCCGTCACTTTCTCTCTCCTCCACGTCAGCGCCACGTCAGCCCTCTCTCCCAGTCACCTGCCACGTCAGCATCTCCTTCTCCACTTCTCTCCCGTGACCCAACCCTACCTACCGCCGGCCATACCTCCGTTCTCCCTTCTCCGGCCACCCCCGCTGCCATCCAAGGCCACCACCGTCTTCCCTGAGCCACCACGACTCCGGCCATACCTTTCACGTCGCCCCACTCCATCTTCTCCGGCGATTCCCACGGCAACCCATCGTCCCCGACCTCCGTCCCCATCGCCGCCATCCGCCATCAACCCCGATCTCACCTCCAGACCCATCTAAATCCATCGCCTATCTCCCCCGACCCTCTTTCCGACGTCCCCAGCCACTCCCGGAGCCTCCCTCGTCGTCCCCGACGCCGGCCGACCCTAACTTCACCGCCGTCTTCCCCAGATCAAGCCGATCCGCCACCCATCTCCCAGATCCGAGCCGTTGGATCGCTTTCCCACCGTCCAACGACCTTTCCTGACACTACCCCGACCGCCGCCGCCGCCCCTCCGCCGGCGATCCACTCCGGCGACTTCTCAGCCCTCGGATCCAGGCTGATTCAGCCAGCCAACTTGATTCAGCCACTTAGCCCACTTAATTGGTTCAGCCGAGCCACTTAGTCTGGATCCAGCCCAATCCAACTTGATCAGCTTGATCCATATTACTTCAGACTTGACCCAGTCCAGTCCCATCCAATCAGGCTTACCCAGATTCGATCCAGCTTCAGCCAGATCCGATCCAGCTCAAGCCAGATCCGATCTAGCTAGCCAAATCAGCCAATTGGACTCAAATCAAGTCCGATCAGGCCGATTCTAATCGATTGGAGCAGTAGGATCACGAGTAGACCGCTCGTAACACGGTATCTCCGTCCTTCCCAACTTCACCGTCGTCGACCCCTTCCAGATCCGCAGCATCTAGCCACCCATTGGAAGATCGGATCCGATAGATCCGTTCCTCGTCTCCCCACGACCCATCTCCGACCGTTCCCGACCTTGCCATAGCCTCCCCGTCGTCGTCCCCGACTCCGACCTCCTCTAAACCCACCGGCGGACCTCCTAGATCCGGCCAATCCACCGGCTATCTTCCAGATCCGATCCGGTGGATCTCTTCCCCATAAACCCGCGACCCTTCTTGCCTAGGTCCTGACCACCGTCGTTCCCCCGACGCCGGTGATCTACTCCAGCGACTCCTCAGCCGTCAGATCTTCCCAGCCCGATCTTGACCAACTCAGCCATTGGATCAAGTCCGGTTCAGCCAAGCCAAGCCACTTAGCCCAATCAAGTCAAGCCTGATCCAATTCCTTGAGCTAGATTCGATCCAACTAGTCAAATCAGCCAGTTGGACTCAATCAAGCCCGATTAGACTCAAATCTGATCGATTAGAGTAGTAGAGACCCGATACGAGAGGATTACGAGTAGACCACTCGTATCAAAGAGTGAGCATCAAACAAAGAGTGATGAAAAGAGAAAGAGAGAAAAAGAGTGAGCATAAAAAAGAGAGTGAAAAAAAGAACTTTTATTCAAGGGCACGTGATATAACGAACAAGGTTTTCAAGACAGCCGATAATTGTACTCTTGTACAAGGAGGCATATTTGAATACTAACCAACTTATCGTGTCTTTGCCGAGTTTTGCTGCTGATCTCTTGCAGGAGTTTGATGATGTCTTTCCGGAGGAGGTACCACACGGTTTGCCATCTATTCGGGGAATTGAGCATCAAATTGATTTCGTATCCGGTGCCACCATCCCGAACCGACCAGCTTATAGAAGTAACCCCGAGGAGACAAAGGAGCTACAAAGGCAAGTTCAAGAGTTGATGGAAAGGGGATACGTGAGGGAAACCAAGAGTCCTTGTGCTGTTCCGGTGATTTTGGTTCCTAAGAAGGCTGGGACTTGGAGGATGTGCATTGATTGTCGAGCCATCAACAATATCACGGTAAAGTATCGTCATCCTATTCCTCTCTTAGATGATATGTTAGATGAGCTGCATGGTGCTCGTGTGTTTTCTAAAATTGATATGAAGAGTGGGTATCATCAGATCAGAATGAGAGAAGGTGATGAATGGAAAACTGCTTTTAAAACAAAACATGGCTTATATGAGTGGCTAGTTATGCCTTTTGGGTTAACTAACGCACCAAGCACTTTTATGCGGTTAATGAATCATGTTTTGCGAACATTCATTGGCAGGTTTGTTGTTGTCTATTTTGATGATATCCTTATTTATAGCAACAGCAAGAAGATCATGTTGAGCATTTAAAATTTGTTCTAGATGTACTTAGAAAAGAGAAGTTGTTTGCTAACTTGAAGAAATGCACCTTTTGCACCGATAAGCTTGTGTTCCTTGGTTTTGTTGTAAGTGCTCAAGGTATATACAGGTTGATGAAGAAAATATTCGTGCAATCCAAGAGTGGCCGAGTCCTACTAGTTTTGGTAATGTTCGAAGTTTTCATGAAGGATTTTAGTAGCATTGCCGCTCCACTTACTGAAGTCATCAAGAAAAGCGTTGGATTCAAATGGGGTGAAGAGCAAGAAAAGGTGTTTCAGTTGCTCAAGGAAAATTTGACACATGCTCCCGTACTTGCTTTGCTTGATTTTACTAAAACATTTGAGATTGAATGTGATACTTCAGGTTCTGGAATAGGAGCTGTTCTTATGCAAGGAGCAAGGCCAATCACATATTTCAGTAAGAAGTTAAGTGGGGCAGCCTTAAACTATCCTACTTATGACAAGGAATTGTACGCATTGGAGACATGGCAGCACTACTTATGGTCTAAGGAATTCATGATACACACTGATCATGAGTCATTAAAGCATTTGAAGAGCCAACACAAGCTGAACAAAAGGCATGCGCGATGGGTGGAATTCATTGAGATGTTTCCTTATGTGATACGATACAAAAAAGGGAAGGAGAACGTCGTGACGGATGCACTATCCCGCAGGTATGTTTTACTTTCCACTCTTGATGCAAAGGTACTTGGTTTTGAGCACATCAAAGAATTGTATGTTTCTGATCATGATTTTATTGATGTGTATCAATCTTGTGAGAAATCTGCGTTTGGGAAGTATTTGAGACATGATGATTATCTGTTTAAAGAAAATAAATTGTGTGTGCCTAATTGTTCCCTGCATGACTTGTTAGTAAGGGAATCCCATGGTGGAGGGTTAATGGGGCACTTTGGTGTAGCTAAAACATTTGGCATCTTACATGAGCACTTTTATTGGCCACACATGAAACGTGATGTTGAGAGAATTTGTGGTAGATGCATCACTTGTAAGCAGGCCAAATCAAGAGTGCAGCCCCACCCACGGTTTGTACACTCCTTTGCCAATACCTAGTAAGACTTGGATTGACATTTTGATGGATTTTGTCTTAGGTTTACCCAGGACAAAACGGGGTAGGGATTCAATATTTGTTGTCGTGGATAGGTTTCTAAGATGGCATATTTTATCCCATGTCACAAAACTGATGATGCTTCAAATATAGCTGAATTGTTCTTTCGAGAGATTGTGAGATTGCATATCGGGATGCTAAGTTCTTGAGTTACTTTTGGAAAACCTTGTGGGGAAAGTTAGGGACTAAGTTATTGTTTTCTACTACATGTCACCCCCAAACTGATGGTCAAACTGAAGTTGTCAATAGAACTTTATCTACATTGTTGCGGGCTGTAAGTCAGAAGAACATCAAAAGTTGGGAGAATTGTTTACCACACATTGAGTTTGCATATAATCGTGTTGTTCATTCTGCAACTCAGTTTTCACCCTTTGAAATTGTGTATGGTTTCAATCCATTAACCCCTTTGGATTTAACTCCCTTGCCTATTTTTTAAGCAAGGCTGAATTTTTTAAGCAGATCCATGAGAAAGCACGGCTCAACATTGAACGAAGGACTGAGCAATATATGAAGCAAGCCAACAAAGGAAGAAAGAAGCTGGTTTTTGAACTCGGGGAATGGGTTTGGCTGCACTTGAGAAAGGAAAGGTTTCCCGAACAAAGGCGTTCCAAACTCCTTCCACACGGGGACGGTCCATTTCAAGTTCTTGAGCGCATCAATGACAATGCATACAAACTGGATTTACCCGGTGAGCATAATGTTAGCTCTACCTTTAAATGTTTTTGATCTATCCCCTTTTGATGCAGGCAATGATTTGAGGACAAATCCTTTTGAAGAGGAGGGGAATGATGGGACCATGGCTAGGACTGACAAAGCTTATTCCCAACTCATCTTCCTCCCTCCCGCCGGGCATGGCTCCTCCCGCCATCTTCTCTTCTTCCTCTCCACTGCCTCCTCTTCTCTTCTCCCTAACCACTCTTCTCCTTTATCTCATTGATGGGACCATGACTAGGACTGACAAAGAGAGTCAAGAACCATTTCAGATGCCTTTAGGACCAGTCACGAGAGCTCAAGCTAAGAGGTTCAATGCAGCACTTAGTGGATTAATTCAAAAAATTCAGAATGGAGAAGATTGCAAGCTCACAATTAATGAAGGGCCAAGGTTTATCCACGTCATTAAGGCAATCACCAGCTAGGCATGCAAGTGTTGGTGTGGCATTTATGTCATGCAAGAGTTGGGTGTGGCATTGATCAAGGCTTTGGAAATCTGAGTAATTAGTGTCTCTTGGAATTGTAGTGAGATATAAATTCGGATTTAATAGGAGTATGAGTTTTTCAATGTATTGGCTTCATATATGGGCAGGATCTATTTAATGAAGAACAGATTTTAATTGATAAAAAAAGTGAGGGAATTTCTCTTTGGTTCTTCGTAGAACTTATCAAACGGATTTCCATCCCTGTTTGTGGCGTCCTCACCTCATACCAAGGTTCTTGCTTGATAAGCAACGGGTCGCGGTTTTCATCCAAACCTGATTGTAGAACGATCCTACAGTTCATCTTGCTACGGGTTTCGTCACAACTTGGCGAGGTTCGTATCAGGTTTGGATGGAAAACCGCGATCGGTTGCTTAAAATCAAGCATGAACCTTGGTATGTGGTGAGGACGCCACAAACGGGGGTGGAAATCTGTTTGATAAGTCTAGATGAACGGCACAGGAAATCCTGATAAGTTCGATAGTTCTACGAAGAAACAAAGAGAAATTCTCTCACTTTTTTTATCCATCAAAATCCGTTCTTCATTACATAGATCCTGCCCATATATGAGCCAATGCATTGAAAAACGTCATACTTCTATTAAATCTGAATTTATGACTCCACAATTCCAAGACTTGAACAATCAATGTAGAGCACAACTAGTTAATAAGCTGATTTCCCAAGTCAGCCACTTCCAACTACCTTGATTTAAAACTCCAACCATGTTGACTAGAAATATTAAATGCCACACCCAGCTCATGCAACCTAATTCATGATTGCCTTGATAATGTGGACCCATCTTGGTTCTTCATTAGTTTTGAACTTGCATTCTTCTCCAATCTGAACCTCTTGAATTAATCCACCCAGTGCTGTTTTGAACCTCTTAGCCTGAGCTCTTGTGATTGGTCCTATTGGCATATGAAATTGTTTTTGACTCTCTTTGTCAGTTCTAGCCATGGTCCCATCAACCAGTTTGGTTCCTCTTCTGTGTTCGGGTCCAGTTAGTCGAGTCGGATTGACTCGTATCAAACTAGGACTCCTAGTCAGACTCAAACTGTAGTCCGACCTCAACGGAGACAGCTATCTCTAGTTGAACTGTAACAACGGAGATCACAAGGACTCTGCTTCCAATGTGACGAGCCCTATACATAGGGACACCACTGTAAGCAGCCGTTGAGTATTGAGATCGTCAATGAGGAACCGGCCATAGAAGCCGAACTTGGAGATCCGGCCCCACCTGAAGATGAGTCAGGAGAAGGTGACGTCACGGCTGAACCCGAACCCTACATGACCTTCCATGCTTTGGTTGGGACCCCTACGCCGCAGACAATTCGAGTAAGAGGATCCATAAACTCAGTCCCGATCATCTTACTCATTGATTCAGGGAGCACCCACAACTTCCTTGCGGATCATCTTGCACAGAAGCTTGGTCTCACGCCCAGGACTAACACCAGATTCCATGTGACCGTGGCCAGTGGTGAACGCCTAGAATCCCCAGGAAGGTGTCCCAGGGTAGGCGTCCATCTTCAGGGAGTCCTAGTCTACGTGGACTTCTTCCTCTTACCTCTACAGGGTTGTGATGCTGTCCTAGGTGCACAGTGGTTACTAACCCTAGGAGACATCCAGATGAAGCTCAAGGAGCTGAAGGTGAGGTTCCATCTCGGCGAGGAGCATATCGAGCTACTAGGGATAAAAGTACCATCACCCTCCATGATCTACTAGGAAGCCCCAACCCTCCATAGCTTCCGTAGGAGAGATGATACGAGTCGATCCGACTCGACCAACTGGACCTGAACCCAGAAGAGGAAACAAACTGGTTCCGCCTCTTTCCTAGTTTGACTTAGACTTCCCTAGTTCAAACTTAAAGTATTTAATTAGGATTTATTATTATCCTTTTATTGAGTCCTAGTTAATATTTGATTGTTAGGAATTAATTAAGAGTTCATTTGAGTTAGGAAGTTGATGTTACGAGCGGTCTACTCGTGATCCTCTCGTAATGGGTCTCTACTGCTTCAATCGATCAGAATCGGCCTTATCGGACTTGATTTGAGTCCAATTGGCTGATTTGGCTAGCTGGATCGGATCTAGCTGAAGCTGAATCGAATCTGGCTAAGCCTGATTGGATGGGACTTGACTGGGTCAAGTCTGAAGTGATCTGGATCAGGTTGACCAATTGGATGGATGTGGCTGAGTCAGTTGGTTAGGCTGAATCAAGTTAGAATTGGTTGAGCCAAATTGGTTAAGGGTTGGTTGGGGGATCCGATGGTTGAGAAGTCGCCGGAGTGGATCGCCGGCGTTGGGATGGAGGCGGCGGTCGGGATTGTGGCAGGGAAGGTCGCGGGGTGATGGGGGAAGAGATCCACCGGAGTGGATTGGTCGGAGGGTGGCTAGATCGACGGGATCTGGAGAGGTAGTCAGTGGCGGTTTGGGTTAACCGGCGTCGGGGACGACGGGTAGCTCGGCAGAGGCTTGGGACGTCGGGAAGATAGTCGGGAAAGGTTCGTGAGGTGCTTAGGATGGATCTGGGATGGTTTAGGGGTCGGACACGGAAGCGGCGGCGGAGCTGTGAAGTTGAGGTTGACGGGGAACGGCGCCGGAGGGGACGAAGGGCGGAGGGAAGGGTATGGCCGGAGTCGTGGTGCCAAGGGGAAGAGGATGGCGGGTTTAGGTGGCGACGGGGGTGGCCGGAGAGGGAACGACGGTGAAGCTTGGCTAGGGTTTCGGGATAGGGGAGAGGAAGAAGGAGGTGACGTGGCAGGTGACAGGGTGTGGCGCTGACGTGGCGGAGAGAGAAAGTCCGTGGAGGCGATGCCGGTTGCGGAGAAGATGACCGACGGGGAAGAAGGTGGATCTATGGTAGATATCTGGTGGAAGCTATATTATCTCTACTCCTATGATAATTTATCAACTATTCTTAATAATTCATCTCATGCATTACCTAATACAAACTACTAAGGTCCTTTTATAGAGACCTTGACAGAGTCCTAATCCAACTAAAAATCCCCTTGCTTAATTAGCAAGTAATAAGGCTTTCTGACTCAACTCAACTTTCTAACTCAAATGGACTCTTAATCAATTCATAACAATCAAATATCAAATAGGACTCAATTAAATATAAAAGACTAATGATAAATCCTAATCAAATACTCTAGTTTGAACTAGGGAATTCCAAGTTAAACTAGGAAAGTGGCTGAACCAGTTTGGTTCCTCTTCTAGGTTCGAGTCCAGTTGGTTGAGTCGGATCGACTCGTATCAGTTGAGTTGAGTTTGAAAGCCTTATTACTTGCTAATTAAGCAATGGGGTTTTTTAGTTGGATTAGAACTCTGTCAAGGCCTCTATAAAAGGGACCTCATTAATTTGTATTAGGAAATGATGAACGATGAAGAGAATTATTAAGAATAGTTGATAGAATATCATAGGAGTAGAATATCATAATAGTAGAGGTAATGTAGATTCCACCAAAAATCCACCATAGATCCACCTTCTTCCCCGTCGGTCATCTTCTTCGCAGCCGGCACCACCTCCACCGGTATTTCTCTCTCCTCGCCTCTTTCTCTCTCCTCCATGTCTCCACCACGTCACCCCCTACTGTTCATCGTCTTCCTTCCTCTCTGCCGTGCCCAAACCCTAAGCTACCGTCGACCATCGCCGTCCAACCTCTCCGACTACCCCCGTCGCCGAGTAAGGTCTCCATCCTCTTCCCCCAAGCCCAACGACCTCGGCCACCACCTCCACTTCCTCCCTCGTCCTCTCCGGCGCCTTCCACGGCAACCGGACCTCCGTCCCCATCGCCGTCAACCCCCTGTCCGACCCCGTTCTCACCCCAAACCTTCTTAAAACCCGTCCTCGGCCTCCGTAGACCAGAACCAGACCTTCCTTGACCGTTCCCCGCCCCCCCGCCGAGCTCGCGGTCGTCCCCGACGCCGACCAACCCAAATCCGTGCCGTCGACTTCTAGATCCCGGCACTCCGGCGTCTATCCGACTGATCCGCTCTGGGGGATCTCTTTCCCATAGAGCCACAACCCTTCCTGACAGTATTCCGACCGCCGGCGCCGCTCCTACGCTGGCGACCCTCAGCCATCAAATCTAGTCCGGTTCTGCCAGCGTGAATCAGACTCAGTCTAATTGATTCAGTTCAGCCACCAAATCCGGATCCAGCCCACTTAGCCCAATCCAACCCGGTTAGCCTAATCCAGATCAACTCAGACTTGACCCAGTCAAGTCCTATCCTATCAGGCTCAGCCAGATCTGAACCAACTCAAGCCAGATCCGATCCAGATAAGCCAAATTCAGCCAATTGGACTCAAATCAAGTCCGATCAGGCCAATTCTGATCGATTGGAGCAGTAGAGACCCGATACAAGAGGATTACGAGTAGACCACTCGTATCAGGAGATCATGGATGGCTATGTATGTTGAAGAGCAGCCCAAACTCAGATCATCCAGACGATCCAACCGGGATCACCCTTGGTGGGAATTATGAAGGGGACGTTTCCCTTGACCCAGCTCTGACCGCCCTCTTGGAGCAATCCACAGACCTCTTCGCCGAGCCAACCGGACTTCCTCGTATCCATGAGCATGACCATCACATACCATTGAAGCAAGGAGAAGGCCCTGTGAATGTACGACCCTATAGGTACCCCCAATACCAGAAGAAAGAGATAGAACAACAAGTGGCTGCCCTCCTCAAGAACGGCGTCATACTGATACGATGCACCTTCTCTAGGGCTTTCGTACCGAGTCTCTTGCCTGGTCTCAGCTCCTCCTTAGCCAAAGCTATGGCTAGGTCGAGAGATACCTTTAAGGTTTTAGGAGAAGCACCCTAGGTATTCGATGAGGAAGGCTCAACCGGAGGAGAGAGACAGATGAGGAAGAGGATTACCTCGCAACTTCCTCTATGGTTGGTCGGCTACCCTTGGGGGATCCAAGCCTTGGATAAAGTGGGAGCGGTGATGAGGTGGCGGAGGGGACCACGGCAGCCAAGGGGACGCCAGGGACTTGAAGTTGGACGGCTGACTTGCCCTCAAGTATGAGTTAGCTTATACTCCCAAGCGCAGGAGTTGTCAAAGTTAAACAAGGGTGAGTCCCAAGATCATTTACCACAGGGAGCAGATGGAATCCAAAATAGGGAACTTTTAAATGCAAAAGAAATATGAACAAAAGGGAAAACAGTAAAGAAGATGTTTTGGGGTTTTTGAAATAAAGGTTTGTGAAGTTAAAAACATAAATAAACTAGATAAAGGTGTGATAACAAGTAGAGGAAGGTGTAGTCTCAACCTTCACTATCCTTCAAATCAGATGTACTTATGGATCGTCAAACACACACTAGCTAGAATGTTTGTCACTAAAACCCTAGCTAGGAAGATATACATATAAACCACGTGAAGACGCACAACGGTTAGAAATCCAATGGTTTGTCAAACACTTGCTTCTAGGCATGAAAGTGCCAAGAGTCACTAGCCATAGGCAACAAGGTCATTAGGGGAATCTATACCCCTAACTACTTGATGGGCTAGCCTCAAGGTAGGCTAAAAGAAAGGCTAAGGGGCTCTATACCCTTAGAACTCAAGGCCTTTAGTTAACCCTAAGTTAGGCCTTGCTAAAAAGAGAGGAATCTATACCTCTAATTCTAGAGAAGACATTAGGATCAACCTAAATGAAAATTGATCAAGGATGTAGAGGGATCTATACCTCTAATCACTTGACTTTAACAAGTCTAGCATGCATTTCAAAGAAAATAGAGGGATCTATACCTCTAAAAGCAAAGAGAAACTAGAGGAATAGAAAATGAAACAAGTATTAAGATCAAATCATACTTTTCATTGATACCAAACCAAATCGAAAAAGTAATCCGATAGAAAGATAGATCGTGATGAGATCTACAAGTTCTTAAGTATACATAGAATCAAAATTTCAAAGATGAGAGTGAAAATACAAGTTTACAAGTGTAGGAAAGTAGAAAACTCTAAGCTTCTTTCTCCTTCTTCCTCCTCCACCAGCTCTCCTCTCTTGGCTGCCCTTAAGTGTCTATTTAATAGGCTTGAAGCATAGGATCCATTAAGAGGCTTAATGGGTTAATAGGATAGTATGTTGAAAATTCAGATCCAATAAGCTATTTCTGGGAAAGTTGTAGAGTTCTGAATGATCATTCCAACGGTACCTTAGATCAGAAATTCCGATAAAAGCAGAAAGAGTAATGGCCCATTCACTTCAGTTCTGAAAAATACTTCATAAGCAATTAGCAATCTTCAAGCTCAATTTTGGATGTTAACCAAATCTCCAATCGGAAAGGTCCTGAAAGAGAAGTTTTAGAAAAGTTCATAAGCTTTCCAACGATAGCAATAACATTAAATTCTGATAATCAATGAGAAAGTTATGCTCCGATTACTTCAGCCCCGAAAAATACGAAAACAGTAAAAATTCAGCAATGTTTCGGTTCTCGTTTGGGGTGCCAAATTTTGACCTGAACACAATTTGATCAAACCAAATATATGAGCTTCAAGTATATAATGAAACACACATGTTCAAGTATTTAAACACATTTTTCGGACTTATATGCTAGCATTTATACACTGTCAAAGATCGCATATCAGTCACTCAAGAATACGGAAAATGAAAGTGCCTTTGAGTGTCATATTTTGATCCTTGACCTTTTAAGCACAAATAAATAGCTCTTCCGACATATCAAATATGGTGTGATACACATGCTCATGCATTAAAATCAACATTTAAAATAATTATACTCGAATTTCCATGTATTCACAAATCACGATTTAAGTTCAAAATTCAACTTCGAATACGAGATTTGTTCTTAAGAGTATGAAAAATCCATAAACATGTCAATCACACCGAATTAACATCAATAACATACTAAGGGTAATGATCCAAATTCAATTCATCATAAATATGCATAGATAACACAAATTAAGCACGATTTGGATATGAAAATCAATCAATTGAATGCAATATAAGCATCCAATCAACGGCGGAGGAGTGGACGGCAGCGGAGAAGGAGGGAAGCTTGATGGCGGACGGAGGATGGCAGCGGACGATGGAGGCCGGTGGTGGAGAACGGATCTGGCGGCAGGTTAGGGAAGTGAAGGTGGCTGGTGGAGTTGGTGGAATTAGGGTTACAGTTACTCCTAAGATTATTTTACTAATAGCTCTACTTAATTCATCATAATTTTGTCCATGACCTAATACAAACTTTAGAGGCCCTTTTATAGAGGCCCTTTTATAGAGGCCCTTTTATAGAGGCCTTGACAGAGTTCTAATCCAACTAGAGAACTAATTTGCTTTAATCAGCAAGTAATAATGCTTTCCTACTAAGACTCAATCATAACTCAAACTTCCTAATAACAAGGACTCATAATAGGAACTAATAAAGCAAAGCATAAATTGAACTCAAACTAGGAAACTCAGTCAATCAAGATAGTTAAACTATTAACTAGGAAATCAACTAGGTAAGCAAACCAGCTAGGGAATAGGAATCCCTAAGGCCGGCTTGGCTCAACCTGCTCCATATTGCAGCCAGCACCTTGGTGTTGGGCCCGCCCAAGCAAGGACATGGGTCCCTTCTTAGAATGGCTCGGTTCAAGTTCGTATCATCCCTCCTCCCTTCGAAATTGGCCATGTCCTCAAGGCCTAAATGTAATGAGGAAAGAGGGTTCTTCTCTTCTCAAACCTGAGTGACGTGGCTAGACCGCAACTGTCACTCTGAACTCGGTGGTGAGAACCCGGGTCGCACCCATGGTGGGTGGTAATCAGATCGGCGAATCAAGGAGCCATGCTACCGTTCTAGAAAGAGGGAACTGAAGCTTAGGCATATCCGGCGGTCGCTGGAACTCGAGGAAGTAAAGGACGGCTGTAGATCGGCGGTGTCGCGTCCTTAGTAGCTAGCTTCCTGGGTCGAAGACTAGGTCAACCCGGATCAAATCCTCCCAAAGTGGAAGTAGACCCAATATGGCAGTTGGATACGGTCGAGACCAATTGAGCTTGGGTATCTCTCCGCTTTGCTCGAAAGGGATGATCCAGCCTCAGGCTATAGCATCAGTCCTTACGGTCAGAGTTGACAAAGTCGTTCTGAAACTTTGAGTGGTTGATGGTTGCTGGGCGATGCTCATGGATTTTTTCAACTGGAGGATGGCATCCGAATAAAGAGGGTAGCTCCTTGGATAGCTCAATTTGGTTGTGGGATGCCTGATCAACTGAAGATGCATAGGGAACATCTGGATCTAATATGGTTGAAGTCTGAAATCAAGCTTGATCAAGTCGGATTGGCTGAGCTCGATTGGACTTGGCGGGCTAACATCACATATGACTAGATTGAATCTGACAGAACACACTTGAGTCTGAGTTAGCCCGAACTGGTCTGAATCTAGGCTTGATTAGATTTGTTTGGTGTAGCCAAATCTGGCGGAGCCTGGATTAAATCTGTCCAAGTCATGTAAAGCTGGAGTCTGACTCGATCAAGTGTGGAAGATTGAGTAGGAGTCCGATCAGGTTCAAACGGTGGTGATTTTATCTGATCTGATATGATGGTTGAGATCTGTCCAATGCTTGACGAAGCTTGGGAATGGAAAGAGATCTCGCAGCTGAAAGTGGCCGAAATTCAATCGCTTGTGAGGGAAGCTCGTCGGAGTTCAAATCCCCTGGAGAAGAGGTAGTGACATGATGGGGGTTCGATCCAACGGAGTGAATCCGGATGGGTGTCAGTTCCGGTGGCAGATCTGGAGGGGGTCCGCGTCGGTCAAGAGTGAGGAGATGATACGAGTCGATCTCACTCGACCAACTTGACCCGAACCAAGAAGAGGAACCAAACTGGTTCAGCCTCTTTCCTAATTTGACTTGGACTTCCCTAATTCAAACTAGAGAATTTGATTAGGATTTATCATTAGTCTTTTATATTTAATTGGGTCCTAGTTGATATTTGAGTTAGTAAGTTGAGTTGAATCTGAAAGCCTTATTACTTGCTAATTAAGCAAGGGGGGTTTTTAGTTGGATTAGGAATCTGTCAAGGCCTCAATAAAAGGGACCTCATTAGTTTGTATTAGGTTATGATGAATGATGAAGAGAATTATGATGAAATTAAGAGTAATTAGTAAAATACCATAGGAGTAGAAGTAATGTAGATTCCACAGAAATCCACCATCGATCCACCTTCTTTCCTGTCGGTCATCTTCTCAGCAGCCGGCACCGCCTCCACGAACTTTCTCTCTCCGCCACGTCAGCTTCCCTGCCACGTCATCGCCATCTTCTTCCTCTCTCCCGTGGCCCTAACCCTAGCTTAACGCCGCCATCCTTCCCGTACCCTCTCCGGCCGCCCCCGTCGCCATCCAAGACCGCCAACGTCTTCCCTTATCTCCCACGACTCCGGCCATCCCTTTCCCGCCGTCTTCCATCCCCTCCGGCGTCGTCCTCGACTAGCCGACCTCCATCCCCACGTCCTATCCCGATCTTACCCCAGATCCCTCCAAAGTACCTCGCCGATCGTCCCTAACTCCCTTCCGACCATCCACGACCCTTCCCGACGTCCCCAGAGCCCTCGCCGTCGTCCCCGATGCCGGTCAACCCAAACCCGCCGCCGTCCACCTCCAGATCCCATCAATCCGGCATCGTTCCGGCCAATCCAGTCCGGTGGATCTCTTCCCCATCAACCCACGAACCGTCCTGCCAAGGTCCCGACCGCCACCGACGTCCCTACGCGCGGCGATCCACTCCGGTGACTTCTCAACCGTCGGATCTCCCTAGACCTTGATTGACCAAATTGGCTCAGCCACTTAACCCAATCCTAGCCGGTTCAGCCAAGCCACTTAGCCCAATCCAACCCGGTTAGCCTGATTCAGATCAACTCAGACTTGACCTAGTCATGTCCTATCCAATCATGCTAAGCCAGAACTGAACGAGCTCAAGCCAGATCCGATCCAGCTAGCCAGATCAGCCAATTGGACTCAAATCAAGTCCGATCAGGCCAATTCTGATCGATTGGAGCAGTAAAAACCCGATACGAGAGGATTACTAGTAGACCATTCATATCAACTTGGTATCAGAGCTCCGTTCCACCGACTGTGCGGCCCAGAACCTTCCGGAAACTTCACCACCATGTACGGAGTACCCCAGGATAGTTTGGAGGAGCAATTCAAGATTCTGCAGTCCCAGTTGAACCTCTGTTCAACTTTGATGGAACGTAGTAGTAGGAGGTTGGATGGCAATATTAGAGAGTTGGAGCATATCTCCAATAGATGGAAAACGATAGTTCAGACTCCGAGCCAGACTCCTACCCCAGCTGTGATCCAGATTGCGGAGCCTAATCCCGAGCCAACTCGGATTAGGAATCCTCCTACTACAACTCCGAGAGCAACTCGAATTGTAACTCCGAGTTCAACTCCAAACCCGGGTGAAACCCTTCCCCTATCTTCCCCTGATTTTTCCGGAATTTTCCCTATTTTTCCATATTTTTTCGAATTTTCGCTGGTTTTCTCTCTCCTCCCGGATTGGCTCGAGCCACGGCTCATCTCCTTCCCCGCGCACGGCTCGATCCGAGCCGACCCATCATCGTCCTGGCTCAAAACTAGAGCCTGTCGGCACATCTCCGAACCGCCGCCCCAAGGCCGTCGTTCGACGTCTTCCTCCCCACCCATCCAGCGAGGAAGCACCGACATCCCTCCCCGAAGCCGTCGTGGCCAACTAAGACCACGATAGAGGCTGGGATCGCCGGGATTCAACTCTGGCGAACTCCCCTGTTGCGGCATCCTTCAATCAACCGTATTCCGAGGTTGATCCTTCGATCAAACCTCACGAGAGAGGTCCCAAGACCTTCCCGTACCTGTTCCCAACGAGCTCAAGCATCATCACAGCCTAGATCACCGACGATCACTGGCGACGACATCCACCACTCCGCCAACTTCAGATCCGGAGCTTCCGAGGCTCAATCCGATGATCAGACCGTATGGATGGAACCCCCCCACGTCCCTGCGAAGCTTCCTGTGCTGTTGCGACACTCCGGCGACCTGGTTTCGCCGTGATCCAGCTCCGGCAGCTTCTCAACCGTCCGATCAAGACTACAACTTGATCCAGCCGTTTGATCAGCGTGATCTTCGATCTAGTGCTTCTGATCTTTGATCTGAACCTGATCAAAGAGTCCCAAGCAATCAGGACCATCCAGATCATGTCCGAGTGATCATGATGCATCCTCAGCCGTTGATCAAGCATCTGAAGGTTGATATGAGTCACCAAAGGAGCTACCCTCCTTTGATACGAGGTCGAACCGAGCCATTCCAAGAAGGGACCCACGCCCTTGCTTGGATGGGCCCACGCCAAGGAGTTGGCTGCACCCAAGTCCCTTTGGGCGTTCTAGGCTCAGCCGGCCAAAGGAATCCTATTCCTAGCTGGTTTGCTTACTTAGTTGATTTCCTAGTTAGTAGTTATCTTGATTGAGTCAGTTTCCTAGTTTGAGTGCAGTTTATGATTTGCTTTATTAGTTCCTATTAAGAGTCCTATTAATTAGGAAGTTGAGATAAGATTGAGTCATATTAGGAAAGTCTGGTTACTTGCTGATTAAAGCAAGGTAGTATTCAGGTTGTAGTAGACCTCTCTTGAGGCCTCTATAAAAGGACCTCCATAGCTTGTAATTATGCATGGACGAATTTATGAGAGTTATTATTTAGTAGAGATAAATCCTAGGAGTAGAAGTAATATAGGAGTAGCTGTAACCTAGTTTCCTCATAATCCACCAGCCACCTTCATCTCTCTCTACAGCCGGTCCTTCTCCATCACCGGTCTCCTTCTCCGCTGCCGTCCACTCCTTCGCCACCATCATCACCACTACCAGCCATCACCCACGTTCTCCAAGGATTGGATCTCCAAGAGAAGCCAGCCAACCCTAGAGGAGCTGCAAGGTATCCCTCTTCTCATCCGTCTCCTCCTCTAGTCTTCGCCTTCCTCGTCGAATACCTAGGGTTCTTCTCCTAAAACCCTAAAGGTATCTCTCGACCTAGCCATAGATTTGGCTAAAGAGGATCTGAGATAAGGCAAGAGACCCAGATACGAAAGCCCTTGAGAAGGTGCATCGTATCAACTTGGTATCAAAGCTCTTTCCTCTTACCTGTGCCCTCCCGAATCCTTCCGAAGGAGTCCACATGGCAGGAAGAGTACCCGGCCAAAACCCTAGTTATACCGTGAATTGCTCAAACCCTACACGGATCACTGTTCATCCGACCAGACCTACTCCTATACCTGGTCGAATTCCTCTTCCACATCATCATCCCTTACCCCCATCATCATCCCTACAGAACCCTAACCAACCTCCACCCTATGCAGCCTACAACCCAATGCTTCCACAACCCTATTATTGTTCACCTCACACCTTACCTGCCTATACACCGACCCATTATCCAAACCGTGAGCCCCTATACCCTTTCTCCGCCACCATACCAGCAGCCTATGCCACCTCCCTACGCACCGTACAACCCTAGTCTTCCCTACAATCCATCACCACCGTATCAACCATTACCTACTCCCTACAACCAACCCAAACCTACAAACACCAATGGCTATTTGAGTACAACTTGGACTCCAAATCCTACTGGAACTAGGATTACAAATCCTACTCCAACTAGGAATTCGAGTCAAACTCAGAGTACGACTTGGACTCAAGATCCTACTGGAACTAGGATTGCAAATCCTACTCCAACTAGGAATCCTAGTCAAACTCGGAGTACGACTTACCCTACGGCTGAACAATGGAAGGAAGCTGTCCAGAGTTGGATCCCTTTACCTTACCCTTCTGTAGAACAGTGGGAAGCAATGATCCAACGATATTCTCCTACAAATCAGTCAAGCCCTACCAGAGTTCAGATTTCCAGAGAAAATCCCATTCTAGCTACAACTTGGATTGCAGAATCTCAACCTAGCTCTACCTGGATTAGGACTCCTTATACTCCACCTACCCCCAAGCTTCCCCTTGATCCAACCCATGAACAACACTCGCTGCCCCCTTACCCAACCACACCACATCCCAGCCCTGTCAACATCTATGAAGCTGCAGCCACCGACCTCACCTTTGTTGAAGAACTCCCCACACCATGTAACCTCCACTAAGGTCCCCCTCAAAGCCACCCAACCTCTCCACCCATAGCCATTCCATGTACAAGCCTGCTGGCTCCCAACTGCATCTTTCCCCACTCCGGCGACAAACCTCAAGGAAGTCACGGTCTACCTCTGCCCAAGACTACTACCCTGACCTCCTACAGCCCACTGAAGGATCTTCTAGGGCAACAAAGGCCGTCCCCTAAACCTCATGACCCCTTCCTCGACATTACCAAGCCCGGCTCCAAACCCCAACCACCAGAACCGACACCCATCCAGATTCACCCTATTGGGTCGAACCCCCATCCTCTCATCCCCCCTTCTCCATGGGATCCAAACCCTGATGAACATCCCTCACCGGCGACCAAGTTCAGTTCCCTCTCAGTTGCCAGAGCCACTCAGCTATCTGATCAGATCAAATCAAATCACTACGGTTTGAACCTGATCAAACTCCAACTCCATCACCTACAATTGGTCGAGTCAGATTGCAGCTTACAAGACTTGGTCAGATTCCATCCAAGCACAACCAGGTTTGGTTACACCAACCAGATCCGACCAAGCTCAGATCAGACCAGGCTAAGTCAGACTCAATTGGATGCAGCCAGAATCAATCCGGCTAGATCTGATTGCACCCAGCCAAGCTCCATCAAGCTCAGTCAAACTGAACCTGATCAAGATCCAAATAGTGCAGCAGAAGCGTGGCCCAGCCGACTTCACTTCAGACTGGGCCAAAGCGAGCTTGACTTATCAAGCCAAGACCCTGCACATCCGACCAGGCCATGGAGATCAGATCCCGTCCTTTGGTCATGGGCGACACTACTCATGGGACGTGACGAGGATGATCCAGGAGAACCATTGAAGATCCCATGCTTGGGGCCAACTGAACCATCAGATCGTCCCCCGGATGCTCCGTCCTCGGCACGACTGTATTCAGCTGCCACATTGGGTCTACTTCCACCTTGGAAGGACTCGATTCGAGTTGATTTAGTCTTTGACCCAGGAAGCCAGCTACTAAGGACACACCACCGCCGATCTATGGCCGTCCTTTACTTCAAGGAGTTCCAGCGACCCCCGGATATGCCTAAGTTTCAGCTCCCTCCTTCTAGACCGGCAGCATGGCTCTTTGATTCACCGATCTGGTTACCACCTGATCCACCATGGGTGCGACCAGGGTTCTCACCAGCTGCATGGCCCCCTGATTCAATGGCCCAGTTACCATTAGATCCACCATGGGCCAGACCGGGATTCTCACCGACGAGTACAGAGCAACAGTTGCGGTCCAGCCACATCACTCCGGTTAGAGAAGAGAAGAGCCCTCTTTCCTCATCACATTCAGGCCTTGAGAACAAGGCCAATTTCGAAGGGAGGAGGGATGATACGAGGTCGAACCGAGCCATTCCAAGAAGGGACCCACGCCCTTGCTTGGATGGGCCCACGCCAAGGAGTTGGCTGCACCCAAGTCCCTTTGGGCGTTCTAGGCTCAGCCGGCCAAAGGAATCCTATTCCTAGCTGGTTTGCTTACTTAGTTGATTTCCTAGTTAGTAGTTATCTTGATTGAGTCAGTTTCCTAGTTTGAGTTCAGTTTATGATTTGCTTTATCAGTTCCTATTAAGAGTCCTAGTAATTAGGAAGTTGAGATAAGATTGAGTCTTATTAGGAAAGTCTGGTTACTTGCTGATTAAAGCAAGGTAGTTTTCAGGTTGTAGTAGAACTCTCTTGAGGCCTCTATAAAATGACCTCCATAGCTTGTAATTATGCATGGACGAATTTATGAGAGTTATTATTTAGTAGAGATAAATCCTAGGAGTAGAAGTAATATAGGAGTAGCTGTAACCTAGTTTCCTCATAATCCACCAGCCACCTTCATCTCTCTCTACAGCCGGTCCTTCTCCATCACCGGTCTCCTTCTCCGCTGCCGTCCACTCCTTCGCCACCATCATCACCACTACCAGCCATCACCCACGATCTCCAAGAGAAGCCAGCCAACCCTAGAGGAGCTGCAAGGTATCCCTCTTCTCATCCGTCTCCTCCTCTAGTCTTCGCCTTCCTCGTCGAATACCTAGGGTCCTTCTCCTAAAACCCTAAAGGTATCTCTCGACCTAGCCATAGATTTGGCTAAAAAGGATCTGAGATAAGGCAAGAGACCCAGATACGAAAGCCCTTGAGAAGGTGCATCGTATCATCCTTATTCAGATGCCATCTTCAATCTGATCCGATCTGATTATCATGGTACCACCAGTTTGACTCAACTGACTCATGTCCAGATTGACACCGGTAGACCCAACCATGTCAGACAGGTTTGGACCAGAGCACGACTCAACACAGCTGATGATACGATGCACATTCTCTAGGGCTTTTGTATAAGCCTAGTCTCGGCTCCTCCTTAGTCAAAGCTATGGCTAGGTCGAGATATACCTTTAGGGTTTTAGGAGAATGATACGATGCACCTTCTCTAGGGCTTTCGTATCTGATCTCTTGCCTAGTCTCGGCTCCTCCTTAGCCAAAGATATGGCTAGGTCGAGATATACCTTTAGGGTTTTAGGAGAAGCACCCTAGCTACTCCTATATTACTTCTACTCCTAGGATTTATCTCTACTAAATAATAACTCTCATAAATTCGTCCATGCATAATACAAGCTATAGAGGTCCTTTTATAGAGGCCTCAAGAGAGTTCTACTCCAACCTGAATACTACCTTGCTTTAATCAGCAAGTAACCAGACTTTCCTAATAAGACTCAATCTTATCTCAACTTCCTAATAACAAGGACTCATAATAAGAACTGATTTAAGCAAATCATAAACTGAACTCAATCTAGGAAACTGACTCAATCAAGATAACTACTAACTAGGAAATCAACTAAGTAACCAAACCAGCTTGGGGATAGGAATCCTTTTGGCTGGTTGGGCTTAGGACGCCCAAAGGGACCTTGTTGCAGCCAGCTCCTTGGCGTGGGCCCACCCAAGCAAGGACGTGGGTCCCTTCTTGGATTGGCTCAGTTCGTCCTCGTATCAGAGAAGCACCCTAGGTATTCGACAAGGAAGGCTGAGGACTGGAGGAGAGAGACGGATGAGGAAGAGGATTACCTCGGAGCTTCCTCAATGGTTGGGCGGCTACCCTTGGGGGATCCCAAGCCTTGGAGAACGTGGCAGCGGTGATGAGGTTGCGGAGGGAAGCACGGTAGCCAAGGGAGACGCGGGGGACTTTGGGTTGGACGGCGGACGCATGGATGGCAGCGATGGATGGTGGCCGGCTGGTGGAGAGATAATCCGGCAGTAGAGAGAGATGAAGGTGGCTGGTGGCTTTGATGGCAATTAGGGTTACAGCTACTCTTATATTACTTCTACTCCTAGGATTTATCTCTACTAAATAATAACTCCATTAAATTCGTCCATGCCCTAATACAAGCTATAGAGGTTCTCTTATAGAGGCCTCAAGAGAGTTCTACTCCAACTTGAACACCTTCTTGCTTGAACAGCAAGTAAACAGACTTTTACTAACTCAACTCAAACTGACTCCTAATAACCAGGAATGAATTAAGTAAGCTAGTGACTTGTGTCAACCAAAACTAGGATTCAATTAAATAGAAACTAGCTAAGCACAAGCTGAACTCAAACTAGGAAATCAACTATGTAAGCAAACCAGCTAGGGAATAGGAATCCTTTTGGGCTTAGGACGCCCAAAGGTGGTTGCAGCCACCTCCTTGGCGTGGGCCCACCCAAGCAAGGACGTGGGTCCCTTCTTGGATTGGCTCAGTTCGTCCTCGTATCATCCCCTCTCCCTTCGAAATGGACCTGGTCCTCAAGGCCTGAATTTGATGAGGGAAAATGGCTCTGCTCTTCTCGAACCGGAGTGACGTTGTTACGAGCGGTCTACTCGTGATCCTCTCGTAATGGGTCTCTCCTGCTCCAATCGATCAGAATCGGCCTGATCGGACTTGATTTGAGTCCAATGGGCTGAAGCTGGATCGAATCTGGTTTAGATCTGGCTCAGATTGGGGTAGGACTCGACTGGGTCAAGTCTGGATTGGTTGATTGGCTCTTGGAATTGAATCTGGCTCAGATTGGGTTTAATGGCTTGGCTGAACCGGCTAGGAGTGGGTTAAGTGGCTGAGCCAAATCAGAGTGGGCTAAGTCTGAATCAACTGGCTGGCTGAACCAAGTTAGAGTTGGCTGAGCCAACTAGGTTGGGCTGAACCGGAGTTGATCCAAGGGCTGTGGTTCGCCGGAGTAGATCGCCGGCGTAGGGACGGCGGCGGCGGTCGAGATACTTCCAGGAAGGGTCGCCTGGAGGTGGGGATGAGATCTACCGACTCGGATTGGTCGGAGGTGGGCTAGATCGGCGGGATCTAGAGGTCGAGGGCGGCGGGGTTGGGTTCACCGGCGTCGGGGACGACGAGGAGCTCGGCTGGAGGCCGGGAATGGTCAGGGATGGTTGGGATCGGGTCTACGGAGGCCGGGGAAGGGTTTTATGAAGGGTTACGGGTGAGATCAGGTCATTTGGCGGATGGCGGACGGTGGCTGTGAAGTGAAGGTTGCCGGGGAACGGCGCCGGAGGGGACGAAGGCGAGGCTCGGGCGTGGCTTAGAAGGGTTGGGATCGGTTTAGGGAGGTCGGCCAGGAACCGCGGTGGAGATCGGCGGAAGTGAGGGGTATGACTTGAGGAGGGAGACGATGAATAGTGCGGGTGACGTGGCGCTGACGTGGAGGAGAGAGAAAGTGACGGGAGAGAGAGAAACACTGGTGGAGGCGGTGCCGGTTGCGGGGAAGATGACCGACGGGGAAGAAGGTGGATCTATGGGGGATATCTGGTGGAATCTACTTTACTTCTACTCCTATGATATTCTACTCCTATGATAATTTATCAACTACTTTTAATCATTCATAACTCTTCATTCATCATGCATCATTACCTAATACAAAACCACTAAGGTCCTTTTATAGAGACCTTGACAGAGTCCTAATCCACTAGAAAACCCCCTTGCTTAATTAGCAAGTAATAAGGTTTCTGACTCACTCAACTTCCTAACTCAAAGGGACTCTTAATTAATTCCTAACAATCAACTAGGACTCAATAAAAGACTAATGATAAATACTAATTAAATACTCTAGTTTGAACTAGGGAAGTCCAAGTCAAACTAGGAAAGAGGTTGAACCAGCTTGGTTCCTCTTCAAGGTTCGGGTCCAGTTGGTCGAGTCGGATCGACTCGTATCACCCCCCCTTCCTTCAAAATTGGCCTTGTCCTCAAGGCCAGAGTCAGGTCAGGTAGGATGGCTCCATGTGGCTGGACCGAATCAACTTGCTGCTGTAGTTCTGGACTCGGTGGGGGAGAAACCAGGTCGATCCCATGTCGGGTCCAGTGGTAGCTATGGCAGTGATGGATGAGCATCTGGCGGTCGATCTGACGGCTCAGGTAGCTCCAGGAATATGATCTTCAATGGCTCTCCTGGATCATCCTCATCATGTCCCATCAGTAGTGTTGCCCATGACCATAGGATGGGATTTGATCTCCATAGTCTGATTAACTGTGCAGGGACTTGGCTTGCATATGGGTCAAGCTGGCTTTGGTCCAATCTGAAGTGAGGATGGCTGGACCATGCTTCTGTTGTACTAGTATGGGCTAGAAGTTGGTTGAACCAAGTTGAATCTTCAACTGTGTTGAGTCGTACTCTGGTCCAAACCTGTCTGACTTGGTTGGCTCTATCGGTGTCAATCTGGACTTGAGTCAGTTGAGCTAAACCGATGTTACCATCATAATCAGATCTGATCAGATTGAATATGGCATCTGAATAACGAGGGTAGCTCCTTTGATGGCTCATATCAACCTTCGGATGCTTGATCAACGGTCGAGGATGCATCTTGATCACCTGGAGTTGATCTGGATGGTCCTGATTGCTGGGGACTCTTGGATCAGGTTCAGATTGAAGATCGGAACCACTGGATCGAAGATCAGGCTGATCAAACGGCTGGATCAAGTTGCAGTCTTGATCGGACGGCTGAAAAGCTGCCGGAGCTGGATCAACGGTGAAACGAGCTCGTCGGAGAGTGGCAACGGCATAGGAAGCTTCGTAGGGACGAGGGGGTTCCATCCGTACGGTCTGATCGTCGGATTGGGCCTCGGATGCACCGGATCTGAAGGTGGCGGCGCGGTGGAGGTTGTCGCCTGAGATCGTCGGTGAAGGAGTGCTCATCGGTAGCCGGGGATGGGTGGAAACGGTTCGTGAAGGTCTTGGGACCTTTCTAGTGATGTCTGATCTTGGGATCATCCTCGACAAGTGGCGGAGTGAAGGTTGCCGGATCAATGGAATTTGCCGGAGTTGGGTTCCGGCGATCCGAGCTTCCTTCGTGGTCACAGGCGGCCAAGGTGGCTTCGGGGAAGGACGCCGATGGTTCCCCGGTGTGTAGATGGAGAGGACGGCGTCGGATGGCGGCGATCGGGTGGCGGCTCGGGCACGAGCCGTCGGCGCGGGTGACGAGCCGGGACGACGAAGGGTCGGCTCGGGGTCGAGCCGTGCGCGGGGAAGGAGATGAGCCGCGGCTCGAGCCAATCCGAGAGGAGAGAGAAAATCCCGGGAAAAATCTGGAAAATTAGGTAAAAATTCCAGAAAAATCATGGGGAGGTTGTAGAAGGTGTTCACCCGGATCTGGCGGAGTTAAACTCGGAGTTACAATTGTGGTTGCTCTCGGAGTTGCGGGAGGAGTCTCAGTCGGAGTCCTGATCCGAGTTGGCTCGGGGTCAAGTTCCGTAATCTGGGTAGCAGCTAGGGTAGGGGTCTGACTCAAAACCTGAATCCTTGTGAGACTTGTTTGAGTCACAGTTGACCATCTACTAGTAATCTGCTCCCACTTCCTACTGGTGCGCTCCAAGGTTCTGCTTTGGCGTTCCATCAAAGTTGAACAGAGCTTCAACTGGGACTGCAAAATCTTGAATTGCTGCTCCAAACTTTCCTGGGGTACTCCGTACATGGTGGCGAAGTTTCCAGTAGGTTATGAACCGCACAGTCGGTGGAACGGAGCTCTGATACCAAGTTGTTACGAGCGGTCTACTCGTGATCCTCTCGTAATGGGTCTCTACTGCTCCAATCGATCAGAATCGGCCTGATCGGACTTGATTTGAGTCCAATGGGCTGAAGCTGGATCGAATCTGGTTCAGATCTGGCTCAGATTGGGGTAGGACTCGACTGGGTCAAGTCTGGATTGGTTGATTGGCTCTTGGAATTGAATCTGGCTCGGATTGGGTTTAATGGCTTGGCTAAACCGGCTAGGAGTGGGTTAAGTGGCTGAGCCAAATCAGAGTGGGCTGAGTCTGAATCAACTGGCTGGCTGAACCAAGTTAGAGTTGGCTGAGCCAACTTGGTTGGGCTGAACCGGAGTTGATCCAAGGGTTGTGGTTCGCCAGAGTAGATCGCCGGCGTAGGGACGGCGGCGGCGGTCGGGATACTTCTAGGAAGGGTCGCCTGGAGGTGGGGATGAGATCTACCGACTCGGATTGGTCGGAGGTGGGCTAGATCGGCGGGATCTAGAGGTCGAGGGCGACGGGGTTGGGTTCACCGGCGTCGGGGACGACGAGGAGCTCGGCTGGAGGCCGGGAATGGTCAGGGATGGTTGGGATCGGGTCTACGGAGGCCGAGGAAGGGTTTTATGAAGGGTTACGAGTGAGATCAGGTCGTTTGGCGGATGGAGGACGGTGGCTGTGAAGTGAAGGTTGCCGGGGAACGGCGCCGGAGGGGACGAAGGCGAGGCTCGGGCGTGGCTTAGAAGGGTTGGGATCGGTTTAGGGAGGTGGTCGGCCGGGAACCGCGGTGGAGATCGGCGGAAGCGAGGGTATGACTTGAGGAGGGAGACGATGAATAGTGCGGGTGACGTGGCGCTGACGTGGAGGAGAGAGAAAGTGACGGGAGAGAGAAACACTGGTGGAGGCGGTGCCGGCTGCGAGGAAGATGACCGACGGGGAAGAAGGTGGATCTATGGTGGATATCTGGTGGAATCTACTTTACTTCTACTCCTATGATATTCTACTCCTATGATAATTTATCAACTACTCTTAATCATTCATAACTCTTCATTCATCATGCATCATTACCTAATACAAAACTACTAAGGTCCTTTTATAGAGACCTTGACAGAGTCCTAATCCACTAGAAAACCCCCTTGCTTAATTAGCAAGTAATAAGGTTTCTGACTCACTCAACTTCCTAACTCAAAGGGACTCTTAATTAATTCCTAACAATCAAAGAGGTTGAACCAGCTTGGTTCCTCTTCTAGGTTCGGGTCCAGTTGGTCGAGTCGGATCGACTCGTATCAGACGTGACTAGAACGCAACAGTTGCTCTGACTCGGCGGTGAGAATCCTGGTCGCACCCATGGTGGATCAGGTGGCAATAGGCCACTGAATCATAAGGGCATGCGGCTGGTCTGGAAGAAGGAAATTGAAGCGCCGGTGTATCTCGGGGTCGCTGGAACTCCAAGAAGTAAAGGACGGCTGTAGATCGGTGGCTGTGCATAGTCATCATCTGTCGTCCTGGGTCGAAGACTAGATCAACTCGAATCGAGTCCTCCCAATGTGGAAGTAGATCCAATATGGCAGCTGGATACGGTGGAGAACAGTTGAGCTTGGGGATCTCTCTGCTTTGCTCCAAAGGGGTCATCAGGGCTTTGGATTCAACATCAGTCCTCATGGTCAGAGTCGACAAAGTCGTTCTGAAACTTCGAGTGGTGGATGGATGTCGGGCGATGCTCTTGGATTTGATCAGTTGGAAGATGGAAACTGATATGAGCGGTCTACTCGTAATCCTCTCATATCGGGTCTCTACTGCTCCAATTGATCAGAATTGGCCTGATCGGATTTGATTTGAGTCCAATTGGCTAAATCGGCTAGGATTGGATCTGGCTCGAGTTGGTTTAGATCTGGCTGAGCCTGATATGATAGGACTTGACTGGGTCAAGTCTGAGTTGATCTAGATCAGGCTGACCGTGTTGGGTTGGGCTTGATCTGGATTAAGTGGCTGAGCTGAATCAGGTTGGCTGAGTCTGATTCAAGCTGGCTGAACCGGACTGGATCTGAGGGCTGAGGTTCGTCGGAGTTGATCGCCGGCGTAGAGACGTCTGCGGCGGTCGGGACCTTGGCATGAAGGTTCGTGAGTTGATGGGGAAGAGATCCAACGGCTCGGATCTGGGAGGTAGGTGGCGGATCGGCCGGATCTGGGAGGTGGACGGCGGGTTTAGAGGAGGCCGGCGTCGGGGACGACGATGGGGAGCTCGGCGAGGGTTTTAGGGTGGTTTTGGGGGCGATATCGGGGACGGACGCGGAAGGGCCGGCGGAGCTCGGGAGGTTGTGTTGCCGGGAAGACGCCGGAGAAGACGAACGGGGCGGTGAAGGGGTTGGCTGGAGTCGTGAGAGCTTGGGGAACAGGCTGGTCATCTTGGATGGCGACGGGGCTGGCCGGAGAGGGAACGGCGGTGATGCTAGGGTTAGGGCACGGGAGAGCGGAAGGAGATGATGAACAGTGATGATGACGTGGAGGAGAGAGAAAGTGCTGGGAGAGAGAAATACCGGTGGAGGCGGTGCCAGCTGCGGAGAAGGTGAGCGACGGGGAATAAAGTGGATCGATGGTGGATTTCTGGTGGAAAACTACATTACTTCTACTCCTATGATATTCTATCAACTATTCTTAATAATTCTCTTCATCATTCCTCATCATAACCTAATACAAACTAATGAGGTCCTTTTATAGAGACCTTGACAGAGTCCTAATCCAACTAGAAAACCCCCTTGCTCAATTATAAGTAATAAGGCTTTCAGACTCGACTCAAATTACTAACTCAAATATCAATTAGGACTCAATTAAATATAAAAGACTAATGATAAATCCTAATCAAATACTCTAGTTTGAACTAGGGAAGTCCAAGTCAAACTAGGAAAGAGGCTGAACCAGGTTGGTTCCTCTTCTGGGTTCGGGTGCAGTTGGTCGAGTCGGATCGACTCGTATCAGAAACCGAATAAGGAGGGTAGCTCCTTGGATAGCTCAGATCGGTTGTGGGATGCGTGATCAACTGAAGACGCATAGGGAACATCGGGATCTGATCTGGTTGAAGTCTGAAATCAAGCTTGATCAAGTCGGATTGGCTGAGCTTGTTTGGACTTGGTGGGCTTGGATCAGATCTGACTTGGTCGAATTTGGCTGAATCCAATTGATCATGACTTAGCTTGAACTGGTCTGGATTTGGGCTCGATCAGATTTGGTTGGTGTAGCCAAATCTGGTGGAGCCTAGCTTGAATCTGTCCAAATCTTGTAGGCTGGAGTTTGACTCGATCCAGTGTGGAAGATTGAGTCGGAGTCTGATCAGGTTCAGATGGTGGTGATTTGAGATGATCGGATCTGATGGTTGAGATCTGTCCAGTGATTGATGAAGCTTGGGAATGGGAACAGATCTGGTAGCTGAAAGAGGGCGGAACTCAATCACCGGTGAGGGATGCTCGTCGAAGTGGGGAAAGATGGAGTTGGGGGTCGGCGGGGTTGTACATGGAACGGCTATGGGAGGAGAGGCTGGGTGGCTGTGAGAAGCTTCAAGAACGCCGGTGGGTTTTGAGCTTCCGCCGGGGTCAATGATGAAGAAGGCATGGTGGGGGACGGTTGTGATGGGATTGGGGCAGGAGTGAGGAGGACCTTGGGGAAGGTTGAATGGTGTGGGGAGGGCTTTAACTAAGGTGTGGTTGGCTGCTAAAGAGGAATTGCTGGTGGTGGGAAGGTAGGGTTTGGATGAAAGGAAAGTGGAAGAAGATGATGATAGGGTGCTGACTGGGTTGAGATGTGGGGTCGGATCTGGCTGAGGTGGTGAAGCTGGGTAAGGTGGCAGAGGGGGGTGCTCAAGCTGCGGATCTGATAGTTGTGGCCCCTCAACTATCTCCTTGATCTCTTCTCCCAGATCTGGTTCTTCTTCTTTGATCTCTTCTTCGCTGATGGTTGCTGCCGCCCCACTTGGAGTTGATCTCGGAATCTCATGTGGAGTCGGAGTCGGAGTCGTATGTGGAGTCCTAATCCAGGTAGAGCTGGGTTTAGGTTCTGCAATCCAAGACGCAGCTAGAATGGGATTTTGACTGGGAATCTGAACTCCGATAGGGCTTGACTGATTTGGAGGAGAATATCGTTGGATCATTGCTTCCCACTGTTCTGCTGAAGGGTAAGGCAGAGGAATCCAACTTTGGACGGCTTCCTTCCATTGTTCAACTGTTGGGTAACCCATACTCCAAGTTTGACTAGGATTCCTAGTTGGAGTTGGATTTGTAATCCTAGTTCCAGTAGGATTTTAAGTCCAAGTCGTATTCTGAGTTTGACTCGAATTCCTAGTTGGAGTAGGATTTGTAATCCTAGTTCCAGTAGGATTTGGAGTCCAAGTTGTACTCAAATACCCGTTGGTGTTTGCAGGTTTGGTTTGATGGTAGGGTGGAGGTAATGGCTGGTAAAGAGGTGATGGCTTGATACGAGTCGATCCGACTCGACCAACTGGACCCGAACCCAGAAGAGGAACCAAGCTGGTTCAACCTCTTTCCTAGTTTGACTTGGACTTCCCTAGTTCAAACTAGAGTATTTAATTAGTATTTATCATTAGTCTTTTATTGAGTCCTAGTTGATGGTTAGGAATTAATTAAGAGTCCCTTTGAGTTAGGAAGTTGAGTTGAGTCAGAAACTTTATTACTTGCTAATTAAGCAAGGGGGTTTTTCTAGTGGATTAGGACTCTGTCAGGTTATAAAAGGACCTTAGTAGTTTGTATGATGAATGATGAATGATGAATGAAGAGTTATGAATTATTAGGAGTAGTTGATAAATTATCATAGGAGTAGAGATAATATAGCTTCCACCCGATATCTACCATAGATCCATCTTCTTCCTTGCTGGTCATCTTCTCCGCAGCCGGCACCGCCTCCACCTCTCTCCCCGTCACTTTCTCTCTCCTCCACGTCAGCGCCACTTCATCGCCACGTCATCATCACTGTTCATCTTCTTCCTCTCTCCCGTACCCTAGCTACCGCCGGCATCCTTGCCGTTCTCTACTCTCCGGCCACCCCCGCTACCACCTAATCCCGCCATCGACTTCCCTGAGCCACCACGACTCCGTCCAGTCCCTCCTCCGCCTCCATCGTCCTCTCCGGCGTCTTCCCCGGCAACCTCCACTTCACAGCTCCGCCGCCCCTTCCGTGTCCGACCCCGATCTCACTTCCAGATCCCGCCAAAGTACGCCGCCGACATCCCTAGAGCAGATCCCGGTCTTCTACGACGTTCCAAAGCCCGCAGAACCCTCCCCGTCGTCCCCGACGCCGGTGAACCCAACCCCGCTGGCCACGACCTCTAGATCCCGCCGATCTAGCCCACCTCCGACCAATCCACTCCGGTGGATGTCTTCCCCAACAACTCGCGATCTTCCCTGCCACTATCCCGACCGCCGCCGCCGCTCCAACGCCGGCGATCCACTCCGGCGATTCTCAGCCGTCGGATATTCCCAGCCACCTTTGGCCAAATTGGCTCAGCCACTTAGTCTGGATCGCCCAATCCAACTTGATCAGCTTGATCCAGATTACTTCAGACTTGACCCAGTCAAGTCCAATCCAATCAGGCTTAGCCAGATCCGATCTAGCTAGCCAAATCAGCCCATTGGACTCAAATCAAGTCCGATCAGGCCGATTCTGATCGATTGGACCAGTAGAGACCCATTACGAGAGGATCACGAGTAGACCGCTCGTAACATGGCTTGTAGGGATAGGGGGCTCAAGGTTTGGATAATAGGTCGGTTTATAGGCAGGTGGGGTGTGAGGTGGGTAATAATAGGGTTGTAGGTTGCATAGGGTGGATGCTGGTTAGGGTTAGGGTTCTGTAGGGATGATGATGGAGGTAAGGGATGATGATGTGGAAGAGGGGTTTGACCAGGTTTCTGAGTAGATCTGGTCCGATGAATAGTGGTTTGAGTAGGGATTGAGCCGTCCGATGTATAACTAGGGTTTTGGCCGAGTACTCTTCCTGCTATCAGAGAAGCTTCTGGAAGGCGTTGAGTGGCACAGTCGGTGGAACGGAGCTCTGATACCAAGTTGATACGATGCACCTTCTCAAGGGCTTTCGTACCGGGTCTCTTGCCTGGTCTCGGCTCCTCCTTAGCCAAAGCTATGGCTAGGTCGAGATATACCTTTAGGGTTTTAGGAGAAGCACCCTAGGTATTCGACAAGGAAGGCTGAAGACTGGAGGAGGGAGACGGATGAGGAAGAGGTTTACCTCGCAGCTTCCTCAATGGTTGGCCAGCTACCCTTGGGGGATCAAGCCTTGGAGAACGTGGCAGCGGTGATGAGGGTGCGGAGGGAAGCACGGCAGCCAAGGGAGACGCCGGGGACTTTGGGTTGGACAGCGGAGGGGTGGATGGCAGCGATAGATGGTGCCCGGCTGGTGGAGAGATAATCCAGCAGTTGATACTAGCGGTCTACTCGTAATCTTCTCGTATCGGGTCTCTACTGCTCCAATCAATCAGAATCGGCCTGATCGGACTTGATTTGAGTCCAATTGGCTGATTTGGCTAGCTGGATCGGATCTGGCTTGAGTCGGATTGGATCGGGCTGAACCTGATTGGATGGGACTTGACTGGGTCAAGTCTGAATTGATCTGGATCAGATTGACCTGGTTCAATTGGCTGGATGTGGCTGAGTCAGTTGGTTGGGCTGAACCGGACTGGATCTGACGGCTGAGGAGTCGCCGGAGTGGATCGCCGGCGTAGGGACGTCGGCGGCGGTAGGGATCTTGGCAGGAAGGTTCGCCTGGAGGTGGGGAAGAGATCCACCGGCTCAGATCTGGGAGATGGGTGGAGGATCGGCCGGATCTAGGAGGTCGGCGGAAGGGGTTGTTCACCGGCGTCGGGGACGACAGGGGTGGCTCTGGGGATGTCGGGAAGGGTCGTGGATGGTCGTAAGGGTGTTAAGGACGGTTAACGAGGGTTTTAGAGGGGTATGGAGGTGAGATCGGGGTTGGACGCAGAAGGGTATGCGGAGCTGTGAAGTGGAGGTGGAGGAGGGGCTGGACGGAGTCGTGGTTCCAAGGGAAAGAGGATGGGGGCCTTGAATGGCAGCGGGGGTGGCCGGAGAGGGGTGGGGGAGGGATGCCGGCGGTAGCTTAGGGTTTGGAGAGGAGGGAGACGATGAACAGTGCGGTGACGTGGCGCTGGATGCTGACGTGGTGCTGACGTGGCGGAGAGAAAAAGTGATGGGGAGAGAGGAATTCCGATGGAGGCGGTGCCGGTTGCGGAGAAGATGACCGACAGGAAGAAGATGGATCTATGGTGGAATTCTGGTGGAAGCTACATTACCACTGCTCCTATGATATTCTACTAATTACTCTTCATCATTCATCTCATGCATAACCTAATACAAACTACTAAGGTCCTTTTATAGAGACATTGACAGAGTCCTAATCCAACTAGAAAACCCCCTTGCTTAATTAGCAAGTAATAAGGTTTTCTGACTCAACTCAACTTCCTAACTCAAATGGACTCTTAATTAATTCCTAACAATCAAATATCAACTAGGACTCTAATAAATATAAAAGACTAATGATAAATACTAATTAAATACTCTAGTTTGAACTAGGGAAGTCCAAGTCAAACTAGGAAAGAGGCTGAACCAGTTTGGTTCCTCTTTTGGGTTCGGATCCAGTTGGTCTAGTCGGATCGACTCGTATCAGAAGTAGAGAGAGACGAAGGTGGCCGGTAGCTTTGATGGCAATTAGGGTTACAACTACTCCTATATTACTTCTACTCCTAGGATTTATCTCTACTAAATAATAACTCCATTAAATTCGTCCATGCCCTAATAGAGGTCCTTTTATAGAGGCCTCAAGAGAGTTCTACTGCAACCTGAATACCTTTGTTGCTTGAACAACAAGTAAACAGACTCTTACTAACTCAACTCAAACTGGCTCCTAATAACCAGGAATGAACTAAGTAAGCAAGTGACTTGACTCAACCAAAACTAGGATTCAATTAAATAGAGACTAACGAAGCACAAACTGAACTCAAACTAGGAAATCAACTATGTAAGCAAACCAGCTAGGGAATAGGAACCCCTTTGGCTGGTTGGGCTTAGAACGCCCAAAGGGACGTGGTTACAGCCAACTCCTTGGCGTGGGCCCACCAAAGCAAGGACGTGGGTCCCTTCTTGGATTGGCTCAGTTCGTCCTCGTATCAGCTGAAGAGTCAACTTGGTTCAACCAACTTCTAGCCCAGAATAGTGCAGCAGAAGCATGGTCCAGCCATCTTCACTTCGGATTGGACCAAAGCCGGCTTGACCCAGAATCAAGCCAAGTCCTTGCACTGTTGATCAGACCATGGAGATCAGATCCCATCCAATGGTTATGGGCAACACTACTGATTGGACATGATGAGGATGATCCAGGAGAGCCATTGAAGATCATATTCCTGGAGCTACCTGAACTGTCAGATCGACCCCTAGAGGTCCTCTGCACGATCCATCAGATGCTTGGTACTGCTACCATTGGACCCGTCATGGGATCGACCTGGTTTCTCGCCACCGAGTCCAGAGCTAAAGAAGCAAGTTGATTTGGTCCAGCCACATAGAGCCATCCTACCTGACTTGACTCTGGCTTTGAGGACAAGGCCAATTCTGAAGGAAGGGGGGATGATACGAGTCGATCCGACTCGACCAACTGGACCCGAACCCAGAAGAGGAACCAAACTGGTTCAGCCTCTTTCCTAGTTTGACTTGGACTTCCCTAGTCCTTTATATGTAATTGAGTCCTAGTTGATATTTGAGTTAGTAAGTTGAGTTGAGTCTGAAAGCCTTATTACTTGCTAATTAAGCAAGGGGTTTTTTAGTTGGATTAGGACTCTGTCAAGGCCTCTATAAAAGGGACTTCATTAGTTTGTATTAGGTTATGATGAATGATGAAGAGAATTATGATGAATTAAGAGTAATTAGTAGAATATCATAGGAGTTGAAGTAATGTAGATTCCACAGAAATCCACCATCGATCCACCTTCTTTCCCGTCGATTATCTTCTCCGCAGCCGGCACCGCCTCCACGGACTCTCTCTCCGCCACGTCAACGCCACATCAGCTTCCCTGCCACGTCATCACCATCTTCTTCCTCTCTCCCGTGGCCCTAACCCTAGCTTCACCGCCGCCATCCTTCCCGTACACTCTCCGGCCGCCCCCGTCGCCATCCAAGACCGCCAACGTCTTCCCCTATCTCCCACGACTCCACCCATCCCTTTCCCGCCATCTTCCATCCCCCCCGGCGCCGTCCTCAACTAGTCGACCTCCGTCCCCATCGCCGGCAACCCCACGTCCTATCCCGATCTTACCCCAGATCCCTCCTAAGTACCTCGCTGATCGTCCCTAACTCCCTTCCGGCCATCCACGAGCCTTCCCGACGTCCCCAGAGCCCTCGCCGTCGTCCCCGACGCCGGTCAACCCAAACCCGCCGCCGTTCACCTCTAGATCCCGTCAATCCGGCGTTCTTCCGGCCAATCCACTCCGGTGGATCTCTTCGCCATCAACCCACGAACCTTCTTGCCAAGGTCCCGACCGCCACCGACGTCCCTACGCCGGTGATCCACTCCGGCAACTTCTCAACCGTCGGATCTCCCTAGACCTTGATTGACCAAATTGGCTCAGCCACTTAACCCAATCCTAGCCGGTTCAGCCAAGCCACTTAGCCCAATCCAACCCGGTCAGCCAGATCCAGATCAACTTAGACTTGACCCCAGTCAAGTCCTATCCAATCAGGCTCAGCCAGATATGAAATAGCTCATGCCAGATCCGATCCAACTAGCCAGATTAGCCAATTGGACTCAAATCAAGCCCGATCAGGCCGATTCTGATCGATTGGAGCAGTAGAGACCCGATACGAGAGGATTACGAGTAGACCGCTCGTATCAGGAGATGGAACCGACGGTGATCCGGTGGTTGGAGCAAGGCTTGATAATGTCGGGAAAGGGGTCAGGAGGTTTAGGGAACAGCCTTTGATGCCTCTGAAGATCGTTCAGTGGGCTGTGAGAGGAGGTTATGGTAGTATTGGGCAGAGGTAGGCTGTGACTTCCTTCAGGTTTGTCGCCGGAGTGGGGGAAGATGGAGTTGGGAGCCGGCGGGGATGTACATGGAACGGCTATGGGCGGAGATGTTGGGTGGCTGTGAGGAGCTTCAAGAACGCCGGTGGGTTTTGAGCTTCCGCGGGGTCATTGATGAAGAAGGCATGGTTGGGGAAGGTTGTGATGGGATTGGGGTAGGAGTGAGGAGGACGTTGGTGCCGGTTACATGGTGTGGGAAGGGCTTCAACTATGGTGAGGTTGGTGGCTGCAGCTTTGTGGATGGTGGGTAGATCGCTGGAGATGACAATCGACAATGGGGATGGTAAAGGAAGGGACGTGGGTTTCGTAGGGGCCTTGGTTAGTGACAAGGGCTGCCGAAGAGGAATAGGGATTCTTGCTGGTGGAGGGAAGGTAGGATTTGGATGAAGGGACGGAGGAAGAAGATGATGGCAGGGTGTTGACTGGGCTGGGATGTGGCGTGTTTGGGTAAGGGGGCAGCGGGTGTTGTTCACGGTTTGGGTAATTGAGCAACTCATGGGTAGGTGGAGTATGAAGGGGGCAATAGTGGGGTTGTGGAGGAAGCGGAGTCGGAATCGTATGAGGAGTCTTAATCCATGTAGAGCTTTAGGTTCTGCAAACCAAGTTGCAGCTAAAATGGGATTTTGACTTGGAATCTAAACCCCGGTATGGCCTGACTGATTTGTAGGAGAATATCTTTGGATCATTACTTCCCACTGTTCTACTGAAGGGTAAGGCCGAGGGATCCAGCTCTAGACGACTTCCTTCCATTGCTTAGCTGAAGGGTAAGCCGTACTCCGAGTTTGACTAGGATTCCTAGTTGGAGTAGGACTTGTAATCCTAGTTCCAGTAAGATTTGGAGTCCAAGCTGTACTCTGAGTTTGACTAGGATTCCTAGTTCGACTAGGATTTGTAATCAACTAGGTAAGCAAACCATCTAGGGAATAGGAATCCCTAAGGCCGGCTTGGCTCAACTTGCTCCATAGGGACTGATGGGACCATGGTTAGAACTGACAAAGAGAGTCAAGAACAATTTCATATGCCAATAGGACCAGTCACAAGAGCTCAGGCTAAGAGGTTCAAAACAGCACTGAGTGGATTACTTCAAGAGTTTCAGATTGGAGAAGAATGCAAGTTCAAAACTAATAAAGAACCAAGATGGGTCCACATCATCAAGGCAATCATATTAGGTTGCATGAGCAGCATTTAATATTTCAAGTCAACATGGTTGGAGTATTAGTTGGAAGTGGCTGACTTGGGAAATCAGCTTATTAACTAGTTGTGCTCTACATTGATTGTTCAAGTTTTGGAATTTGATACGAGTCGATCCGACTCGACCAATTAGATCCGAACCCAGAAGAGGAACCAAACTGGTTCAGACTCTTTCCTAGTTTGACTTGGTCTTACCTAGTTCAAACTATAGTATTTCATTAGGATTTATTATTATACTTTTATTGAGTCCTAGTTGATATTTGATTGTTAGGAATTAATTAAGAGTCCATTTGAGTTAGGAAGTTGAGTTGAGTCAGAAAGCCTTATTACTTGCTAATTAAGCAAGGGGGTTTTCTAGTTGGATTAGGACTCTGTCAAGGTCTCTATAAAAGGACCTTAGTAGTTTGTATTAGGTAATGGATGAGATGAATGATAAATAATAGTTGATAGAATATCTTAGGGGTAGAATATCATAGGAGCAGAAGTAATGTAGATTCCACCAGAAAATCCATCATTAATTCACCTTCTTCCCCGTCGGTCATCTTCTCCTCAGCCGGCATCACCTCCATCGGAATTTCTCTCTCCCCGTCACTTTCTCTCTCCTCCACGTCAGCGCCACGTCATCATCACTGTTCACCTTCTTCTTCATCCTCTCTCCCGTGCCCGGAACCCTAGTCACACCGATCCCTCCTTTTTGGCCACCCCCGTCGCCAACCAAGGCCACCATCCTCTTCCCCCAAGCCCCATGACCTCGGTAAGCTCCTCCACTCCCTCCTTCGTCCCCTCCGGCGCCGTCCCCGACAAGCCTACCGTCCTAAACACCTCGCAGATCGTCCCTAACTCCCTTCCAACCATCCACGACCCTTCCCGACGTCCCCAGAGCCATCCCCGTTGTCCCCGACGCCGGTGAACCCAAACCCCTTCCGCCGACCTCCCAGATCTGGCCGATCCTCCATCCATCTCCCAGATCTGAGCCGGTGGATCTCTTCCCCACCGTCCTACGACCTTCCCTGGCAAGGCACCGACCGTTGTCGCCTCCCCTACGCCGGTGACCACTCCTGCGACTCTCAGCCCTCGGATCCAGGCTGGTTCAACCCAACCAACTGACTCAGCCACATCCAGCCAATTGAACCTGGTCAACCTGATCCAGATCAATTCAGACTTGACCCAGTCAAGTCCCATCCAATCAGGCTCAGCCAGATCAGATCCAGCTCAAGCCAAATCCGATCCAGCTAGCCAAATCAGCCAATTGGACTCAAATCAAGTCCGATCCGGCCAATTCTGATCAATTGGAGCAGTAGAGACCCGATACGAGAGGATTACGAGTAGACCACTCGTATCAACTTGGTATCAGAGCTCCGTTCCACCGACTGTGCGGTTCAGAACGTTCTGTAAACTTCGCCATCATGTAGGGAGTATCCCAGGAGTGGTGGGAACAGCAAATTAAGAGTCTGCATGCCGAGGTAAATCTTTTTTCAACTTTAATGGAACGCCAAAGCAGAAACATGGAGCGCACCAGTAGGGAGTTGGAGCATATTTCCAATAGTTGGTCGAGGATAACTTAGGCTTCGAGCCAGACTCCTACCCTATAAGGATTGCGGAACATGACCCTGAGCCAACTCATATTATGACTTTGGTTGTAATTTCAAGTCCGACTGAGACACCAGCAGCAATTAGTAAGGGAGAAAAGGTCCAGGAGCTAATCGAGGAGCAACAACCGCCCGATTCTCAGATCGAACAAGAGCACCTGCTATTGCAACCTCCGCCAGACCCAGCTGAAACCTTCCTTCTACCTTCCGATGATTTTTCTGGATTTTTACCTCTTTTCCATATTTTTCAGGAATTTCCCCTGGTTTTCTCTCTCCTCTTTGGATTCGGCCCATCTCTGGCTCAAGCCGCGGCTTGCCATCGGCTCACCACCCTCACCCACGCCCGACTCACCCTGAGCCGACCCTTCGTCGTCCCGGCTCGTCATCCGCGCCGTCGGCTCGACCTAGAGCCGCCACCCCAACGCCGTCGTCCGACGTCTTCCTCCCCATCTACCCATCGAGGAAGCATCGGCGTCCTTCCCCAAAGCCACCGTGCCCGACCACGACCACGGAGGAAGCTTGGATCGCAGGGATTCAACTCCGGCGAACTCCCCTGTTGCGACATCCTTCAATCAGCCATATTCCGAGGTTGATCCCAAGATCAGACCTCACGAGAAAGGTCCCAAGACCTTCCCGTACCTGTTCCCGACGAGCTCAAGCATCGTCGTGGCCTAGAACACCGGCAAACACCAGCGACGAACTCCACCGCGTCGCCACCTTCAGATCCGGCGTGTTCGAAGCCCCATCCAGCGATCAAGCCGTACGGATGGAATCGGCAGGTCCATGCGAAGCTTCCTGTGCCGTTGCCACACTCCAGCGACCTGGTTTCGCCGTTGATCCTGCTCCGGCAGCTTCTCAGCCGTCCGATCAAGACTGCAACTTGATCCAGCCGTTTGACCAGCCTGATCTTCGATCCAGTGGTTCTGATCTTCGATCTGAACCTGATCCAAGAGTCCCCGGCAATCAGGACCATCCAGATCAACTTCAGGTGATCAAGATGCATCCTCATCCGTTGATCAAGCATTCAAAAGTTGATATGAGCAATGAAAGGAGCTACCCTCCTTATTCAGATGCCATATTCAATCTGATCAGATCTGACTATGATGGTAACACCGGTTTAGCTCAATTGACCCAAGTCCAGATTGACACTGGAAGACCCAACCAAGTCAGACAGGTTTGGACCAGAGTACGACTCAGCACAGCTGAAGATTCAACTTGGTTCAACCAACTTCTAGCCCAGACTAGTGCAGCAGAAGCATGGTCCAGCCATCTTCACTTCAGATTGGACCAAAGCCAGCTTGACCCAGATTTAAGCGAAGTCCATGCACAGTTGATCAGATCTATTCTAGTTCAGTCTTTGGGTTTGTAATATTTGTGTGAATACAGGATGATTATGAATTGCTAGGGTAACCACTACGATTAGAGGGAAACCTCGCCAAAATTCCCGCAGTAGGTTACATTCCGCTTCGCGTCGCCCGGCACGGTTGGGCCTACGCGGGTCGGGGCGCGACAACTTGGTATCAGAGCATAGGCTGTAGATCCCAGGGTGTTAGGATCAGGTTCGGTTGAGATTGAGCGTGGAATGGGTTAGTTCTATGTCTAGAACATCCGTGCATGCTCTCCTTGTGATGTGTTATGTCTTCCGCTTTATTGTTGTGTTGTTTGTTTTGCCGTTCTGACGAGTGAATGCTCGTTTGTCTTTGGTGATTGGGCAGATGTCGGGATTTCGAGGCCGACCTTCGGTTGTTGGTCGGGGTGGGGCACGACCTGGCTGACCCGCCCGACCAGACAGGGTAGCACCTGTCAGGGAGGTCAGAGCTAGACGGACTGCACCATCACCAGCGGCGGTTTCGATCGCACGGGAGGAGGCCCTTCTCGCCGAGGAGGGGGTTCTCGCTCCGGTCGACGCGCGGACCGCTGCGGCGGTCTTGTTGGACTTTCTGCAGCTGGACCCGTCTAAGTTCAGTGGTGGGTCAGCAGGTCCAGTGGCCAGGGCACGTCAGTTTGAGCAGGGGCTTCGATCAGAGATCAGGCGACGGACCAATTCTTACCGCTTCCAGGCGTACTCAGCAGTTCTGGACTGCGCCTTCGCAGTAGGGGCGCAGTTGCAGGACGAGAGGTGCCGGGCAGTTCCACCGGTATCCTCTACCAGCGCGCCGCAGAGACCCCAGTTCAGAGGGGGTTCGGGAGAGGCCAGCGGCGGTGTCAGCGGCACTTCCGGCAGCAGTTGCCGAGTTCAGCAGGCCAGTTTCTCTAGACAGCCGGGCCGTTCGGGCAGGCTTCGTCAAGGGGAGGCCATGGTCAGCAGCTTGGCGCGTCAGTCACGTGTTTCCTGTGTGGGCAGCTGGGGCACTACCGTAGAGACTGTTCCTTGCGAGGAGCGCGGGGCGCTGTGTCGCAGGGCAGTAAATGCGGAGGGCCCAGTGCTTGGCAGGGGAGCAGTGGTGGGAGCAGGTCAGGGGCTGGACCGAGCTGCTCCAGGGGTGGAGGCAGCCAGCGAGGTCGTGTGGTTACTCTCCCAGTGCACGAGCAGCGGGACACCGTTCAGCAGTACCAGTAGCCGCAACAGTATCAGCAGGCAGTGGCAGAGCCATCAGTCCTCAGAGGTATCTTTCAGCTTTCTAGTTCCTTAGTGGTTGTGCTGATAGATTTAGGGGCGTCTCACTCCTACATTGCTAGCATGTGCGTGGCATCGCTAGGGTTAGAGACGAGTCGGCTAGAGGTGGCACAGCTGGTAGACTCACCGATCGGCGGAGCGGTCAGGGTGGATCGGGTCTGCCGATCTTGTTCCTTGGAGGTTGGAGGCCTCCGGGTCTGTCTAGACCTGCGGGTGCTAGACATGACCGGCTTTGACGTGATACTCGGTATGGATTGGTTGGCAGCATACCGGGCAGTCATCGACTGTGGTCGCCGGAGGGTGGTCGCTTGGACACCCGACGGGACACGATTTGTGTTGTTGGGGGATCGGTTCTCCCCCGATTCCTTTGCCTGTGGTGTAGGGAGGCGTGGCAGCGAGCTCTCAGCCTTGTTGGCCAGCCTGTCCCTGTCCGGTTCTGAGGGAGTGCAGCAGCGCAGTTTTCCCAGGAACGTGTGTGACTACACCGACGTGTTTCCCGAGTTGTTGCCAGGGCTTCCACCACCCAGAGAGGTCGATTTTGAGATCGACCTAGTACTAGGTACCGCACCGATCTCTCTCCCAGCTTTCAGGATGGCACCAGCAGAGCAGAGTGAGTTGAGGACCCAGCTAGACGAGCTGACCAGCAAAGGCTTCATCCGTCCCAGCATGTCTCCTTGGCCCGCCAGTGTTGTTCACAAAGAAGAAGGATGGTACCCTTCGACTTTGCATAGACTACAGGCGGCTCAACAGGGTGACGGTGAAGAACAAGTATCCGATGTCGCGGATCGATGACCTGTTTGACCAGCTGAGAGGATCTTCAGTGTTCTCGAAGATCGATCTCCGCACCGGCTACCACCAGTTGAGGGTTCGGGACTGCGACATCTCGAAGACGGCATTCCGGACTAGGTACGGCCTGTACGAGTTCGTGATGATGCCGTTTGTGCTGACGAACGCACCAGCAGCGTTCATGGATCTCATGTAGAGGATCTTCCGGGCCTTCCTAAACGAGTTCGTGGTGGTGTTCGTCGACGACATCCTCATCTACTCCCGGTCAGAGGCGGAGCACGAGCGACACTTGGCGACAGTGTTGCAGCTACTTCGGGAGCATCGGCTTTATGCCAAGGCTTCCAAGTCTGAGTTCTGGCTTGCACAGGTGGGATTCCTTGGACACGTGGTGTCGGCAGCAGGGATCTCAGTCGACCCCGCCAAGGTCGAGGCAGTGGTACAGTGGCAGAGACCGAGGACAGTGTTTGAGGTCCGCAGTTTCCTGGGCTTGGCGGGGTACTACAGGCGGTTCGTGCGGGACTTCTCCAGAGTCGCCTGGCCGTTGACCAGACTGACACAGAAGGCCGTCCCGTTCGTGTGGGATGATGCTAGTGAGCGAGCCTTCGTGGAGCTAAGGACCAGGTTGACCAGTGCACCGGTGCTGATCGTCCCCGAGCGAGGTGTTGGTTATAGTATCTACAGCGACGCTAGATGAAGCTACTGGAGGACTACGACTTCGAGTTGCATTACCATCCTGGTAAGGCAAATGTCGTAGCAGACGCGCTAAGCAGACAGGTGAGAGACACCAAAGCAGCAGTTGCAGGGTTGTCAGCGCGGCAGTGGCAGGCTCTAGAGACGGCGGGCCAGTTGGGGCTCGAGTTTGAGGATCGGGGATCCGACAGCTTCCTCTACGCAATGCAGAGTATGCCGGCAGTCTTAGCCAGAGTGTTAGAGGCACAGCACAGTGACCCAGAGCTCGAGAAGTTACGCACAGCAGCGGGCACAGAGGGCGCAGACGAAGACTGGACAGTATCGCCAGACGGAGGGCTACTGTTCCGAGGCAGAGTAGCGGTTCCAGTAGATCCAGTTCTTCGAGACGACGTCCTACGAGAGTTCCACCACTCTCGCTTTGCAGTTCATCCCGGCGGCACCAAGATGTACCAGGATCTTCGGCGACAGTTCTGGTGGCGCGAGATGAAGAGAGCAGTGACGGAGTTCGTATCGCGCTGCCTTACCTGTCAGAAGGTTAAGGCAGAGCACCAGCGGACTCCGAGGTTACTTCAGCCGCTCCAACTAGCTGAGTGGAAGTGGGAGCACATCACAATGGACTTCGTGATCGGGCTACCGAGATCTCCTAGGGAGAATGACGCGATTTGGGTCATCGTTGATCGATTGACCAAATCGGCGCACTTCCTGCCTATGCGGACGACAGACTCGACTGACAGGTTGGGCAGTTTGTACGTCCGAGAGGTAGTCAGACTACACGGGGTTCCAGTTTCTATCGTGTCAGATTGTGACCCCAGGTTCACCAGTAGGTTCTGGCGGGACTTTCAGGAGGCAGTTGGCACACTACTTACCTTCAGTACGGCGTTTCATCCGCAGACAGACGGGCAGCCAGAGCGGACGATCCAGATCTTGTGTTACGAGCGGTCTACTCGTGATCCTCTCGTAATGGGTGTCTACTGCTCCAATCGATCAGAATCGGCCTTATCGGACTTGATTTGAGTCCAATTGACTGATTTAGCTAGCTGGATAGGATATGGCTGAAGCTGGATCGAATCTGGCTAAGCCTGATTGGATGGGACTTGACTGGGTCAAGTCTGAAGTGATCTGAATCAGGTTGACCAATTGAATTGGGCTGGATCCAGATTGACTGGCTTGGCTGAACCGGCTTGATTGGGCTGGACCTGATTGAAGTGGCTGAACTGGAGTGATCCACGGGCTGGGGAGTCGCCGGAGTAGATCGCCGGCGTAGGGACAGCGGCGGCTGTCGGGGATCTTGTCAGGAAATGTCGTTGGACGGTGGGGAAGCGATCCAACGGCTCGGATCTGGAAGATGGGTGGCGGATCGGCCGGATCTGGGGGAGACGGCGGTGAAGGTTGGGTCGGCTGGCGTAGGGAACGACGAGGGAGGCTCGGCGGGGGTCCTTGGGACGTCGGGAAGGATCGTGGGGAGACAAGGAACAGATCTGGAAGGTTTTAAGGTGAGATCGAGGTAGGACGTGAGGTTGCCGGTGAAGGGGACGGAGGTCGGCTTGTCGGGTACGGCGCCGGAGGGGATGGAAGACGGCGGGAAAGGTATGGCCGGAGTCGTGGGAGGTAGGGGAAGTGGATGGACATCTTGGATGGCGTCGGGGGTGGCCGGAGAGGGAACGGCGAACAAGCTAGGGTTTCGGGATAGGGGAAGGAAGACGATGAACAGTAAGGGGTGACGTGGCGCTGACGTGGCGGCGACGTGGAGGAGAGAGAAAGTGCGTGGAGAAGGAAGATGAAGGTGAAGGCGATGCCGGCTGCGGAGAAGATGACTAGCGGGATAGAAGATGGATCTATGGTGGATATCGGGTGGAATCTACTTTACTTCTACTCTTATGATATTCTACTCCTATGATAATTTATCAACTACTCTTAATCATTCATCTCATCATTCATCATAACCTAATACAAACTACTAAGGTCCTTTTATAGAGACCTGACAGTGTCTTAATCCAACTAAAAAACCTCCTTGCTTAATTAGCAAGTAATAAGGCTTTCAAACTCAACTCAACTTCCTAACTCAAAGGGACTCTTAATTAATTCCTAACAATCAAATATCAACTAGGACTCAATAAAAGACTAATGATAAATGCTAATTAAATACTCTAGTTTGAACTAGGGAAGTCCAATTCAAACTAGGAAAGAGGTTGAACCAGCTTGGTTCCTCTTCTAGGTTCGGGTCCAGTTGGTTGAGTCGGATCGACTCGTATCATCTTGGAGGACATGCTGAGAGCATGTGTCCTCGACGCAGGAGGCAGCTGGGAGGAGAACTTTCCCTTGGTGGAGTTCGCCTACAACAACAGCTACCAGTCCAGTCTTGGAGTAGCACCTTTCGAGGCGTTGTACGGTAGGGCGTGTCGTTCCCCAGTGTGCTGGACAGAGGTTGGAGAGGCTTCACTCACCGGTCCAGAGATCGTCAGGAGGTCGTCAGAGAGGTTAGCGCAGATCTGGCAGAGGCTTCTGACGGCTCAGAGTCGGCAGAAGAGCTACGCAGATCAGAGGCGACGACCGCTTGAGTTCGCAGTTGGCGACAGTGTGTTCTTGCAGGCAACACCGTACAGAGGGTATGTCAGGTTTGGCAGCGGGGGCAAGTTGGCCCCGAGGTTCGTCGGGCCGTTTGAGATCCTGGAGAGGGTCGGCGAGGTAGCCTACCGCTTGGACCTTCCTCAGCACATGTCTGCTGTGCACCCGACCTTTCACGTGTCGATGCTGAGGAAGTACCACCCCGACCCATCGCATGTCATCAGAGTGGATGACATCGAGCTTGAGTCAGACGCGACGTTCGTTGAGCAGCCTGTTCGAGTACTTGACCGGAGGGATCAGGTCTTGCGGGGCAAGACGATTCCCTTGGTCAAGGTACTATGGAGGCACAGAGGCGTTGAGGAGATGACCAGGGAGCGCGAGGCGCGCATGCGGCAGGAGTATCCGCACTTGTTCCCTTCTCGAGGAAACTTTTGTCCTGTTTTCTAGTGTAGCTGTTTCTTTGCTTCCTAGCCCTACCCTTATCGAATCTCGGGACGAGATTTCCTTTAAGGGTATTAGGATGTGAGGACCCGTCCCTCTACTCTTGTGGCTCGTCGTGGACCGCAAGGGTAATTTGGTAAATTGCGCCTTGTCGGCTTGTTTCACACTCGCGTGTGCACACACTGACCATGTTTGTGGTAATGTTTGGCTAGAATGGTTAGTGGGACCCGGGATCGAAAGATCCGGGCTTGGATTTAAGTTTTAACCCAAGTCAAACTTCCTGTGAGAGACGGATCGATCCTTCCTTGCTAGAGGGATCGATCGGTCTTTGCCAGGAATATGGATCGTTGCGAGGGATCGATAGGCCTCTTGGGACGGATCGATCGGACTCGGTGCAATAAGGAGAATTGCTCTCCGTCACTAGCGGGATCGATCCTCCCTTGAGGGAGGGATCGATTCGTCTATGGCAGAGAGAGGAATTCCCTTCTTATTTTGCCCGCGGGGCTTTGCATGTACGGTTTTCTTTACTGTCTTAATACCTGGTACATATGTTTAAGCATGTTAGCCCTATAATAGGGCAGTGGTGAACCGGGGGAGTGATGACTCCCGGGATGTTTAGAATAAGCGGGCGGGTAGCCCTACAGCTTTCCTTAGCCTTGCATGCCGGCGTGCGCCAAGGGCTTTATCTGTGATATCTATGAGCTGTTGTTTGCGGGGCTGCTTCCCGATGCAGGTGTTGTGGTGGACTGCTGACAGTTGGTGGGGTACCACTGTAGCAGTCCCTAGACCTTTTTTCATGTTCACCACCCCGGGCCGGCAGGGTGCCGTGCCCAGACCTTGTTATTCATATATATCACATACTGTTGCATGCTTACATGTATTATCCTGCGCATGTCCATAGCATGTATTGTGTTGTGCATTAGTTGCATCTGTGTAGGACGTTGCCGATCCGGGGCTTTCGGGTAGCCCGGATCTTGCTCTAGGACCGTTGCGGGTAGCTTGGTCTAGGATTCGATTTGTAGTATTTAGTCGATTTCGATGATAGGGTTAGATGACCTGAATACATGTTTGATGTTTAGAGGTCATGTCGGCCTCGAGCCAGACATTGTGGGTGCAACCGGTGTCCGGTTCACTGTCTCTTGGGTGGAAGAGGTGCGATGTGGTTACCCGCCTAGCAGAGTCGGGTGCCTGCTAGTGAGATGGCAGTGTGGTTTCCTGCCTCGCTGAGGTCGACCCAGTATGTGACCAGTTCGGGCGGGGAAAATGACTGAGGCCTCCTTTCAGGGACACCGGCGAAGGGTTATGGGACCCTTGCTGCACACCCAAGTCTTGCTTGAGGGCGGCACTGTTGTGTTCCCTCCCTTGTTAGTGTCGTAGTGTAGTGTCCCTGCTGAGCTTAGTGCTCACTTGATGCGAGTCGATCCGACTCGACCAACTGGACCCGAACCCAGAAGAGGAACCAAGCTGGTTCAACCTCTTTCCTAGTTTGACTTGGACTTCCCTAGTTCAAACTAGAGTATTTAATTAGTATTTATCATTAGTCTTTTATTGAGTCCTAGTTGATGGTTAGGAATTAATTGTCCCTTTGAGTTAGGAAGTTGAGTTGAGTCAGAAACCTTATTTGCTAATTAAGCAAGGGGGTTTTTCTAGTGGATTAGGACTCTGTCAAGGTCTCTATAAAAGGACCTTAGTAGTTTTGTATTAGGTAATGATGAATGATGAGATGAATTATTAAGAGTAGTTGATAAATTATCATAGGAGTAGAATATGATAGGAGTAGAAGTAAAGTAGATTCCACTATATATCTACCATAGATCCACCTTCTTCCCCGTCGGTCATCTTCTCCGCAGCCGGCATCGCCTTCACCTTCACCTTCCTTCTCCACGCCACATTCTCTCTCCGCCACGTCAGCGACCCCACGCCACGTCATCGCCACGTCAGCTCATCTCCTTCCTCTCTTCTCTCCCGTGCCCGAAACCCTAAGCTACCGCCAACCATCGCCGTTCTCTCCTCTCCGGCCGTCCCCGTCGCCAACCAAGACCGCCAAAGCCTTCCCCTATCTCCCACGACTCCGGCCAACCCTTACCCGCCGTCTTCCATACCCTCCGGCGCCGTACCCGACAAGCCGACCTCCGTCCCCTTCACCGCAACCTCACGTCCTACCTCGATCCCACCTTAAAACCTTCCAGATCTGTTCCTTGTCTCCCCACGATCCTTCCCGACGTCCCAAGGACCCCCGCCGAGCCTCCCTCGTCGTTCCCGACGCCGGCCGACCCAACCTTCACCGCCGTCTTCCCCAGATCCGGCCGATCCGCCACCCATCTCCCAGATCCGAGCCGTTGGATCGCTTCCCCACCGTCCAACGACCTTTCCTGACAAGATCCCGACCGCCGCCCCTCCGCCGGCGATCCACTCCGGCGACTTCTCAGCCCTCGGATCCAGGCTGGTTCATCCAGCCAACTTGAATCAGACTCAGCCAAGTATAATTGATTCAGCCGAGCCAGTTAATCCGGATCCAGCCCAATCTAAGCCGATCAGCTTGATCCAGATCACTTCAGACTTGACCCAGTCAAGTCCCATCCAATCAGGCTTAGCCAGATTCGATCCAGCTTCAGCCAGATCCGATCCAGCTTCAGCCAGATCCGATCCAGCTCAAGCCAGATCCGATCCAGCTAGCCAAATCAGCCAATTGGACACAAATCAAGTCCGATAAGGCCGATTCTGGTCGATTGGAGCAGTAGAGACCCATTATGAGAGGATCACGAGTAGACCGCTTGTAACATCACTCCTACCCGGGCTGCGTTTTACAGGTGCTGGCGCTAGGTCTTCTTTGGTCGCCCCTATCGGGCCGGTGTTTGGTGACGTGGCGGCGTCTGGCGGTGCTTGAGTGGTGGCGATCTTCCAGTTTTACCCCTTTTGTTATAGATAGTCTCCTACGGGAGTGATAAATGTATAATTTCGCTGTTTTGAGAACATGTATCTATTCTAGTTCAGTTTTTGGGTTTGTAATATTTATGTGAATACAGGATGAGTATGAATTGCTAGGGGCTACGATTAGAGGGAAACCTCACCAAAATTTCGGCGGTAGGTTAGGTTCCGCTTCGCGTCGCCCGGCCCGGTTGGGCCTACGCGGGTCGGGGAGAGACACCGCCGATCTTTCCTTTCCGGCCACCCCCGTCGCCAACCAAGGCCACCATCCTCTTCCCCCAAGCCCCATGACCTCGGTAAGCACCTCCACTCCCTCCTACGTCCCCTCCGGTGCCGTCCCCGACAAGCCTACCACCGTCCCCATCGCCGGCAACCACACGACCATCCCCGACCTCACCCCCAATCCGTCCTAAACACCTCGCAGATCGTCCCTAACTCCCTTCCGACCATCCACGACCCTTCCCGATGTCCCCAGAGCCATCTTCGTCGTCCCCGACGCCGGTGAACCCAAACCCCTTCCGCCGACCTCCCAGATCCGGCCGATCCTCCATCCATCTCCCAGATCTGAGCCGGTGGATCTCTTCCCCACCGTCCTACGACCTTCCCTGGCAAGGTACTGACCGCTGCCACCGCCCCTACGCCAGTGATCCACTCCGGCGACTCTCAGCCCTTGGATCCAGGCTGGTTCAGCCCAACCAACTGACTCACCCACATCCAGCCAATTGAACCTGGTCAACCTGATCCAGATCAATTTAGACTTGACCCAGTCGAGTCCCATCCAATCAGGCTCAGCTAGATCCGATCCACCGATCCAGCTCAAGCCAAATCCGATCCAGCTAGCCAAATCAGCCAATTGGACTCAAATCAAGTCCGATCAGGCCGATTCTGATCGATTGGAGCAGTAGAGACCCGATACGATAGGATTACGAGTAGACCGCTCGTATCAGAATTGTGGAGTCATAAATTCGGATTTAATAGTAGTATGACGTTTTTCAATGTATTGGCTCATATATGGGCAAGATCTATGTAATGAAGAACAGATTTTGATTGATAAAAAAAGTGAGAGAATTTCTCTTTGGTTCTTCGTAGAACTATCGAACTTATCAGGATTTCCTGTGGTGTTCATCTTGACTTATCAAACGGATTTCCATCCCCGTTTGTGGCGTCCTCACGTTATACCAAGGTTCTTGCTTGATTATAAGCAACGGGTCGCGGTTTCCATCCAAACCTGATTGTAGAATGATCCTACAATTCATCTTGCTACGGGTTTCATCACAACTTGGCGAGGTTCGTATCAGTTGGTATCAGAAGCTCAGTTTCTAGTTTCAGGTTTGCTTATCCTTATCATTCCTTGATCTTCAGTTTTGTACCAAATCTGATAGAAGATCAAATTCGTTTCTTTCTTTATCCCTTCATATATCCTCATTATCAATCTTTGAGCGTCATTTTCTTTATCAAATCTGATAAAAAAAAAAGATCAAGATCTTTCTTCTTCCCATCAAGTGTATTCGTGTTTCTTTTGAAAAAAAAGGAAAAGAAAGACAGAAAGAAATTCGTGAAAAAAAAGAAAAAAAAAACAAGAAGAAGAAGAAGAAAAGAAGAAGAAGAAGAAGAAGAGGAGGAGGAGGAAGTAGAAGCACTGTTTCATCTTCCAAACTTATCAACCTTTCGTTTTCTTTGCATTTCTATCAACCTTGCCTTTTCTTTGCATGCCTTACCTCCTTTTCTTTTCATACCCTACCTTTCTTTGCATTCTTTGATAAGTTTTAGTGTGAATTGTTGCTGAAATTTCTGATCTGAGTTTGACTAGTTCGATAAGAACTGAAAGGGAATTTCTAAGAGTGTTGAGTGATTTGAGAGATACACAAGAGGGAGTGTTTGTGAGTTTTCTTTTACAGGAAATCATGTCTCAAAGTGGTGAAAAAGGTGCTGCGGAAGGTGCTAATCCGAAGTTGTTTATGGAGGCTATTGTGGGAGAGATGCGGCGCATGATGAGGCGAGAATTGGATGAGGTTCACAGAAGGTTGGATAGATTGGAAGATTCATGGGATGAAAGAGATGATTGGGCCAGATCCGAGGAGGATGATGATCGAAATTCAGTGGGGAGCCATAGGAGGAATGCACGAGGAAGACGTTTTTGGAATCAGGAAGATAACAATCTCAATAGCATAAAGATGCATATTCCTTCATTGCAAGGTAAAAACGACCCTGATTCGTACCTTGAATGGGAGAAGAAGGTGGAGATAGCATTTGATTGCCATAACTACTCCGAGATGAAGAAGGTAAAACTTGCAGCCATTGAATTTTCTGATTATGCTATTGTTTGGTGGGATCAGTTCGTGTTGAACACGAGGCGGAATAGAGAACAACCAATAGAGACATGGGAGGAGATGAAAATGGTGATGAGGAAGCGATTTGTTCCTAGTCACTATTACCGTGAGTTGTACCAAAAGCTGCAAAATCTCAAGCAAGGTAATCGGAGTGTTGAAAATTACTACAAGGAGATGGAGATTGCTATGATCCGGGCTAATGTGGTGGAAGATCGAGAAGCTACAATGGCCAGATTTTTGAGTGGATTAAACCAAGAGATTCAAGATAGGGTGGAGATGCAACATTATGTGGAGTTGGAAGATATGGTGCACATGGCTAACAAGGTTGAGAGGCAGCTCAAGAGGAGGGGTAGTATACGTGCAGCCCAAGGTTCATGTTCTACTTTGTCATGGAAGGTAAATTATGTGAAGAGTCGGCTGCGAAGTCTAAACCCGAGCCAAAACAAGAATCCACCGGCCACAGTTCTCAAGGGAAACCAGATCCATTTGCTACTCGAACTCGTGATGTTAAGTGTTTTAAATGTCAAGGAAGGGGTCACATAGCAAGCCAATGCCCAAACAATAGAGTCATGGTGGTACGAGATAACGGTGAGATTGAAACCGATGACGAGTCAGACACTACTTCTATGCCGCCATTGGAGGATATTGATGAGGAAGAGTATGCTGTTCATGGAGAATTGATGGTGGCAAGGAGAGCTCTAAGCATGCAAGCAAAGGAAGAAGATGAGCTGCAGTGAGACAATCTCTTTCATACTAGGTGTTATGCTAAAGACAAGGTGTGTGGTGTGATTATTGAAGGTGGAAGCTGCACTAATGTTGCTAGCATGACTTTGGTGGAGAAATTGGAGCTACAACCACTCAAGCATCCGCAGCCATACAAGCTACTGTGGCTGAATGATAGTGGTGAAGTGAAGGTAAACAAGCAAGTGTTAGTTTCCTTCCGAATTGGTAAATATGAAGACGACGTGTTGTGTGACGTGGTGCCAATGCAAGCTGGACATTTTGCTGCTTGGGAGGCCTTGGCAATTTGATAGGCGTGTGAAGCATGATGGCTATACGAACAAGTACTCTTTTGTGTTCAATCAAAGGCCAATCACTCTTGTTCCTATGACACCAAAACAGGTTTACGATGATCAAGTGAGGCTGTGATACAAGCGGTCTACTCGTAATCCTCTCGTATCGGGTCCCTACTGCTCCAATCGATCAGAATTGGCCTGATCAGACTTGATTTAAGTCCAATTGGCTGAATCTGGTTAGCCGGATCGGATCTGGCTTGAGCTGACTGGATAGGACTTGACTGGGTTGGGCTGGATTGGTTGGTTGGCTCAAGGAATTGAATCTGGCTCGGATTGGGCTAAGTGGCTTGGCTGAACCGACTTGGATTGGGTTAACTAGTTTGAACCAGGTATCCGACGGCAGAGTAGTCATCGGAGTTGATCGCCGGCGTAGAGGCGTCGGCGGCGGATGGGATCTTGGCAGGGAAAGGTCGTAGGACGGTGGGGGAAGAGATCCACCGGAGTGGATTTTCCGGTAGGTTGCTGGATCGCCGGGATCTGGAGGTCGACGGCGCGGGTTTGGGTTCACCGACGTCGGGGACGACGGGAAGCTCGGCAGGAGGCTTGGGACGTCATGAAGTTGGTCGAGATATGGTCTACGGAGGCCGCGGAAGGGTTTTAGGATGGTTTGGAAGTGGGATAGGGATCGGACGTGGTTGATGGCGGTGAGGACGAAGGTCGGGTTGCCTGGGGGAAGGCGTCGGAGACGGTGAAGGGCGACGGGAAAGAGATGGCCAGGGTCGTGGGGCTTAGGGGAAGAGGATGGCGGGTTTAGGTGGCGACGGGGTTGGCTGGAGAAGGTACGGGAAGGATGCCGGCGGTGAAGCTAGGGTTTGGGCGTGAGGAGAGAGGAGGAAGACGATGCTGAGGTGGCAGGTGATGAGGAGAGAGAGTGATGACGTGCGCTGACTCGATGGAGAGAGAGAAATACCGGTGGAGGTGGTGCCGACTACAGAGAAGATGACCGAAGGGGAAGAAGGTGGATCAATGGTGGATTATATGGTGGAAAACTATTCTTAATTAATTAATAATTCTCTTCTTCATTCACCATCCCTAATACAAACTAATGAGGTCCCTTTTATAGAGGCCTTGACAGAGTCCTAATCCAACTAAAAAACCCCCTTACTCAATTAGCAAGTAATAAGGCTTTCAGACTCAACTCAACTTACTAACTCAAATATCAACTAGGACTCAATTAAATATAAACACTAATGATAAATCCTAATCAAATACTCTAGTTTGAACTAGGGAAGTCCAAGTCAAACTAGGAAAGAGGCTGAACCAGTTTGTTTCCTCTTCTGGGTTCGGGTCTAGTTGGTCGGTCGGATCGACTCGTATCAGGCTGCAAAAAGAGAGTGATGAAAAGAGAAAGAGTGAAAGAGAGAAAAAGATTGAGCATAAAAAAGAGAGTGTGAAAAGAGAAAAGTGAAAGAGAGAAAAAGAGTGAGCATCAAAAAGAGAGTGATGAAAAGAGAAAGAGTGGAGAAAAAAACTTTTATGCAAGGGCACGTGAGAGAAAACGAACAATGTTTTCAAGTTAGCCAATGATTGTACAAAAATGAGGCATATTTGAATACTAACCAACTTATCGTGTCTTTGCCGAGTTCTGTTGTTGATCTCTTGCAGGAGTTTGATGATGTCTTTCCGGAGGAGGTAACACACGGTTTGCCACCTATTCGGGGAATTGAGCATCAAATTGATTTCGTACCCGGTGCAACCATCCCGAACCAACCAGCTTATAGAAGCAACCCCAATGAGACAAAGGAGCTACAAAAGCAAGTTCAAGAGTTGATGGAAAGGGGATATGTGAGGGAAAGCATGAGTCCATGTGCTGTTCCGGTGATTTTGGTTCCTAAGAAGGATGGGACTTGGAGGATGTGCATTGATTGTCAAGCCATCAACAATATCATGGTAAAGTATCGTCATCCTATTCCTCGCTTCGATGATATGTTAGATGAGCTGCATGGTGCTCGTGTGTTTTCTAAAATTGATTTGAAGAGTATCATCAGATCAGAATGAGAGAAGGCGATGAGTGGAAAACTTCTTTCAAAACAAAACATGGCTTATATGAGTGGCTAGTTATGCCTTTTGGGTTAACTAACGCACCAAGCACTTTTATGCGGTTAATGAATCATGTTTTGCGAACATTCATTGGCTGGTATGTTGTTGTCTATTTTGATGATATCCTTATTTATAGCAACAGCTTGGAAGATCATGAGCATTTAAAATCTGTTCTAGATGTACTTAGAAAAGAGAAGCTGTTTGCTAACTTGAAGAAATGCATCTTTTGCACCGATAAGCTTGATGATACGAGGTCGAACCAAGCTTAGCCTGGGCCAGCCCAACCCACGCCAAGGAAGGACTTGATCGAGTCTAGTCCTAGATGTGCAAGCCGAGCCCTAGCTGAACTGGCTTCAAGCCCAAGCCCGAGCATGGGCTGGACCAAGACCTACGCCCAGGAGGAACTAAGGAGGTTCCACGCAGGTCGGACCCCACCTCCTAGCTGACCTGACCATGAAACAAGCCAAGACCAAGTCCACGCCCAAACATGGATCCATAGTCCCGGCCTTGGAACCAGGTCCCAAGCCTAATCCGGCATTAGGTATCCTAATCCCTAGCTGGAATACTTTCTTAGTTGGTTATTAGTTGATTTATTAGTTTGGATTATGATTGAGTCAGTTTTTTATTAGTAGTTATCTTGATTGAGTCTTATTAGGAAAGTATTGTAACTTGCTGATTATAGCAAGATAGTAGTTATCTGATTAGATCTTGTTGAGGCCTCTATAAAAGGACATGCATAGCTTGTATTAGGTATGCATGACGAATTATGAGAATAAAATAGAGTTATTAGTAGGATAATTTAGGAGTAGTTGTAACCCTAGGAGTAGCTGTAACTTAATCTTCCACAAATCCCTCAGCCACCTTCATCTCTCTCTATTGTCGGATTCTCTCTCCACCAGCCGGCCACCATCCATCGCCGCCTGTCGCTGCCATCGACAGTGCACGTCCCCATCACCGGCATCCATCCTTGGCCGCCGCACCTCCTCCATCACCTCCCTTGGCTTGGATCTCCCAGAGAAGCCAGCCAACCATAGAGGAAGCTGCAAGGTATCCCTCTTATCATCCGTCTTCCTCCTCCAGTCTTCGCCTTCCTCGTCAAATACCTAGGGTCCTTCTCCTAAAACCCAAAAGGTATCTCTCGACCTAGCCATAGATTTGGCTAAGGAGGATCCGAGACCAACCAACAGGCCAGGTACGAAAGCCCTAGAGAAGGTGCATCGTAACACTTGTGTTCCTTGGTTTTGTTGTAAGTGCTCAAGGTATACAGGTTGATGAAGAAAAGATTCGTGCAATCCAAGAGTGGCCGAGTCCTACTAGTGTTGGTAATGTTCGAAGTTTTCATGATCTTGCTAGTTTTTACAGGAGATTCGTGAAGAATTTTAGTAGCATTGCCGCTCCACTTACTGAAGTCATCAAGAAAAGCGTTGGATTCAAATGGGGTGAAGAGCAAGAAAAGGCGTTTCAGTTGCTCAAGGAAAATTTGACACATGCTCCCGTACTTGCTTTACCTGATTTTACTAAAACATTTGAGATTGAATGTGATGCTTCAGGTTCGGGAATAGGAGCTGTTCTTATGCAAGAGGAAGGCCAATCACATATTTCAGTTAGAAGCTAAGTAAGTGGGGCAGCTTTAAACTATCCTACTTATGACAAGGAATTGTACGCATTGGTTCGAGCATTGGAGACATGGCAGCACTACTTATGGTCTAAGGAATTTGTAATACACACTGATCATGAGTCATTAAAGCATTTGAAGAGCCAACAAGCTGAACAAAAGGCATGCGCGATGGGTGGAATTCATTCAGACGTTTCCTAATGTGATACGATACAAACAAGGGAAGGAGAATGTCGTGACGGATGCACTATCCCGCAGGTACGTTTTACTTTCCACTCTTGATGCAAAGGTACTTGGTTTTGAACACATCAAAGAATTATATGTTTCTAATCATGATTTTAGTGATGTGTATCAATCTTGTGAGAAATCTGCGTTTGGGAAGTATTTTAGGCATGATGATTATCTGTTTAAAGAAAAATAAATTGTGTGTGCCTAATTGTTCCCTGCGTGACTTGTTAGTGAGGGAATCCCATGGTGGAGGGTTAATGGGGCACCTTGGTGTAGCTAAAACCCTTGCCATCTTACATGAGCACTTTTATTGGCCACACATGGAACGTGATGTTGAGAGAATTTGTGGATGCATCACTTGTAAGCAGGCCAAATCAAGAGTGCAGCCCCATGGTTTTTACACTCCTTTGCCAATACCTACAGAGCCTTGGATTGACATTTCGATTGATTTTGTCATAGGTTTACCCAGGTCAAAACGGGGTAGGGATTCAATATTTGTGGTCGTGGATAGGTTTTCTAAGATGGCACATTTCATCCAATGTCACAAAACTGATGATGCTTCGAATATAGCTGAATTGTTCTTTCGTGAGATTGTGAGATTGCATGGTATGCCTAGAACAATCATTTCAGATCGGGATGCTAAGTTCTTGAGTTATTTTTGGAAGACCTTGTGGGGGAAGTTAGGGACTAAGTTGTTGTTTTCTACTACATGTCACCCCCAAACTAATGGTCAAACTGAAGTTGTCAATAGAGCTTTATCAATATTGTTGAGGGCTGTAATTCAGAAGAACATCAAAAATTGGGAGAATTGTTTACCACACATTGAGTTTGCATATAATCATGTTGTTCATTCTGCAACTCAGTTTTCACCCTTTGAAATTGTGTATTGTTTCAATCCATTAACCCCTTTGGATTTAACTCCCTTGCCTATTTTTGGTAAATTGCGTCTTGTCGGCTTGTTTCACACTCTCGTGTGTACACACTGACCATGTTTGTGGTAATGTTTGGTTAGAATGGTTAGTGGGACCCGGGATCGAAAGATCGGGTTTAAGTTCTAGCCCAAGTCTAGCTTTCTGCACCTAAAGGATCGATCCTTCCTTACTAGAAGATCGATCTTTATGGTGCCAGAAAGTCAAGTGCGATCGTCATGAAGGATCGATCCTTCCCTTGGGAAAGATCGATCATTCATATGTCGGTTCGTTTGCCTATAAAGCAGACGAGACTTTCTTCCTTAAATCCTTTTGAAATCCGGAGATCTGAGCTCAGATCTTGCGATTTTTTAAGGTGTTTGAGGACGATCCAAGGCCTAGCTGCTTGTATTTAAGCTGCTCTTGCTTAGGTAAGGATCCTACCTACAATTTATTCCGGGTTTTTGGTTTTTCCGGTTTGATTATGTTCTTATGCATAGATCTCTTGATATACTTGTTGGTTTTCCGTGATTTCACCGGTTTTGGACTCGTGGGATCTTGATCTATCAGATCCCAGAGTTTCATTAAGTTTGGATGTATCTTCCGACGGTATTTCTCGCCGGAAGGACACCGGAGAACCCATCCGGATCGATCCTTCCTCGATCCTTCTGGAGGAAGGATCGATCCCTCTGGGTTGGTCATGCTGCGCCCGATGAAGGATCGATCCTCTGCTTGGAGAAGATCGATCCTGGGTCTTGGGTAGCATGGTTACCCTACGTCGCGGGGATGATCGATCTTCCTTGGAGGAAGGATCGATCTTTCTTGGCGCGACGAGAAGGGTGCCCACTGTTACTTAAGAGATCGATCTTCCTGGGAGGAATGATCGATCTTCTTTAGCTCGACAGTGAGGGAAGCTCACTGTTACTTAAAAGATCGATCTTTTCTTAGGAAAAGATCGATCCTTTAGTAGCAGAGAGGATTTTTCTTGGTTTTTGCCCGCGGGGCTTGGTATGTCGGTTTTTCTTACCCTGTACATATGTTAAGCATGTTAGCCCTATAATAGGGCAATGGTGAACCGGGGGAGTGATGACTCCCGGGATGTTTAGAATAAACGGACGGGTAGCCCTATAGCTTTCCCTAGCCTTGCATGCCGGCGTGCGCCGAGGGCTTTATCTGTGATATCTATGAGCTGTTGTTTGCGGGGCTGCTTCCCGGAGCAGGTGTTGTGGTGGACTGCTGACAGTTGGTGGGGTACCACTGTAGCAGTCCTTAGACCTTATTTACCTGTTCACCACCCCCGGCCGGCAGGGTGCCGTGCCCAGACCTTGTTATTTCATCACATACTGTTGCATGTTCAACGGTATTATCCTGCGCATGTCCATAGCATGCATTGTGTTGTGCATTAGTTGCATCTGTGTAGGGCGTTGCCGATCTGGGGCTTTCGGGTAGCCCGGATCTAGCTCTAGGACCGTTGTGGGTAGCTTGGTCCAGGACTCGATTTATAGTATTCAATCGTTTTCGATGATAGGGTTAGTTTGACCTGTATACATGTTGCTTGATGATTATAGAGGTCGTGTCGTCTCCGAAGTCGTATCCGAAGTGTAGCCGGAGTCCGGTGTCCTTAAACTCTTGGGAGGAGGAGTGCCTGCCCAGCGGTGTCCTTGCCCGCCAAACAGTGTTCTGTGTTCTGTTGAGAGTATGCAGTGTTCTGGGCCTGCGTTCACGGACATCCGGTAGGGTTATGGGACCCTTGTATACACCTAGGATAGGCTTGGGGAACGACATTGTTGTGTTCCCTCCCTTGTGAGTGTCGTAGTGTAGTGTCCCTGCTGAGCTTAGTGCTCACTCCTACCCGGGCTGCGTTTTGCAGGTGCTGGCGCTAGCTCTTTTTCGGTCGCCCCTACCGGGCCGGTGCTTGGTGACGTGACGGCGTCTGGCGGTGCTTGAGTAGTGGCTATCTCTGTTGTACCTTATAGATAGTCTCCTACGGGAGTGATAAATGTATAATTTCCCTGTTTTGAGGTTTTGTAATATATCGTTTCAGTCTTTGAGTTGTGAATGTTTGTATAAACAGGATGTTTAAGAATTGCTAGGGGTTCTACGATTAGAGGGAAACCTCGCCAAAATTTCCGCAGTAGGTTAGGTTCCGCTTCGCGTCGCCCGGCTCGGTTGGGCCTACGCGGGTCGGGGCGCGACACTGAGCGTGTTAACTTAGATGGGAAAAGCAAAGCTGAATTTGTTAAGCAGATCCTTGAGAAAGCACGGCTCAACATTGAACGAAGGATTGAACAATATGCGAAGTAAGCCAACAAAGGGAGAAAGAAGCTGGTTTTTGAACTCCGGGAATGGGTTTGGTTGCACTTGAGAAAGGAAAGGTTTCTCGAACAAAGGCGTTCCAAACTCCAACCACACAGGGACGGTCCATTTCAAGTTCTTGAGCGCATCAATGACAATGCATGCAAGCTGGATTTACCCGGTGAGTATAATGTTAGCTCTACCTTTAATGTTTCTAATCTATCCCCCCTTTTGATGCAGGCGATGATTTGAGGACAAATCCTTTTGAAGAGGAGGGGAATGATGGGACCATGGTTAGAATTGACAAAGAGAGTCAAGAACAATTTCATATGCCAATAGGACCCGGTCACAAGAACTCAGACTAAGAGGTTCAAAACAGCACTGGGTGGATCAATTCAAGAGGTTCAGATTGGAGAAGAATGCAAGTTCAAAACTAATGAAGAGCCAAGATGGGTCCACATCATCAAGGCAATCACGAATTAGGTTGCATGAGCTGGGTGTGGCATTTAATATATCAAGTCAACATGGTTGGAGTTTTAAATCAAGGTAGTTGGAAGTGGCTGACTTGGGAAATCAGCTTATTAACTAGTTGTGCTCTACATTGATTGTTCAAGTCTTGGAATTGTGGAGTCATAAATTTGGATGTTATAGTAGTATGACGTTTTTCAATATTTTGGCTCATATATGGGCAGGATCTATGTAATGAAGAACAGATTTTGATTCATAAAAAAGAGAGAGAATTTTTCTTTGGTTCTTCGTAGAACTATCGAACTTATCAGGATTTCCTGTGGTATACATCTTGACTTATCAAACGGATTTTGATACGAGCGGTCTACTCGTAATCCTCTCGTATCGGGTCTCTACTGCTCCAATCGATCAGAATCGGCCCGATCGGACTTGATTGAGTCCAATTGGCTGATCTAGCTGAATCTGGATCGAATTTGGTTCAAGGAATTGGATCAAGCTTGATTGGATTGGGCTGGATTGAGTCTGATCGGAATTAGACTTGACTCTGATTGGGTTAAGTGGTTGGACCAAGTCAAGTTGGCTGGATCAAACAGGGAACTTGGCTGAGGGTTCACCGGAGTGGATCCGATGGCTGAGGATCACCGGAGGGGATCGGCGGCGTAAGGACGGCGGTGGCGGTAGTGATCTTGGCAGGAAGGTTCGCCTGAAGTTGGGGAAGAGATCCGCCGGCTCAGATTTGGGAGATGGGTGGAGGATCGGCCGGATCTAGGAGGTAGACGGCGGTTTAGAGGAGGCCGGCCTCGGGGACGACGACGGGGAGCTCGGCGGGGGTCCTTGGGACGTCGGGAAGGATCGTGGGAAGGCGAGGAATGGATCTGGGAGGTTTTCAAGTGAGATCGGGGTAAGACGTGGGTTGACGGCGGGGAGGACGAGGGTCGGGCTGGCCGGGGAAGGCGGCGGAGACGGTGAAGGTCGACGGGAAAGAGATGGCCAGGGTCGTGGGAGGAAGGGGAAGACGATGGCGGTCTTGGATGGCGACGGGGGTGGCCGGAGAGGAGAGAACGATGGTGGTCGGCGTGAGGCTCGGGCACGGGAGAGGGAAGAGAGGAAGAAGACGGTGACGTGGCAGGTGACGAGGAGAAAGAGTGTTGACGTGGCGCTGACGTGGAGGAGAGAGAAAGTGACGGGAAGGGAGAAATTCTGGTGGAGACGGTGCCGGCTACGGAGAAGATGACCGACGGGGTAGAAGGTGGATCTATGGTGGATTTCGGTTGGAATCTACATTATCTCTACTCCTATGATATTCTATAAACTATTCTTAACTCTTCATCATTCATCTCATGCATAAACCTAATACAAACTAATGAGGTCCTTTTACAGAGACCTTGACAGAGTCCTAATCCAACTAAAAAACCCCCTTGCTTAATTAGCAAGTAATAAGGCTTTCAAACTCAACTCAACTTCCTAACTCAAAGGGACTCTTAATTAATTCCTAACAATCAAATATCAACTAGGACTCAATAAAAGAATAATAATAAATCCTAATCAAATACTCTAGTTTGAACTAGGTAAGACCAAGTCAAACTAGGAAAGAGTCTGAATCAGTTTGGTTCCTCTTCTGGGTTCGGATCCAGTTGGTCGAGTCGGATCAACTCGTATCAGATTTCCATCCCCGTTTGTGGCGTCCTCACCTTATACCAAGGTTCTTGCTTGATTATAAGCAACGGGTCACGGTTTCCATCCAAACCTGATTGTAGAACAATCCTACAATTCATCTTGCTATGGGTTTCGTCACAACTTGGTGAGGTTCGTATCAAGGACCTGGTTGCATCCAGCACCTTGGTGTTGGGCCCGTCCAAGCAAGGTCGTGGGTCCCTTCTCGGAATGGCTCGGTTCGACTTTGTATCACATACGTACTTCATCTAGCCCCTTCTCATCACCGGTCCTACTAGTCAAGAAGCAGGATGGATCATGGCTCATGTGCATCGATTACCGAGCTCTAAACAAAGCAACCCTCAAAGATAAGTTCCTTATTCCCGTGATTGACGTCCTGGATGAACTTCACAACGCAGCCATCTTCTCCAAGCTGGATCTACGTTCCGGGTATCACCATATCCGGATGTACCTGCCGGATGTTCAAATGACCGCCTTCCGTACACACCATGGCTACTATGAGTTTCTTGTCATGCCGTTTGGGCTGACCAACGCGACCCTCTACTTTCCAGGCATTGATGAACTCCATCTTTGAGCCCTTGCTCCGCAAGTTTGTTCTAGTCTTCTTTGATGACATACTAATTTCTAGCCGGAGTACGCAGGAGCATCTGGGCCACTTGTCCACCGTCTTCACCATCGTAAGAGAACATCAACTTCTCTTAAGGACAAGTGTCAATTTGGGCAGCATCAAGTCCGTTACTTAGGCCATGTCGTCTCCCCTAAAGGCATGGCCATGGATGCTGACAAGATTGCTGCCATGATGAGTTGGCCATCCCCTATTACTCTCAAGGAGCTGCGCGGATTTCTTGGACTTACCGACTAGTATCGGAAGTTCGTACAACACTACGGAACGATTACAAGACCATTGACGCAGATGTTAAAGAAGGGCAACTTCCAATGGAACTTTGAGGCGGAACAAGCTTTCCAATGATACGAGTCGATCCGACTCGACCAACTGGACCCACACTCAGAAGAAGAACCAAACTAGTTTAGCCTCTTTCCTAGTTTGGCTTGGTCTTCCCTAGTTCAAACTAGAGTATTTAATTAGTATTTCTTATTAGTCTTTTATATTTAATTGAGTCCTAGTTGATATTTGTTTGTTAGTAATTAATTAAGAGTCCATTTGAGTTAGGAAGTTGAGTTCAGTTTGAAAGCCTTATTACTTGCTAATTAAGTAAGGGGGTTTTCTAGTTGGATTAGGACTCTGTCAAGGTCTCTATAAAAGGAACTTAGTAGCTTTGTAATCAATGAAGAGAATTATGATGAATTAAGAATAGTTGAGTAGAATATCATAGGAGTAGAAGTAATGTAGTTTCCACAGAAATCCACCATCGATCCACCTTCTTCCCCGTCGGTCATCTTCTCCGCAGCCGGCATCGCCTCCACGGACTTTCTCTCTCCACCACGTCATCACCTTCTTTTTCTCCTCTTTCCTCTCCCGTGCCCTAACCCAACCTTCACCGCCGGCCATCCTTCCCCAGCCTCTCCGGCCGTCCCCGTCGCCAACCAAGGCCACCATCCTCTTCCCCCAAGCCCCACGACCTCAGCCAGCACCTCCACTTCCTCCTTCGTCCTCTCCGGCACCTTCCCCGGCAACCCGACCTCCGTTCCCTTCGCCGTCAACCCCTGTCCGACCCCGATCTCACCCCCAAACCTTCCTAATACCCTTTCCCGGTCTCCCTAGACCCGATCCCGACCGTTCTCGACTACCGCCCAGCCCCTTCGTCGTCCCCGACGACGACATCGTCTAAACCCACTGGCTGACATCCTAGATCCAGCCAATCCACCACCTACCTCCCAGATCCGAGCCGTTGGATCTCTTCCCCATCAACCTGCGACTCTTCCTGCCAACGTCCTGACCGCCGCCTCCGCCTTTAAGCCGGTGATCCACTCTGGCGACCCTCAGCCATCCGATCCAGTCCGGTTCCGCCAGCCAACTTGAATCAGACTCAGCCCGACCTTAATCGGTTCAGCCAAGCCACTAAATCCGGATCTAGCCCAATCCAACCGGTCAACCTGATCGATCAACTCAGACTTGACCCAGTCAAGTCCTATACAATCAGGCTCAGCCAGATCAGCCAATTGGACTCAATCAAGTCCGATCAGGCCCATTCTGATCGATTGGAGCAGTAGAGACCCGATACAAGAGGATTACGAGTAGACTGCTCATATCATCCAACAACTCAAGGAAGCCATGATGACTGCCCATGTCCTGACCTTGTCCGACTTCACCCAACCCTTCATTGTCGAGTGTGATACCTCATCCTACGGCATTGGTGCAGTCCTCATGCAAGAGAAGAAGCCCATCACCTACTTCAGCCAGGCGCTACCTCCTAGAGAACAAGGAAGATCAACATATGAGAAGGAGATGCCGGCATTAGCATTAGCTGTCCAGAAGTGGAGACCGTACTTGTTTGGTTCCAAGTTCATAGTTCGGACCGATCATAAAAGTCTCAAACACTTTTGGGAACAAACCGTGTCAATCGAAGCCCAACAGAAGTGGCTTGTGAAAATGCTGGGTTATGACTTCGACATTGTGTACAAGAAGGGTTCAGAAAATTCGGTTGCGGATGTGCTCTCCCGAGTACCACCACTTAGCCTAGAGGTCAAGGCTTGTTCCGAAGGGGGAGGGGATGTTACGAGCCAAATCACAGCTGAACCGGATCCAAGCTCAAGCATGGGCGGACCCAAGCCCAAGCCCAAGCATGGGCGGACCCACGATGGGACCCATGTCCCTTGAGGCGGCTTAGCCAAGCCGGCCTTAGCTGGTTAATTCCTTAGTTAGTTCTTAAGTGCTTCCTAGTTGATTTCCTAGTTTGAGTTCAGTCATGCTTTGCTTTATTAGTTCCTATTATGAGTCCTAGTTATTAGGAAGTTTCAGATATGATTGAGTCTTAGTAGGAAAATTTGATTACTTGCTGATTAAAGCAAGGTAGTTCTCTAGTTGGAGTAGAACTCTCTTGAGGCCTCTATAAAAGGACCTCTAGAGTTTGTATTAGGGCATGGATGAATTTTGTGAATAAAATAGAGTCATTAGTAGAATAATCTTAGGAGTAGCTGTAACTTAATATTCCACAACCACCAGCATCCTCCAACTTCTCTTCTACAGCCGGCCTCTCTCCACCAGCTGGCCACCACCAACCACCTGCCGCCATCCGTCGCCACCAGCCACCTTCCACATCTCCAACTCTAGCGTCCTTCCTTAGTCATTGCCTCTCTTCCTCCACCTTTCTTGGCTTGGATCTCCAAGAGTAGCCAGCCAACCCTAGAGGAGCTACAAGGTATCCCTCTTCCCATCCGTCTCTCTCCTCTAGTCTACGCCTTCCTCGTCGAATACCTAGGGTCCTTCTCCTAAAAGGGAAGCCCTAGATTTGGCTAAGGAGGAGCCGAGATCAGGCATGAGACCCGATACTTCACGCTTACGAGAAAGGCCGGCGTATCACGCTTCCCCCGTCAAAGGGAAGCCCTTGATCATGTATACGGCGGCTTTGCCCGGATCGTTAGGAGCTTCGCTTACGCAACATGATGACGAAGGCAAGGAGAGAGCCCTCTACTATCTTAGCAGAACTTTGGTTGGGGCCAAGCATAATTATTTGGAGATGGAGAGGGTGTGCTTGTCACTGGTGATCGCCGCTCAGAATGTTCGACATTATCTCTTGGAACATCCCATACAGCTCATCTCCAAAGCTGACCCCTTGCGATATATTCTAAAAAAGTTGGTCCTTTCTGGACGGCTTGCAAAATGAGCCATGCTACTATCTTAGTTCAACATAACGTACGTCCCATAAAAGGCTGTCAAAGGACAAGCCCTGGTAGATTTTCTCACCGCTCATCCGGTGCCAAGTAATACGACCGTAGAACATGACTTGCCAGATGAAGAAGTATTTGTCGCCGATGTTCGGTCACCCTGGGAAATGTACTTTGACGGAGCATGCAGACACTCAGGAGCGGGGGCATGCATAATTTGTGTCACTCCGACACGAGCTCTAATCCCATATTCCTTCATACTAACTTGAGCATCATCCAACAACATGGTGGAGTGCGAAACCCTCGTCATCGGATTAGAAATAGCGCTGAAAATGGGGATGGATCTCCAAATGCTTATGGAGATTCTCAACTCATTGTAAACCAACTCCTCGGCACTTATGCAATCAAGAAAGATGAATTAATTCCTTATTTTATCAGGGTAAAGGAGCTTATCGATTGCTTCAAGGAGTTGAAGATTCAACATGTTCCACGATACCAAAACCAAAAAGGCAGACGTGCTGGCTAGTTTAGCCGCAACCATGGTTCTCTCACCCTCAGGATCATTAGAAGTAAGGGTTGAGGAGAGACGAGTCCTCACTCCCCTACTTTAAGAAGTTCAAAACAGATATATACCAACGTTCGTTAATGTCGTCTCTACGTCAGAAATACAATCAAATGACTGGAGAGCCCCCTTCCTTGATCATCTCATATTCGGGATACTCCCTACCAATCCCCAAGAGAGATTGAGGCTAAAGAGAAGGGTAACGAAAAGCACTTATGTAAACGACACATTATATCGGAGGTCCTACGATGGACTTACTTCGATTCTGTTACGAGCGGTCTACTCGTGATCCTCTCGTAATGGGTCTCTACTGCTCCAATCGATCAGAATCGGCCTGATCGGACTTGATTTGAGTCCAATGGGCTGATTTGGCTAGCTAGATCGGATCTGGCTTGAGCTGGATCGGATCTGACTGAGCCTGATTGGATGGGACTTGACTGGGTCAAGTCTGAATTGATCTGGATCAGGTTGACCAGGTTCAATTGGGCTAAGTGGCTGGATTGGGCTGGATTGGACTGACTGGCTCGGCTGAATGAATTAGAGTTGGTTGAGTTGAACCTGATTTGAAGTGGCTGAACCGGTTTGATCCAAGGGCTGAGAATCGCCGGAGTAGATCGCCGGCGTAGGGACGGCGGCGGCGGTCGGGGTAGTGGCAGGAAGGGTCGCCTGGAGGTGGGGATGAGATCTACCGGAGTGGATTGGTCGGAGGTGGGCTAGATCGGTGGGATCTGGGAGATGGACGGCGGAGGTTTGGGTTTGCCGGCATCGGGGACGACGGAGAGCTCGGCTGGGGTCCTTGGGACGTCGGTAAGGATCGTGGGGAGACGAGGAACGGATCTGGGAGGTTTGGAGGCGGGATAGGGGTCGTGTCGTGGACGGCGGACGGTGGCTGTGAACTTGGGTTGGCCAGGGAAGACGCCGGAGATGGTGAAGGGCGACGGGGAATAGATGGCCGGGGTCGTGGGGCTTAGAGGAAGAGAATGGTGGCCTTGGTTGGCGACGGGGGTGGCCGGAGAGGGGAGAACGGCGGTGAGCTAGGGTTTTGGGATAGAGGAGAGAGGAGGAAGAAGATGAACAGTAGCGGGGTGACGTGGCGCTGACGTGGCGGTGGGGTCGCTGACGTGGCGGAAAGAGAAAGTGACGGGGAGAAGGAGATTGAAGGTGAAGGCGATGCCGGCTGCGGAGAAGATGACCAACGGGGAAGAAGGTGGATCTATGGTGGATTTCGGGTGGAATCTACTTTACTTCTACTCTTATGATATTCTACTCCTATGATATTCTACTAATTACTCTTAATCATTCATCTCATCCATAACCTAATACAAACTACTAAGGTCCTTTTATAGAGACCTTGACAGAGTCCTAATCCACTAGAAAAACCCCCTTGCTTGATTAGCAAGTAATAAGGTTCCTGACTCAACTCAACTTTCTAACTCAAAGGGACTCTTAATTAATTCCGAACAATCAACTAGAACTCAATAAAAGACTAATGATAAATACTAATTAAATACTCTAGTTTGAACTAGGGAAGTCCAAGTCAAACTAGGAAAGAGGTTGAACCAGCTTGGTTCCTCTTCTTGGTTCGGGTCCAGTTGGTCGAGTCGGATCGACTCGTATCAGATTCCTTTCTAACGAAGAAGCAGCGCCGGCCCTCCAAGAAGTCCACTCAGGCGTATTGATAAGACGTGAAAAGTGCACAAATCACCCTTTTAACTAGGTCTCGTCAGTCTCCGAACAATGCTATTTTGATTGTCTTTTCCCCATTTCAGGTTTAAAGACCCTCAGCGAAGATTAGATCAAGTTTGGTGCTAAAACGAACAAATAAAGAACCTGCTAGGAGCAAAAGAGCAAAGGAGCAAAGATGGACCATCTTTGACATCAAAACTGTACCTGTTCAGGAAGAACCAGATGATGTGCTATACATGGTTGGAAAGCTCTTGAAGTCTAGATTCCAGAACTTTTTACGGTTCGTGATTTGGAGTTTCTTAGAGGAAGATATGCTATTTTTAGTACAGAGGTGCAGAAGAAGCAGTTACGGAAAACCAGATCGATCTCATCCCAAAGGAGATCGATCTCCTTGGGCGCTGCGGGAAAAATAAAAGGAAATTGACTAATCCGAGTTAAGGTTTGTCTTAGGCTATAAATAGCCTTCTTTGGGGGCGTTTTGGCAGCCTTCCATGGCCGAATTTTCATCATCTCTTAGGGTTTCTCTTAGTTTCTTTTCCACAAATTAGGTTAGATCTTTGGTGGAAGATCCATGGGTGGAGCGCGGCGACAACCTTCATCGACGGATCTCCTTCCTAAGATGAGTAGCTAATCTCTAGCCTAGGGATTTCTATGATGTATTAGAGAATCTTTCTAGGGACTTTCATGGATCTGAGCATGTATTCTTTTAATGGTTTTTAATGGAATAATCTTTTATTGTCATATCTATTGGTAATATTTATTATGGTGAATGGATTGTTTGTTCTTTGTGCCCTAATTTTGGTCTGTCTTGTCTCGGTTTTTCTGTGGGTATACAGCCGGATTTTGTGAAAACTCAAAACACAAAAGTCGTAGATCTCTGTCTTAGCTTTCCACCGAATCTTGAATCACCTTGTTTCGAGTTCGGATGTGAAAGTTATGCTGAGATTACGATCACTGGTTTTGAGCATTGCATGTTAGAGGCTAGGATTAGGACTTGTTCAAGATGCTTTCATGCTAGAACCATGTTAGATCTTTGAATTGGATTCTAAACCCTAGATTATGATTGTAGGAGTGCTAGAACCACTACCTTAATGCTAGAACCATTAAGACCTATGATTATAACCTACAATTCGTTCTTTATCTTTATTGATTAGGCGATATCAAAGTGCTAGAACCACTTTGATTATTCTCATACCAATTATCCGCTAATTTGATCTTCGTTCTGATGAAGACTTCTTACGAATCTTTGTTGAGCGGTAGGGGTTCTAGCCATTCACCTATCGACTTGTTAAAACCATTAACACCTTTTGAATTGCTTTTATCCTAGGAAGACTTAGTTAGTTCTTTATTACTGATTAGAAATCTCTTGACCATTTATCCTATTATTATTCAGTTGAGTTTAATCTGAGTTAAGAGTAGTTTAAAAACCAAAAAATCATTTCCCTTATCAATCTTTTGATTTAGAACTATACGAGGTAATTATACTTAACACTTCTTTTCCCTGTGGACCGACTCGGACTCATTGCTATCTACCCATAAAGTAGTTAGTTAGTGATTCGGATTATAAATTTCTAATTTTGGCGTACTTGTTAAGACTACGACACTTTTCAAGGCGTGTCAGAATTTTGGCGCCGTTGCCGGGGAATAGAATAGTAGTTAAGTTAATTGCTTAGTGTAGTTTTAATTCAATTAGTTATTTTCTTATGCTTATTATATTAAAAAAAATTAAAAATTAAAAAATTTTAAAAAAATTAAAATAAAAAAAAGAAAGCGATTTGTGCTTACATTGCCTATTTTCTGTTGTTAGGAGACGCCGACGTAAGGAGAATCAGTGATCTACGGTCGACGACGGACTTCTCATTCTTGGACCAACCCCTTGTAACGTATTTCTAACTTTTTGCTTGGTCATTATTTAATTAATTATTTATACATGGCCGATAATTATATGCCACCGGGTGCTACATTGAACAATTATTCTTTATCATCTAATTATGCACCCGCTTATGTTAATGATGCATATGATTTCTCGAACCCGACATATTATTCGCATTCATACACCTATGATCCGGATTTGAGTAATCATCCATACCCTTATTGGAAATTCCAAGGTTACTATCCTCATAATGTTCAATCACAAGATTCAAGCATACCAAACCAATACTTTGCACCTAATTTTGAACCATCTTATCTTTCTCAAACACAATACCCACCACCCCAACATTGGCATGAACCTCTCAGTCCCTTTGAATCACATGCATACGTAGATCCATCTTTAGATGAAAGGACTCGTACCGATTTAGAGACTATTGAGGCACTAACACCAATCCTACATTCTCATTCACAATTAATAGCTAATATAGAAGCCCGAATTGGACAAATAGCTTCTTTGATAGACTCATATGATGATGAGGTGGATGATTGTGGAAACAAGCCGGTGCTCCTTAGTTCTAATGACAAGGCTTGTGATGCTCATTTTTCCAATGGTTATAATGCAAGCAACGATGAGATTCCTTTTGGGGTTTTACCAGTTCATGAGACTTTTGAGGAACTAGCACCAATTATACATTCTCAATCACAATCAATAGCTAGGATACAAGCCCAAATTGAGCAAGTCACATCTTTGATGGAATCCTACGATGATGCGGTTGATGATTGTAGGAATGATTCGGCACTTCCTAGTTTTAATAATGTTACTTGTGATAGCCAAGTTGCCAATGTTAGTGACACATGCACTTATGAGATTCCTAATGAGACTTCACTTGTTCATGATGAGTCGAATGATGTTTCGCCGGTGTGTGATGATATTATTGATGATTTCTGGTCGGCGGCACATATTAAATGGTTGAATGGACAACTGCCTCATATTGTTCATGATGATGATGATAGTGATGAAAGCATGTGTGACTTAGAGCCTCCTACGATTAATGATGATGTTGATAATGCTTACCCGGTTAATGATTTTGAGGCATGTGATGGTGGTATAGTTTATGATAACTCACCGGTTTCCGATGAACAAATTAATGATGATGTTAATAAAGAGATATTACCCGCATTTGATGTCATTGATATGTTTCATGAGGACTTACCGGTGTTTGAGTATGCTATTGATGATAATGTTCAGGATGATAAGTCATTACCGGTGAATGATATGTTTAATGATAATGAGCCTGTACTTGAGGCATCATATGCGAGTGATATTTTACCGATTTTTGATGATTATGGTGATGAAAGTACATATAATGATAAGTTACCGGTCTTTGACGTGTCGGATGATGATGGTGTTTTGCTTTGTTTAAATGATAATGAGGAATCTAGTGATATTAGCCAGACCTTTCATACAAAATCTCAATTTGAGCTTTTACCATTCATGCCATCCACACTAGTTGAACATTCTGGGAGGTTAGACCTTGTGTTGATTAGAGACCATGCCAATTTTTATCGAAACTTCATCGAAGATCTTATGCCGACTTCTCGTCCTTCTAGCACTTTGTTTGCTACGGGCATTCCCTTTTTCTTTGACGAAGCTTGTTTGCATGGCTTTACCCTTCTTCGGACCATGTATTTCTTTACCTCAAATCATCGACCTCCAAAAGACCACTTGAGGATGGATCTTTTTATTGAAATTCATGGCTTGAAGGATGACAATTGGCCCATGATTAAAACTTTTACTGAATTGTTTGCCATGAATCCTTCTTTATTCTTTGATAAAACATGTTTGCACCTCCTCACCATTCTTAGGAACATGTATTTCTTTACTTTCACCCATCGACCACCAAAAGCCTATATGACGATAGACAGATTTATTGAAACATATAGTTTGCAGGATGGTGATTGGTCACTAACTAAATTTTTTAATGATTTCATTACTTGGGACCAGTCTTTCATCATTGATGAATTATGTTTGCACATCTTCTATATGTTTCAATCATTGTATTTCTTTACATGGAACCATCGGCCACCCAAATTCGGTTTTGATCTTTATAGCATAACGTCGAGCGGAAGACGATAAACCGAGCGCTTCCTGGGAGGCAACCTAGTAGTTTTTTGGATTTTTCCTGAGTTTTTAGAATTTTCCTTAATTTTTTAGATTTTTCTATGTTTTGTTTCTATTTTTTCGGATTTTTCCTAAATTTCCTTTCTTTTCCTCGTTTTTCCTCTCTCCTCCCGCTCTATCTCTTCTCACAGCTCGTCGTCCCGGCTCGTCGGCTCGTCCCCGAGCCGACGACGCTGCCCACCGTCGCCGCTCTCCGGCCATCCCCGTCCCTCAAAACTACAACCTACATCACCGCCATCTTCTCCTCTACCTCCTAACAACCTCGTCTTCCCTTAACATCACCTCCTCCGACGCCGGTGAGCCTCCCCTGTTTCACCGGCCATCTCCGATCCCCTCCTCCATGGCTTCCCACCACCTCTAACCACCTCCAGAACCTTCCTCTGGCTGTCACGAATCTTCTACCACCTTCAAAAGCTGAGCTTGCAGCTTGGATCGCCGGCGTCCACTCCCGACGATCTCCCACCACGCTGGCTATCTTCTATCCACCTCCTGGAACTCTTATTTTGAAATTAAATCCCATAGGTGAGTTCCTTCGGCCCCCACGATCCTTCCTCGATCCTTGCCTATCTAGATTGAAGCTCCGACCGCCGGTTTCCAACTCCGGTCATCTTCCTCCGAGCCATCCACCGCCGTTCCGTCGTCTGGAGGCCACTATGCTTCGATCAGACTTCACCAGTAAAGTCCTTGGCCCTCCACGATTCTATCCCAGCCCTTCCCGTCCTCCGGCGACGACGTTTCACCGTTGATCACCAGCCGGCAAGCTCTCAGCCATTCGATTGCTGATGGACGCGATCCATATACTCCAAAACCCATTTGTCTGATCAGACGGTCGCAATCTTCAATCAGGACAATATTATTGATGCTGAATATTTTTGGTATTGCGCATGGATGATTTAATGTATTTTAATGTCTATATTTTAAATTATGGGGATGAATGATTATACAGGCTACATATTTAAGAAATACAAAGGAGACTCTGCCGAAATTTTTAATAATTTATATGCCTTTTTGCTATTAATGATATATTTTCCATTCTATTCTATTTGACTTTTTGGAAAGGTATTTTTATAGCAGGTGTTCCTTTCTACATTGCTCATGGGCGGATATTAATACCAAATATAGATCGTATTTTCTAGAGACATGATTTCTTGACGTGGCGATGTTTCCGTTGTGTGGGCGAGGTGGTGATTATAATGCGGAAGACGACTATTCTGACACGATCTTATGGTGATCTCTACCCTTTATACATTGCTTTATTTTTATGACTTAGTGTAATTGAGGACAATTACATTTAAGTTGGGGGGTAGAATTCTTAGGGAATTCATGTCTATTATACATCCCTTAAAACATGTCAAAAGAATGACATTATGATTTTTATTGATAAAGATGCATGATTTAGAAATCTATTCGATGATTTGTTCGGAAATTTATATGTCATATAAAGTCTAGCAAATTTAGCTATGCATGGCATTATCTCTATACTTTAACACTTTTACCATGATTTAAGGATAACATGACATCTTATCGCACTGAGCACTTTCACTTGTGGATGAGTTGAAATTAGATTCTGAGCCTAAGACTGGGATCGATTTACTGCTCTCTGTCATGTCACAGAAGATACATGAATACATGCAATTTTTTGTTCACAAAAAGTATCTGTCTGAAAGTGTAGGGTTTTCAACTTAGTAACCGGGCAGTGTGCCTAACCAGCGTGCTGTTTGCGTAAAACGGTTGAATTATCTGAAAAAAAAAGAAAAAAAGAGAAATGAGAAAAAAAAGGATTTCATACCTAGTAACCGGGCAGGGTGCCTAACCAGCATGTTGTTCGCGTAAAACGGTTGAATTTCCTATAAAAAAAAAAGTATGTGTCTGAAAAAAAAGAACAAATATTGTTATGTGATAGTGGAAAATATGTGCATGTTTAGAATGTTGATCTTGAACAGTTGAATGCTTGGATATAATGGAGACTCTGATGCATGTGGAACTTTATTCACGCACTGCAGTGTTAAGGTTATTTTTGAATTATGATTAAATATGTTGAAGTATTGGAAGTGTGTTATGACATGCTTGTATTTACTCTACTTTTTATGTGTCTGTAAATTAAAGAATACATTCATGAATAATAGTTCTATTTGATGCATTAGAGTTAATGAATATTATAATTGAGTTCTGATGACATGTAAAGGGGATGTATAGATGTTTGTGGGTATCATCACTGGAAACCCTCAGGAGACTATAACTCCTCCACTGGGGCCACCCAGGGGTTTAAAGGCTTGTTACACATGCTAAGTGTAATCGTGAGACCTACGAAAGTGGCTAGTTAGGTTCACTGCTTTATGTTTATTTTTATCTTGCTTTGCTCGAGGACTAGCAAAGATCAAGTTGGGGGGTGTGATAAGACGTGAAAAGTGCACAAATCACCCTTTTAACTAGGTCTCGTCAGTCTCCGAACAATGCTATTTTGATTGTCTTTTCCCCATTTCAGGTTTAAAGACCCTCAGCGAAGATTAGATCAAGTTTGGTGCTAAAATGAACAAATAAAGAACCTGCTAGGAGCTTGAGCAAAGGAGCAAAGATGGACCATCTTTGACATCAAAACTGTACCTGTTCAGGAAGAACCAGATGATGTGCTATACATGGTTGGAAAGCTCTTGAAGTCTAGATTCCAGAACTTTTTACGGTTCGTGATTTGGAGTTTCTTAGAGGAAGATATGCTATTTTTAGTACAGAGGTGCAGAAGAAGCAGTTACGGAAAACCAGATCGATCTCATCCCAAAGGAGATCGATCTCCTTGGGCGTTGCGGGAAAAATAAAAGGAAATTGACTAATCCGAGTTAAGGTTTGACTTAGGCTATAAATAGCCTTCTTTGGGGGCGTTTTGGCAGCCTTCCATGGCCGAATTTTCGTCATCTCTTAGGGTTTCTCTTAGTTTCTTTTCCACAAATTAGGTTAGATCTTTGGTGGAAGATCCATGGGTGGAGCGCGGCGACAACCTTCATCGACGGATCTCCTTCCTAAGATGAGTAGCTAATCTCTAGCCTAGGGATTTCTATGATGTATTAGAGAATCTTTCTAGGGACTTTCATGGATCTGAGCATGTATTCTTTTAATGGTTTTTAATGGAATAATCTTTTATTGTCATATCTATTGGTAATATTTATTATGGTGAATGGATTGTTTGTTCTTTGTGCCCTAATTTTGGTCTGTCTTGTCTCGGTTTTTCTGTGGGTATACAGCCGGATTTTGTGAAAACTCAAAACACAAAAGTCGTAGATCTCTGTCTTAGCTTTCCACCGAATCTTGAATCACCTTGTTTCGAGTTCGGATGTGAAAGTTATGCTGAGATTACGATCACTGGTTTTGAGCATTGCATGTTAGAGGCTAGGATTAGGACTTGTTCAAGATGCTTTCATGCTAGAACCATGTTAGATCTTTGAATTGGATTCTAAACCCTAGATTATGATTGTAGGAGTGCTAGAACCACTACCTTAATGCTAGAACCATTAAGACCTATGATTATAACCTACAATTCGTTCTTTATCTTTATTGATTAGGCGATCTCAAAGTGCTAGAACCACTTTGATTATTCTCATACCAATTATCCGCTAATTTGATCTTCGTTCTGATGAAGACTTCTTACGAATCTTTGTTGAGCGGTAGGGGTTCTAGCCATTCACCTATCGACTTGTTAAAACCATTAACACCTTTTGAATTGCTTTTATCCTAGGAAGACTTAGTTAGTTCTTTATTACTGATTAGAAATCTCTTGGCCATTTATCCTATTATTATTCAGTTGAGTTTAATCTGAGTTAAGAGTAGTTTAAAAACCAAAAAATCATTTCCCTTATCAATCTTTTGATTTAGAACTATACGAGGTAATTATACTTAACACTTCTTTTCCCTGTGGACCGACTCGGACTCATTGCTATCTACCCATAAAGTAGTTAGTTAGTGATTCGGATTATAAATTTCTAATTTTGGCGTACTTGTTAAGACTACGACACTTTTCAAGGCGTGTCACGTATGTGGAGCACATCAGTCAGGTCCCAAACTGTTTCACCAGCTAAAACATTTGGGATATACTGGCCTTCTATGGTGTGCGACTCCATCGAGTATGTTAGAAAATGCCACGTCTGTCAAATTCACGTGGACTTCATACATCAACCCCTAGAGCCACTCCACCCTACGAGCATCTCATGGCCCTTTGAAGCATGGGGGGTAGACATAGTGGGCCTCATCCAGCCATCTTTGTCAAAAGGTCACTCAGACATCCTAGCAGCGACAGACTACTCCAAATGTGCCGAAGCTATTCCATTAAAAAATACAAGGGGAGAGACGATAGTACAGTTCATCAAGACGCACGTTATCTATCGATTTGGGATCCCTACAAAAATCATCTCGGACAATGGCACACCCTTCAAAAACAAAAACATGGAGGGGGTTTTGCGCCAAGTACAAAATTAAATACCACTTCTTATTGGCATATAACGCCGCAGCCAATGGACAAGCGGAGGCATTTAACAGTTCTAGTCCAACTAGGAGAGAGGAAAAAGGTTCTACCTTGTTTGGATCCGGCCCTTTTGATACGAGCGGTCTACTCGCAATCCTCTTGTATCGGGTTTCTATTACTCTAATTGATCAGAATTGAGTCTGATCGGATTTGATTGGCTGAATCTGGCTTGGATTGGATTAAGTGGCTTGGCTGAACCGATTAAACTCGGCTTGAGTTGGTCAAAGTTGGATCCGATGGCTGAGGATAGCATGAGGTGGATCACCGGCGTTGGAAGGTCGTCGATGGTCGGGATACCGGCAGCAGAGGTCACAGGTCGGTGGGGAAGAGATCCAACGGCTCGGATTGGTCGGAGGAGTGGTAGGGATGGTGGATCTGGAGAGGTCAACGGTGGTGCTTGGGGGAGGTCGGCATCAGGGACGACGACGAGGGCTTGTGAGGGGTTTAGGGCGTCGGAGAGGACCGGAGAGAAGGGCTCAGGGAGTTTGGGTGTGTTACGCCGAGCCATCTCGTAGGCACGGGTACCTGGTCTCTTGCCCGGTCTCAATTCCTCCTTAGCCAAATCTATGGCTAAGTCGAGAGATACCTTTAGGGTTTTAAGAGGAGGACCCTAGGTATTCGATGAGGAAGGTGAAGACTGGAGGTGGGAGACGGAAAAGAAGAGGATACCTTGCAGATCCTCTTGGGGTTGGCTGGTTACTCTTGGAGATCCAAGCCAAGGGAGGTGGCGGAGGACGCCGGTGATGGGGACGTGCACTGTAGATGGCAGCGGTGGACGGCAATGGATGGTGGTTGGCTGGTGGAGAGAGAATCCGGCAGGAGAGAGATGAATGTGGCTGGTGGCGTGGGTATTAAGTTATGGCTACTCCTAGGGTTACAGCTACTCCTATAGTATCTCTTAACTTTATTCTTCAATGCATAAAACCCTAATAATACAAGCTATGGAGGTCCTTTTATAGAGGCCTCAAAGAGTTCTACTCCAACCTGGATACCTACTTGCTTAAACAGCAAGTGACTTGACTCAACCCAACTAGGACTCATAATCTGAACTAGCAAAGAACAAACTGGACTCAAACTAGGAAATCAACTAAGACTCAACTAATGAAATAACCAGCTAGGAATAGGATTCCTTAAGGCCGGCTTTGACTTGGGAGGTCCAAGGCCGAATCCTCCTAGGATGTGGGGCCTGACCTGCGTGGGTCCCTCTTGGGGCTACCCCACGTGTGGGCCCTGCCCCAGAATTGGGCCTGGATTGATCTGGCCCAGGTGGAGGTGGACTTGGTTCCACTGGGCTGGGCGTGGGTTGGGCTTGGGTCCCAACCGTATCAGGGTTGTTTAGGGTTTCAAGGTGAGATCTAGGTGGATATGGGTTGAGAACAGTTACTGCCGGGTTATGGGGTGGCGTGGAGGTGGCTAAGGCTCAGGCTCGAGAGAGAAGAGAGGAGGAAGAAGATGATGATGTGGCAGAGGGCGCTGACATGTTGGAGAGAGAGAAGGACGTGGAGAGAGAGAAGATGGAGGTGAAGGTGAGGCAAATACCAATGGAGGCGGAGACGGTGCCAGCTGTGGAGAAGTGACCGGTGAGGAAGAAGGTGGATTGGTGATACGAGGTCGAACCGAGCCATTCTAAGAAGGGACCCACGTCAGTGCTTGGGCGGGCCCACGCCAAGGAGTTGGCTGCAACCAGGCCCCTTGGGAGCAGGTTGAGCCAAGCCGGCCTTAGGGATTCCTATTCTCTAGCTGGTTTGCTTACTTAGTTGATTTCCTAGTTAATAGTTATCTTGATTGAGTCAGTTTCCTATTTTGAGTTCAATTTGTGCTTTACTTTATTAGCTCCTATTATGAGTCCTAGTTATTAGGAAGTTTGAGTTATGATTGAGTCTTAGTGGGAAAGTATTATTACTTGCTAATTAAAGCAAGGTAGTTCTTTAGTTGGATTAGAACTCTGTCAATGCCTCTATAAAAGGACCTCTATAGTTTGTATTAGGGCATGGACGAATTATGATGAATTAAGTAGAGTTATTAGTAGAATAATCTTACAAGTAGTTGTAACCCTAATTCCACCAACTCCACCAGCTATCTTCTCTTCCCTTCCCTACCGTCGGATCCTTTTTTCACCACCGGCCTCCGCCATCCGCTGCCATCCACGCCTCTTGTCACAACCCCAACAACCACAAATAAAAAGTAGTCAGACAAACTGCCATAGCAGAAGGGTCAAGTTTGAAGGCTAAACTGTACATTCTCAGGGAGAACCAGAAGAAGTAACATACATAGTTGGGAAGGTCTAGAAGTCTAGTTTCGGAGAATTTTACGGTTCACGATTTCAAGTTTGCTAGAGAAAGTTACGGCGTTTTAGTACCGATGGCACAGTGTAGAAAGTAAAACTGAATTCTGGACAAACCAATACAAATTTGGTCTCAATTCAATTATGGATTGGCTAACATGTGTTTAGAAGAGGTTGGAGGTCAGGGATATGAAAAGGGGACTAAAATCCGAATTCCGATTAAGATAAGAGAGCTAATAGACATCTTTCTCCTAGAGATCGACTTCGAAACTGCATAAATTTTTAAATAGAACTTAAAGAAACTGAGATGTTAAGTGGTACATAATTAGATATAAAGCAGCAGAATCTACTGACCCAAAGGCGTTCAAACCACATTAAACTCACTGATTAACAGCATAACCGCACTCCAACTTTCAGTTATACAACAAAGGTTGATACAAGACCACACTTTCTCCTACAAATCAATGCAATTTACACAATCTACGGTCTTGAAACTTCTATACATATGCAAGCACTGAGCTACAAAACAACATCCTTGCACAAAAATCCAATCTTCCTCACATATAAAAGATGATGCCAAGGTGTTGGAATAGTAAGTTAAACTTCACCTCCTGAAAAATATAATGAGAAATGGGATGAGCTAACTAGCCCAGTGAATAAAAAGGATGCTGAAATTTGAATCTCACTATGTGCATCATACATAACACTACTGAAAGCTAAACTGAATCAAACAGTAACACACTTCACGATGAGTTTAAATTAGATAGAATGTGCTCACTCTTCGGCTAAACAGAATAATCCGTAATTATAAAACACACATAATCTGTACGAAATTCATTTCCATGATGAATCAAAACAGCTTTAAATGAGCTGTGAGCAGAACAACTTAAGGAAGTTGTAAGGGACGTCTCCCCTTATTGTAACTGAACCAGATATTTAAGCCCCCTGATATAGGACTTCCAAGGGTAGCAAATGATGTCTTTAACATTTTAGGAAATCAAAACATATCCATAACATCTAAATCAACATCCAGTGAATGGCAAAACTTGCAGAATTTTAAAAGATGCAGCCATATATACATAACAAGAATCTTCTATTACAAATCAAAACAGAAGATCATTTCAAGATTCCCATTACTCACTTAGACTTGTCTTGGCCTTCAATTCCCTTTTTTTTTAAATAGTCTTTTACCTTTTTCTTCTCTTCAGCTTTCTCTCTTCCCTTGTTCTTCTTGATGTCCCCTCTCTTTTCAGCAAGCCTCCCCTTAAGGGAGAGGATGAAGTGCTCCAAAGTCAAAAGATGACTCTCAAACGTGGGGTTCTCCTCACTACGCTAGTAAGACATGTGTCAACCAATAAGGGATGAGCTGTCCCAACAGCACTGAGGTGTCACCCACCCTCTTAATGGTTTGCCAACTCATCTACATCTTAAGTCTATTCTCTATCATGCTTAAGATCAACTAAAGAAAACAGATTTGACAAATAGAGCCCATACTAGAGGACTGGTTACTCTAATCAAAGAACAATAAGGCTGCACATCACAATAGAGGATAAAAATCATTCATCTAATAAACATCATGAAGTATTTCTAAGTTAAGAATTTAAATCTCAAAACATGGTGCAAGATTTAATGAAAAGCATCAAAAGACATGAAAAGTAATACTAGGGTATTACACTCTCCCCTTAAAAGACTCTAGTTGGATTAGAACTCTGTCAAGGCCTTTATTAAAGGACCTCTATAGTTTGTATTAAGGCATGGACGAATTATGATCAATTAAGTAGAGTTACTAGTACAATAATCTTACAACTAGCTGCGATTCACCAATCCGGTTACCACCTGATCCACCATGGGTGCGACCAGGGTTCTCACCAGCTGCATGACCCCCTGATTCAATGGCCCAGTTACCATTAGATCTACCATGGGCCAGACCGGGATTCTCACCGCCGAGTACAGAGCAACAGTTGCGGTCCAGCCACATCACTCCGGTTAGAGGAGAGAAGAGCCCTCTTTCCTCATCACATTCAGGCCTTGAGGACAAGGCCAATTTCGAAGGGAGGAGGGATGATGCGAGGTCGAACCGAGCCATTCCAAGAAGGGACCCACGTCCTTGCTTGGATGGGCCCACGCCAAGGAGTTGGCTGCACCCAAGTCCCTTTGGGCGTTCTAAGCTCAGCCGGCCAAAGGAATCCTATTCCTAGCTGGTTTGCTTACTTAGATGATTTCCTAGTTAGTAGTTATCTTGATTGAGTCAGTTTCCTAAATTGAGTTCAGTTTATGATTTGCTTAAATCAGTTCCTATTATGAGTCCTTGTTATTACGAAGTTGAGATAAGATTGAGTCTTATTAGGAATGTCTGGTTACTTGCTGATTAAAGCAAGGTAGTATTCAGGTTGTAGTAGAACTCTCTTGAGGCCTCTATAAAAGGACCTCCATAGCTTGTAATTATGCATGGACGAATTTATGAGAGTAATTATTTAGTAGAGATAAATCTTAGGAGTAGAAGTAATATAGGGGTAGCTGTAACCCTAGTTTCCACAGAAATCCACCAGCCACCTTCATCTCTCTCCTGCCGGATTCTTTCTCCACCAGCCGGCCACCATCCATTGCCGTCCACCACTGCCATCTACAGTGCACGTCCCCATCACCGGCGTCCCCTTGGCTGCCGTGCTTCCCTCCACCACGTTCTCCAAGGCTTGGATCTCCAAGAGAAGCCAGCCAACCCTAGAGGAGCTGCAAGGTATCCCTCTTCTCATCCATCTCCTCCTCTAGTCTTCGCCTTCCTCGTCGAATACCTAGGGTCCTTCTCCTAAAACCCTTAAGGTATCTCTCGACCTAGCCATAGATTTGGCTAAAGAGGATCTGAGATAAGGCAAGAGACCCGGTACGAAAGCCCTTGAGAAGGTGCATCGTATCACCTTTGGATTAAATCTGATGGCTCGTATTTAGCTCCGCTCGACAAAGGATCGATCCTCTGAAAGCCAAGGATCGATCTTTTTCTTCTCTAGTTCTCCGTAACCTGGGTCGCCCGAGTAAGATCGATCCTCCCATAGGTGTAAGATCGATCCTTTGATATCAACATCTTCAATCTCTGGCTACGCTCGAGTAAGATCGATCCTTTGAAAGAGGCCGGATCGATCCTTCTCCTCAATATTCTCGAGTGAAAGGAGGATCGATCCTTCTGTGATCATCCAAAAAGTGTGTGTTCTGTCAGATCTGTCTGCATAAAAGGATCGATCCTTTTAGGGAACATGATTGATCCGTCTTTCCTGAGTATTTACTGTTTTGCTCCAGACTGCGCCATTGGGACTAAAATTACCATAACTTTCTCTAGGAAACTCGGAATCATGAACCGTAAAATTCTCCAGAAACTAGACTTCAAGAGCTTTCCAACCATATATGACACTTCATCTGGTTCGTTCCGAGAAAGTATAGTTTTGACGTTAAAGACCCATCTTTGCTTGAATTTCCTGCATAATACAAATAACTTTGTGAAGCAACATATACGGACGAAATCATCTATTTAATCATGAAAACTCAGCAAATAAGCTGCTCTTAGTCATATTCTGAGTGCACTTTCATGCACTCATCACTACTCCGCCTCCACCATACCCAGAACCAGTGCCTGAACCCTGTGTCGTCTGCCTCGCAGTCGGTCTCGATGACGCGCCCCTCCATTGCTAAAGCCAGCACCGTGCGACTGCCTTGAACCACCCTGGCCCTGCGGACCGGTGCCTTGCACCCCTCGCTCCAGGGGACAGTCTCGACGGTAGTGCCCCGGCTGTTGGCAACCATAGCACACTGGAGGTCCCTGTCCCGTACGGTGACCCTGGCTGCCTCCTGCAGTAGTCTGCCCCGAGGATGATCCGTCAGTAAGAAGAAGTTGTATGTCCGAATCGTCCCGGCGATGTTGTATAGGGTAAGGCTGCTGCTAATCATCTCGGCGCTGCTGAATTGGGTATCGCTGGCGACGGTGCTGAAATCTCGCTTTCTTCCAGCGGCCCCCCGGGCGACTTATAGAAGAACTCTGATTCACTGGACCTGCTGTGGCTACTTGTGGTACTCATCGTGATTTGCACTCTGACAGCTGTCTCTCTACTGCCAGTGCACTGACTGGGTCAAGTCTGAGTTGATCTGGATCAGGTTGACCTAGTTGGATTGGACCGGATCCGGATTAAGTGGCTGAGCTGAACCAGGTTGGGCTGAGTCTGATTCAAGTGGCTGGCTAAATTGAATTGGATCTGATGGCTAAGGGTCGCTGGAGTGGATCACCGGCGTAGGGACGTGATACGAGTCGATCCGACTCGACCAACTGGACCCGAACCCAGAAGAGGAACCAAGCTGGTTCAACCTCTTTCCTAGTTTGACTTGGACTTCCTTAGTTCAAACTAGAGTATTTAATTAGTATTTATCATTAGTCTTTTATTGAGTCCTAGTTGATTGTTAGGAATTAATTAAGAGTCCCTTTGAGTTAGGAAGTTGAGTTGAGTCAGAAACCTTATTACTTGCTAATCAAGCAAGGGGTTTTCTAGTGGATTAGGACTCTGTCAAGGTCTCTATAAAAGGACCTTAGTAGTTTGTATTAGGTTATGATGATGCATGAGATGAATGATTAAGAGTAGTTGATAAATTATCATAGAAGTAGAATATCATAGGAGTAGAGATAATATAGCTTCCACCCGATATCTACCATAGATCCATCTTCTTCCTTGCTGGTCATCTTCTCCGCAGCCGGCACCGTCTCCACCAGTGTTTCTCTTTCTCCCCGTCACTTTCTCTCTCCTCCACGTCATCTGCCACATCAGCATCATCACTGTTCACCTTCTTCCTCCTCTAGAAACCCTAGCCTATACCCGACCTCCTCCTCTACCTCGCTCTCCGGTCACCCCCGCCACTGTCCAAGGCCTCCACCCACTTCCTTGAGAACCCACGACCCCGATCCACGCCACAGCCGCTGTCTCCCTCGACTCCGGTGAACCCCCACGGCAACCCAACACCTCAGCCGTTCCACCTCTAAACCCCGCCGGCGATTCTTCAGATCCGCCGCCCCTATCGCACCTCGGTCCAATCCGGACCGTTGGATAGCTTCCCCTCCGTCAGGCGACCCTACCGCCGGTATCTCGACCATCGGAACCCCGTCCACGCCGGAGATCCATCACCGGCGGTTTCCCTCCATCGGATCCATCCAACCAGCCAAACCAAGTTGACTCAGTCAACTTGACCCGGTCAACTTCCCTTCTTACTCAATTGGTCCAGACTTGATTCAATCAGCCCAGTCCACTTAAACCAACCTGATTCAGCTAGCCTAGACTAATTCAATCCATCCAAGCCCGAACTATTGAACCCAATCCTTGATCCAGATCTGAACCAGATTCGATCCAGATTCAGCCCATTGGACTCAAATCAAGTCCGATCAGGCCGATTCTGATCGATTGGAGCAGTAGAGACCCATTACGAGAGGATCACGAGTAGACCGCTCGTAACAGGATGTCGGCGGCGGTCGGGACTTTGGCAAGAAGGTTCATAGGACGGTGGGGAAGATATCCACTAGAGTGGATTTTCTGGGAGGTTGCTTGTCACGCCCCGACCCGCAGAGCGCACCCGGGCCGGGACCGTGAGGGAAAAAAACCTACAACTACAGCCTCAACTGGCGGAAACAGTTGAGACTACGGCCAGCTGGCGGAAACAGCTGCCAACAGGCCACAAGCGGAAGCAAAGGACTAAACAACAACTATTAACAATCTATTACAAAACAGTAATAAAAGAGTTAACAGGGGTTTAATACAACAAGCTACAAGGGATCAACAGTCCCCAAAAAGAAGCTACACCACCCACCGGGGTCTCCGCAAACGCACAAACGAACCCATCCTGACCCTCATACATGGTCAGGATCCGGCACGCTGCCACGAGACGGCCGACGGGGAAGCACCGGAGGAGAACGGGAACCCGCACCTGCAAACACACAGTCCAGGTAGGAATGAGCAATAGCTCAGCAGGGTCCTACTCTACCACTCCCGCTAAGAAGGCAAACCCAACGAACCAACCCTGAGGCCAAGTACTGAGGCTTGCCAAGGATCCCATAAATCCCGTCACTAACCCGAAGGATTCCTGTCCCAAGTACGCCCCTCCGACAACCACTGCTCAGGGGTGGGCAACTCCGACAATCCCTGACACAGGGTGGACATGACGCTACTGGTAGGACACCCTTCCCCAAGCGGGATCTCCACACTTGGCGGAACGACCGAGGTTAAGACTACCATCTCTCAGTACTCCAAGCCACAAAGCCAACAGGACCCCTAACTCCTGACCCAAGACTAAGCCTAGCCAGGGAGTCCATCGATCCCATCGATGTCCTCCCCCCCCAGGGTTCCTGTCCAACCTACGTCCCTCCGATAGCCACTGCTCAAGGACTGGGCTACCTCCGACGGTCCTTGACACAGGGTGGGCCGGACGATACTTGTAGGACACCCTTACCGGGGTAACGGCATCCCACGCTTAGTCCTAGATCACCGGAGTCCACAGGCCAACTCCACCCAGTCTAACCTAGCATGTCTAATGCACAGGAGCAGGGCAGGATATAAAATAGGGAAAGCAGTAACAGGTAACGCAACAAGGGCACACATTCGCCCCATTTATTCTAAACACTCCCGAGGATCATGACTTCCTTCGGTTCACCATAAAGCGATAAAAGGGCATAACCCATGGCCCAGTTACACTAAGCATTCCCGAGGGTTCATTACTCCCTCGGTTAACCACAAAGCAGTAAACATTCAGGCATGATGTAAAACATGATAAGCCCCAAGGGCAAAATCATCAAAACTCACTTATATGAGAAGCCCCTCGGGCAAAACTCATGAAAACCCTCGCTGCGACTAAAGGATCGATCCTCACCAAGAAAAGGATCGACCACTTAAGTAACAGTGAGCCTCCCTCACTGTCGAGACAAAAAGGATCGATCCTTCCTCCCAGGAAGATCAATCTTTCTCGATACAGAGGGCGCCCTTCCAGTCGCACCAAGGAAGATCGATCTTTCCTCCCAGGAGGATCGATCTTTCTTAGGACGAAGGGTATCCCTGCTAACCCAGGCCCCATGATCGATCTCCTCCCATAAGAAGATCGATCATGTGCTGGGCGCAGCAAGCCAACACCAGAAGGACCGATCCTTCCTCCTAGGAGGATCGATCCTGATGGGTTCCGGCGTACTTCCGGCCGGAGAACCGCCGAAAGACGCAACCAAACCTCACCAAACTTGGTGGGCTGGTAGATCTAAGCATCACGAAGCTACTCAAGGCTTCAAAACCGGAAAACACCAACTCCACAAGGAGGATTTATCAAGAAACAAAATCGGATTTAAACCCTCAAAACAGCCGGAGCTTTGAGTGAGAACCCTACCTTTTAAACGCAGCTTCAATCCACAAGGCTCAACCCAGGACCTTCCTCGCCTTGCTACGAACCCAACGAGCCTTCAAGCTCCAGGAAAGGTGGCCGGAGGAGGAAGAACGGCGAGCGGAAGCTCTCAGCCGGAATAGGGGAAGCAGAGCCGGGAGGAAGAAGAGGGAAGAAGAGGAAAGAAAGGAAGGAAGAGGGGAAGGGGGTAAGGCCGGGGAAAAGTCGGCGAAGGCGGGGGAAAGGCGAAGGTGGGGAGCAAAAGTCTCCCCTCCCCTGACAGGGGAAGCGACGGCCACTGCGGTGGCCGTCCTTCGAAAGCCACCGACAAAGACTTCCAGGCACAGGTAGGATCGATCCTCCACGACCAAAGGATCGATCCTCCCTGCCCATAAGTGCAAACTTGGGCTGGAAAACGGGCCCAAGCCCGGAACTCCCAAACTAGGTCCCACCTAACCTTTCTAACAAACACAAGCATCAAACAAGGTCTGTGTGTGCACACCCAGTGTGGAACGACCGCCAAGGCGCAATTTCCCAAATTGCCCTTGGGGTCAACACAAGCCAAAAGGGAAAAGAGGGGCAGGTCCTCACATTGCTGGATCAACGGGATCTGGAGGTCGACGATGGCGAGTTTGGGTTGATCGGCGTCGGGGACGACGGGGAGCTCGGTGGGAGACCGGGAACGGTTAGGGAAGGTCTGAATCTGGTATACGGAGGATGCGGAAGGGTTTTAGGATGGTTTGGAGGTAGGATAGGGATTGGACGCGGGTTGACGGCAATGGGGACGGAGGTCGGGTGGCAGGGGAACTCACCAGAGACGGTGAAGGGCGATGGGAAAGAGATGGGCGGGGTTGTGGGGCTTAGGGGAAGAGGATGGGGGGTTTAGGTGGCGACGAGGGTGGCCGGAGAGGGTACTGGAAGATGCCGGCGGTGAAGCTAGGGTTTGGGCATGGGAGAGAGAAGAGAGGAAGAAGACGGTGACTGGGCGTGGGGGTCGTGACGTGGCGGAGAGAGAAAGTCCGTGGAGACGGTGCCGGCTGCGGAAAAGATGACCAAAGGGGAAGAAGGTGGATCAATGGTGGATTATCTGGTGGAAACTACATTACCTCTACTGTGAGGACCCGTATACAAATTGAGGACTTATATGCAAATACCACTCTTCGAAGGGGGTGTTAAGCAAAGTTCTTATTAATAAGATCTACACCTAATAACCCTAAACCCCATCCTTTGAATCTTGTCCAGCCGCCGAACCCGAGGGAGAGACGCTCGACGCCCGTGACCGACGCTGCAGTGATCGTCGCCGTCGGCGGGGAGGATCTTCATCAGCTTCCAGTGGTTAGCGATCCCCTTCCTTCTCTCCCCTCCTTCCTTCTTGGTTTTGTTCTCTTCCCCACCGTGATTCTCCTCCGATGGGTTTCTTTTGATCGGCTTGCTTGGTTGTTTGATTTTGAGTGGATCGGATGGAAGTTTCTTGAGTAGCTTACTTTCCTTCTTGCTTTGTTCTGGATTAATGCAAGTTGGTATGGATTTTTTGATGTCGGGTTTCCTTTGATCGATTGGATTATGTTGTTCATATTTAGATCAGAGTACTGTGAGTTGTTTTGTTCCAATTGACCGATTTGATTTGATTTGATTTCCTGTGGATCGAGTCCTCACCCGCGACCTCTGTAGCTTGGATCTGAGAATGTCTTTATAGCTTGGTCTTCTTTTCCGAGGGATGTCAACTGGATAGATTGGCATGTGGATTCGATTGTTCTCCTCTCTGTTTCTCTGTATAGTAAATGGGAGCTTTGGTGTTGTTGTCAAATAGTTGCTGCCCTGTTTTTCATGAGAAAAGAGATGAGATTAGGCTGAAATTGATCAATCAAATCCTTGATTTCTTGTCAGTTCTCTATCGGGGATCTAGAAATAGGATGTTATGAATCTTTAGTTGGCTTTTATTTGATCAAGATCCATCTGGTTTTGCTTCCGAAGTGAGTTTAAGGGCTGTTGCCCTGTTTCTGTTCGGATGAACAGTGTAATCTGATTAGCAAGGTTTGCTACATGTTTTTATCATTACATCCTGAGAGATTCTGAGTCTTCTTTAATGTAAATTGTAGAGGATGATTCGTAGTATCTAGAAAAAGAATTTATTTCAGAATTCCTATATGGATTTACCTTAGGTAAATTGCTTGAACATGGCTAATCAGATATATGTAGAGGTCTGCTACCCTGTGTTAATAGCAACACTGCATATACCATTTTATGTTGGGTGTCCATAGCTTGATTGGAGTGCTGCGACCATGGATTTCTTTTGGATCAACGGCTGATCTTTGGTATCCCTGACCGTTAAATGTATGCATGGTTTTGAATGGACATGTATGGGTTGTCCTTAGCACTGATTGACTTCCTTGAAGAATAGAGAATTGAATGGGGTATCTGCTTTGATTTTAACAGAGGAAGCTGAATAGTTGTAGTTGCTTGGATCGGGTGGCTTTGGGGGCTGCTGTTGTGGTTTCCTGTTCTTCTGTCTGAGGCAGGTGGACTATCCAGATACCTACATGAAACTAACTATTATAACTACCATAAATCATGGATGATGTGTAGATGAATATAATCTCATGTGATGCTCATGGTGGAAATTCTATGCTGGTTATATTATGGTTATTTTTGTATACGTGCTCTGCTATTTTGCTTGAATTGTAGAATTATTGTTTGACTGAACATTGATTACGGTTTGATCACTTCTCATGGAAGATGATGGTTGTCTGTGATGTGTTAGGCCTAATGGTTGCTATGCAATTAATGTGATGTGGAATTTCTTATTCGTATGTATGTGAACTACTTTCATGATTGGAGGATTCATCATGGATTTCAATTTATCTTTTTCCATTTAATTCATTTGAAGTTTGTATTGATGTTGGGATTATTGAGATTAATTATTAATTTGATTCATGTTATTGAAACCAGAAGGTTGTAATAAATTATTGGATTACCCTGTAATGAGTTGGTGAATATGACTTTGAGCAGATTGGTTTAAACTGTGATTATATGTCAGGATGAAGGTAATGATTTTATTATGGATTAGATTGTTATGGTTGGGAGCGGGTTGAGTATGTTGTATTAGTGTAGAACAGGTTTTCCTCGCGTCCCATGGTCGGGGTGGGTAGATCCCGGGGCGGGGCGTGACATCTACTCCTATGATATTATACTCAACTATTCTTACTTCATCATATTTCTCTTCATGACCTAATGCAAACTATTGAGGTCTCTTTTATAGAGGCCTTGACAGAATCTTAATCCAACTAGAAAACCCCCTTGCTTAATTAGCAAGTAATAAGGCTTTTAGACTCAACTCAACTTACTAACTCAAATGGATTCAATTAAATATAAAAGACTGATGATAAATCCTAATTAAATACTCTAGTTTGAACTAGGGAAGTCCAAGTCAAACTAGGAAAGAGGTTGAACCAGTTTGGTTCCTCTTCTGTGTTCGGGTCTAGTTGGTCGAGTCGAATCGACTCGTATCATCTTGTCGCCATCGTGGCCGCCGGCGACGTACACGTGACCTCCACTTACAGCGAACGCAAAAAAGGATCGCATCACCACATGACATAGCAGAATAACGTGGCATGGTTATACACATCAATGCATCCCCATGCGGACCCATTTATATTAATATAATAATATTTTTATTATTTTTATTATTATAAATATAATAATTGATTTATATTATTTTCATTTAATTTAATGTATATTAATTTATACACATCAATGCTCCACCAACACCATCCCTGACCTCCGTCCACACTGGCTCTACTACCAAAGTCACCATCGCAGCCACCCCTCCACCGGCTATCTCCACGTCCGGCGAGCTCTTCAGTTCCGGTGAAGTCCATAAACATCGCCCATCCAAGCTCCACCGTCCTCAACACCACCATCATCCTCATCTCTCTCACCGATAGCCATATGGTAGCCACCCTTCCAAGCCGGTGAACCCATAACCTCTCCCAACTCGAGCATCAACACCATCTCCTCTCCTTCTCCATGATCCCCGGCGAGCTCACCCCCAACCGCGGTCACCTGCGGTGCCACCTCTCCCCTCCACAAACCCGCCTCCCACAACCACTGCCTTCCGGCCTCCTCTGGTACATCTAACGCTGCGAGATCAGCGTCAGCGATGGTGATGCACTTGAGGACGCCGAAAGGTGACCATGGGGTCGCCGGCGTCGATTGGGAGTCGTCAGTGGCGCAGGGGATCTTGGGGGAAGACCGGAGTAGTGTCGGAATGGAGGAGAGTAGCCGTGGGGAAGACCAAGGAGACGAAATGATACGAACCTTGCCAAGGACTGACGAAACCCGTAGCAAGATGAGCTTGTAGGATCGTTCTACAATCAGATTTGGAAGGAAACCGCGACCCGTTGCTTATAATCAAGCAAGAACCTTGGTATGAGGTGAGGATGCCACAAACGGGGATGAAAATCCGTTTGATAAGTCTAGATGAACGCCACAGGAAATCCTGATAAGTTCGATAGTTCTACGAAGAACCAAAGAGAAATTCTCACTTTTTTATCAATCAAAATCTGTTTTGGTGTCATAGGAACAAGAGTGATTGGCCTTTGATTGAACACAAAAGAGTACTTGTTCGTATAGCCATCATGCTTCACATGCCTATCAAATTGCCAAGGTCTCCCAAGCAGCAAATGTCCAGTTTGCATTGGCACCACGTCACACAACACCTCGTCTTCATATTTACCAATTCAGAAGGAAACTAACACTTGCTTGTTTACCTTGACTTCACCACTATCATTCAACCATTGTAGCTTGTATGGCTGCGGATGCTTGAGTGTGGGTAGCTCCAATTTCTCCACCAAAGTCATGCTAGCAACATTAGTGCAGCTTCCACCATCAATAATCACACTACACACCTTGTCTTTAACATAGCATCTAGTATGAAAGAGATTGTCTCGCTGCAGCTCATCTTCTTCTTTTGCTTGCATGCTTAGAGCTCTCCTTGCCACCATCAATTCTCCATGAACAGCATACTCTTCCTCATCAATATCCTCCAATGGCGGCATAGAAGTAGTGTCTAACTCATCATCGGTTTCAATCTCACCGTTATCTCGTAACACCATGACTCTCTTGTTTGGGCATTGGCTTGCTATGTGACCCCTTCCTTGACATTTAAAACACTTAACATCACGAGTTCGAGAAGCAGATGGATCTGGTTTCCCTTGATAACTGTGGTTGGTGGATTCTTGTTTTGGCTCAGGTTTAGTCTTCGCAGTCGACTTCTCCTCCTTCACATAATTTGGCTTCCACGATGAAGTAGAACCTGAACATTGGGCTGCACGTATACCACCCCTCCTCTTGAGCTGCTGCTCAACCTTGTTAGTCATGTGCACCATATCTTCCAACCCCACATAATGTTGTTGCATCTCCACCCTATCTTGAATCTCTTGGTTTAATCCACTCAAAAATCTGGCCATTGTAGCTTCTCGATCTTCCTCCACATTAGCCCGGATCATAGCAATCTCCATCTCCTTGTGGTAATCTTCAACACTCCGATTACCTTGATTGAGATTTTGCAGCTTTTGGTACAACTCACGGTAATAGTGACTAGGAACAAATCGCTTCTTCATCACGATTTTCATCTCCTCCCATGTCTCTATTGGTCGTTCTCTATTCCGCCTCCTGTTCAACACGAACTGATCCCACCAAACTCGTGATGTTGTGGCAGAAAATTCAATGGCTGCAAGTTTTACCTTCTTCATCTCGGAGTAGTTGTGGCAATCAAATACTAACTCCACCTTCTTCTCCCATTCAAGGTAGGCCTCAGGGTCGTTTTTACCCTGAAACGAAGGAATATGCATCTTTACGCTATTGAGATTGCTATCTTCCTGATTCCAAACACGTCTTCCTCGTGCATTCCTCTTATGGCTCACCACTGAATTTCGGTCATCATCCTCGGATCTGCCCCAATCATCTCTTTCATCCCTTAAATCTTCCATTTTATCCAACCTTCTGTGAACCTCATCCAATTCTAGCCTTATCGTACGCCGCATCTCTCCCACAATAGCCCCCATAAACAACTTCGGATCAGCACCTTCCGCAACACCTTTTTAACCACTTTGAGACATGATTTCCTGTAAAAGAAACTCACAAACACTCCCTCTTTTTGTGTTTCACTCAAATCACTCAATGTGAGGACCTGTCCCTCTACCCTTGTGGCTCGTTGTAGACCGTAAGGGCAATTTGGTAAATTGCGCATTGTTGGTTTGTTTCACAACCGCGTATGCACACACTGATCTTGTTTGTGTTAATTTTTGTTTAGAATGGTTAGGTGGACCCGGGATCGGAAGATCCCAGCTCGGGCGCGCGAAAACTTGCTTTTGGGCAGCTTACGACCCTTGAGCGATCGATCGCTCCTAGAAGCGACCGATCGGAGTCTCGGATCGATCCGACTTGGTGTTGGATAGATCTGGACAGGCTTTTCCTTCGAGAGCGATCGATCGGACTCGGCGTCGGTGCCTTTTCTGCTTCACGAGGACGGCCGCCGTTGGCCGTCGCTCTCTCCTGTCAGAAGGGGAGGACTTTCCCTCCCCTCCTTCACCTTTCTCCCCTCTTTTCCGGCTGTCCCCTCCCCCTTTCCTCCTTTTCTCCTTCCCCTTCTTCCTTCTTCTTCTTCCTTCGTCTTTTCTTCTCTCCCGACGGTTCTCTTCCCCTGTTTTTCTGGCAGCCACCTTCCCCTCTTCCTTACTTCCTCCTCCAGCCATCTTTTTGGGTGTTCTAAGGCTCGTTGGATCCGTGGCAACGAGAGGAAGACTCCTGGTGTGGTTTGGAGGCTTGTTGGTGACTGGTTGCGAGGGATCAGCCGAGGAAAGCGTTCTTCGGTAGGTTTTCTACCTACAAGTGTTCTTTATTGGGTTTCTCTAGATCTAGCCGTTGGATTTTGTTGATCTTTGTCTTGTTGGATTCCTCATGCCTAGTAGAATTTTTGATATAGATTTCATAAGCTTTGGTTGAGATCTTAGTAGGATTTATGCATGATTAAGCTCGGATTTTCTGGTTTCTGCTGTTCTTGAAGAACAGCCGGCTTGCGACGAGTTTTTCGGCCGGTACGTGCCTTATCTTGGGTTGTGATGAGCATAAGAGTTGTAGATATTTGAATCTACTCTCTAACCCAACTGATTTCATAATTTTGCGATTTTCCTACGATTTGTTATGAATTGTTTACTGGAGGGCTGCGTTGCAGCAATTAATTGGTAAGTTAGTTTGTTTAACGGTTTTGATTAGTGTTTTCCCGTTAATCCAACCGTTGGATGATTATGGATTTTGTATATGATGATCCTGGTATGTACACCTACTGATGGCTAATGTGGATCTTGAATCTGACGTCGTTTGGACGTCGGATCGACGGGATCAATTAGCCCCTAATAGAGGCTTTGGGTGTTTTGAATTTAATATTATATTGTTTACTGTTCATCATCGTTTTCGGGGTTGCTTCCCGTTGCAGGAGTCCGCGGTTGACGGTCGTGGTACCATATTAATGCCGGGACCCGCTGCGGATCGGCTGGCAGCGGTCGGTAGTACCGCTGCAGCGATCCAGTTGACTTTTATGATGCCTTATCATACTGTTGCATGGCTATCTCCTGTTTGTGTATGTCATAGCATGCATTGTTGATTTGTGCATTAGTTGCATTGGTTAGGGCGTGGGTGATCTGTGGGTCGCCGTCCCGAGGCTGGAAGCTCGGAATTAGCCCTAGGACCAGGGTTGGGTTGGGTAGTTTGGACCCGGTTCGAATGATGGTGTCCAGTCGATTCGATGATAGGCCTAGAGGACTGATTCACTTGTTGCTTGATGATTGCAGAGGTCATGTCGGCCTTGAGTCGGATCCTGAGGTGTAGCCGGTGTCCCACTGTGCGGACTCTGGGGTAGAGGAGTTGTCTACCTAGTGGTGCCTTTTTCCCGCCTGTAGTGCCGTTCCCTGCAGTTGTGTGTCGCCAGTGTTGTTCTTGTTACTTGATGGCTGCTCTGGGCCTCAAGGACACGCGGTGGGGTTATGTGACCCTTGTATACACCCAGGTCCTACTTGAGGGCGACACTTTTGCGTTTTCCTCTTCCTTCTGTATGTCGTAGTGTAGAACCATATTGAGCTTAGTGTTCACACCTGCCAGGGCTGCGTTTTGCAGGTGCAGGCGTCAGTTCTTCCTCTGTGGCCCCTACCGGGCAGTTGGTCGGCGGTGCGGCGGCGCCTGGTGGACTCTGAGAGGTGGCGATCTTTACTGCTTTTACCTTTGGTTTGTTAGTCTCCTACGGGAGTAATGTTGTATTTGGATCTTCCCCTCTCCGAGGATAAGTATATTAAACACTTTGGGTTTTGAATCTCAGGTTCGAGGTTCTGCTAATAAATTGTTGTTTTAAATTTGGGGTTTTTGATGAATTGCTAGGGAGACCAATTGGTTAGAGGGAATCCTCGCCGTTTTTTTCCGCGTTTTGTAGGTTCCGGTTCGCGTCGACCGGCCCGGTTGGGCTTTCGCTGGTCAGGGCGCGACACTCAACACTCTTAGAAATTTTCTTTCAGTTCTTATCGAATTAGTCAAACTCAAATCAGAGATTTCAGAAAACAATTCACACTAAAAACTTATCAAAGGATGCAAAGAAAGGTAGGGTATGCAAAGAAAAGGAGGTAAGGCATGCAAAGAAATGGCAAGGTTGATAGGTATGCAAAGAAAACGAAATATTGATAATTCTGGATGATGAAAACAGTTCTTCTTTTTTTCTTCTTTTTTTTCTTCTTCTTTTCACGAATTTCTTTCTGTCTTTCTTTTCCTTTTTTTCAGAAGAAACACGAACACACTTGATGAGAAGAAGAAAGAATTTGATCTTTTTTTTTTATCAGATTTGATAAAGAAAATGACGTTCAAAGATAGATAATGAGGAATATGAAGGAATAAGGCAAGAAACGAATTTGATCTTCTATCAGATTTGATACAAAATTGAAGATCAAGGAATGATAAGGATAAGCAAACCTGAGACTAGAAATTGAACTTCTGTGATACGAGCGGTCTACTTGTAATCCTCTCGTATCGGGTCTCTACTGCTCCAATCGATCAGAATTGTCCTGATCGGACTTGATTTGAGTCCAATTGGCTGAATCTGGCTGAGCCTGATTGGATAGGACTTGACTGGGTCAAGTCTGAGTTAATCTGGATCAGGCTGACCGGGTTGGATTGGGCTAAGTGGCTGGATTGGGCTTGATTGGACTTGACTCGGATTAAGTGGATGAGCTGAATCAGGTTAGAGTTGGATGAGCCAACTTAGTTGGGCTGAACCGGAGTTGATCCAAGGGCTGAGGTTCGCCGGAGTAGATCACCGGTGTAGGGACGTCGGCGGCGGTTGGGACCTTGGCACAAAGGTTCGTGAGTTGATGGGGAAGAGATCCAACGACTCGGATCTGGGAGGTAGGTGGCGGATCGGTTGGATCTGGGAGGTGGACGTCGGGTTTAGAGGAGGTGATGAGTGCATGAAAGTGCACTCTGAACAACCTTATAACCATCTCAATTGCTAGATTATTATCCTTAATCAACATCTTTATTACTATTTTTATACCTATATGTTGCTTCACATAATTGTGTGGAAAATGCAGGAAAAAGGAGCAAAGAAGCTGAAAAGATTACACGAATCAACTTGAAAGATTAAACTGTACCTGCTCATGAAGAACCAGACAATGTGCCATACACCTGTAGAAAGATCTTGAAGTCTAGTTTCGGGAGAATTTTACGGTTCGTGATTTGGAGCTGCATAGAGGAAGTTATAGTGTTTTCCGTACCAGTGCGCAGGGTAGAATAGCAGAAGAAAGATGCAGGAAATAAAAGATCAATCTTCCTTAAATAAAAGATCGATCTCTTATATATGCAGAGATGAAAAAGACCCACGGTCGATTGTCGCATCGACCGTTGCGCCCAAAAATTCTCACGGTCGACCGTGGCATCGACCATCAGCTTCTGTCAAAGAAAATACTTCGCAGGGTCGATACGAAGATCGACCGTGAGTGAAAACAAGAAAGTTGGAATAAAAGATCGATCTTCTTTACTAGGAAGATCGATCCTTGTGGGCGTCTTCAACAATTGATGAAAGAGATCGATCTCTTCCTTGAAAAAGATCGATCTGAACCTGGGCGTGTTGGAAGGAACCTAGTCTACGGAGAAAAAAGATCGATCATTTCCTTAAAGAGATCGATCTTAGTCGGGGCGAACAGGTTACGAAAATTGAGAAAAGAAAGAAGATCGATCTTTATCCTAAAGAAGATCGATCATTTGTCGGATGACTTGAAAACTAACGGACCAGATTTAATCCAAAGGTTGAAGCAAAATTAGGGTTTCTTACCCCTATTTAAGGAAGTCGTCCAAGACTTATGCGGGAGGTTAGCCAGCACTATTGGAGGAGTTTTGAATGCCAGAAAGAGGGGAGAAGACCGTACGAAGATCTAGAGTTTTTCTTTCTTATCTTTCTTATGAATATCTTGGTTATTTTTATCAACATGAGTGGCTAATCCCTTTGCTAAGGAACCGATGTAGCCTAACTGAATCATTCTATGTTATTGGATCATATTTATTTAATCAGTTTATTTTCCTTGTTTCATTCATTATTATAACTGAGATCTTAAATACCTTTATCTGGCCAATAGAAGTATTATAGATTGTGTTATGTGAGATTGGGCGAGGGTTCATTCCCTAATCTTGCAGGATCTATGAATGAATGAGATTTAGTCGAAGCCGGGTTCAAGCTAAGACACTTCTTGGTTCTTAATTGTTCTTCAGAACGTAATGGATTCTTGGTTAACACTTAGTTATGGGTTCATTAGCTAGGGTTAATTGGGGGTACTTGGTGAAGACCGCGATCGAACGGATCATCATACCAGAAGAGCGAGCCCTTGGAATTAAACTGAAATCTTGATTGATTCAATTGCATAGAATGAGGATGTTATGGTGAAATCGGAACCTTAGTATTCATCCATCATATTTCCATCGTTTTCTTATTTCGTTATTAGATCATCTATTTTCGAAACTTCATATTTCTTATTTTCCTTTCTTTATTTTCTTTATTTTCTGTTCTTTAGCGTTTCACTCTAATAATCTTTCAAATCTCTGTGGGTACTGATGAGAATGCATAATGTTATATTTTTATCCCTTAATACTTAGTCTCCTATGCTTATTTAGTTCCTAAATACACTCATTATTCTTATATTTTGATTTAGGATGCAATTGAAGTCCTTAAGTCGAAAAGAAGCTGAAAAAAGTGCATGGATCAACTTTAAAGATTTATCTGTATCTTCTCATGAAGAACCAGAGGATGTGCCATACATGGTTGGAAAGCTCTTGAAGTCTAGTTTCTGGAGAATTTTACGGTTCGTGATTCCGAGTTTTCTAGAGGAAGTTACAGCAATTTTAGTACCGATGGCGCAGTCTGGATGGCAGAGCAGTGAATAAGCTGAACAGTCCGAGCGATCTGACTCCCCAGGTAGGATCGATCGGACCATGCAGAATCGTGACAGAACATGTATTTTTTGGCTGAACATGGTCCGATCGATCGAACCATCCCTCCTATTGAGCCAGATCGATCCGACTCCTAGAGTTGGATCGATCGGACTAGGGAAATGTCAGAAATTGCAGATTTTTATGAGCCAAATCGATCGGACAACTAAAGTTGGATCGATCGGACTCATAAATAGCCAGAGAAGGTGGATTTTTACGCATCCGATCGATCCAGAGCCTATAGTTCGATCAATCGGACTCGAGCGGAACTAGAAATTGAAGATTTTTACGCAACCGATCGATCTAGCACCCTGAGAAGGATCGATCGAACTTTCCCAGTGAATTAAATCAACGATTGTGATGTAATCCGAGGGTGGATACACTTGAGGCTATAAATAGGACTCTTTCTAGGGTTTTGAGGGGGGATTCTTGGACACTTTTGGCTGCTCTTTCTCCTCCTTTATATTTTTTCTAGGTTTTATCTTGTTTATTGGAATCTTTTGAGGATTGTTCTCGATGGCCCTGCGTGACTAAATCTTGATCCTTGGTCGAGGAGACTGAAACCTCGGAATCAATGAGACTGTGAGATCTAATTTATTTTTATTGTTCAGTTTATAAATGAGTATTGAATGTTCTTCTGTGTTTATCTTCATGATTGTCTTGTCTAATTGCTAGGAGTGCTACTAGTTTATTATTCATGGCGATCTACGGCTAGGTTGGATATCAAATCCGGAATTGTTTGATCCCTCTAATCTGCGAAGCAACTAGGATCTAATAATTTACTGCTGATCAGATATTGTTAGATCTTAGGAAGAATATTCAACTAGATTAAATGCAACCGCTTGTGCTTGTGTTGTTTAGCTTCATCGATCTCCCTATTCTTAACGCTGCTACTAGATTAAATCTACAGCGCTTGTCTTAGGTTGTCTAGTCGTTAGGGTTGATTAGATCGCTTGTTTCTAATTAACTATGATCGAGGAGAGATTCGAATTTAATTCGGACGGTGAATATTCATGGTATGAATTGATTGATACTTGCATCTATGATCAGTTGTTGTATTCGGATGGTGGATGTTGACTCAGACCAAGGTTTGTTCTCTTGATTCAACTTGTTTCTTCGTTTTAGATTATTTCTTTACTGTTTTTCCTCACGTTTAAAACCCCCCTATCTTTGGTCACTTAGCACAAAACTAGGCTAAACACTCTTCGTGGGATCGACTCGTGACTACTACATTTATTTTGAAGAGTATTGGATTTATTTTTGAGTGCCTGCGACAACACATCAAATTTTGGCGCCGTTGCCGGGGAGTGATTCTAGTTGATTTTTGTGCTTATAGTGATCTTTATTTTCAAAAAAAAAAAAAAAACTGAGAACCCCTTGGTTATGGACCCGAATTATAATATGCCACCGGGTGACATATGGAATGATGATTTGTCTTTTGGTTATGAACCCGTTTACAATAATGACATATATGGTTTCTCAAACCCGGCCTATGATTCATATTCATATTCTTATGATTCGGATTTTAGAGATCATACCGACCCTAGTTGGCAGTTTCATGGTTTCCCAAACCCGGCCTATGATTCATATTCTTATAATTCGGATTTTAGAGGTCATATCTACCCTAGTCGGCAGTTTCAAGCAGAAATGCAAGAGATTCTGAAGGAAATGGAAGAAAATATTAATTCCTTTAGAGAAATGCGTATTTCTTGGGAGGAAAGATTTTCTAGGGAACGTGACAAAACTGAGAACCTCTTCATTGCTCAGTCACAAATGCATCAAGAGCCATCTTTGGAAGATATAGTTCAATCTATTGCTATTAATACTTCGCAATTTCAACAGGAGACGAAGGCTAGTATTCAAAGATTGGAACATCAGGTAGGCCAGATGGCGACTGCAATCAGCAAGATAGAGGCGCAAAATTCGGGAAAATTACCCTCTCAAACGGTTGGAGATGCTTCGAGGGAATTTCTACAAAATGCAGATGAAGAAGCTGTCCAGTCTAGGCCAATCGACCGCCGAGAATACCAGGAGCACTTATTCGAAGAACCTCCTCTAGCTAAAGTTGAAAGCATTCATGTTACGCCACGAGGTATATTTCCTGTGACTATTTCTTCTTCATTAGTGGTTAAAAAGGAGATGACCTTCGTAGATATTTTCATATCTCGACAGATTTATTTTCGATCATGTAATCTTGACATCTTTGACAATCCGAACGACGACATTATTAATAGTTCAATGGATGATTCGATTATAGTTGAGCATAATGTTGACTCCTTTCTTCCTGATCACCATGATGACATGCATTTTTGTTTGAGAGATCTAGCTATCTTGTTTACTGGTGTTAGTATGGAAAAGCTAACTCTCAGTTTTGAAAAATACCACTTTGACTCTTATGCTAAATTAACCTTGGTGGCATTATTGAGGTTAAATATTCAGATTATAGCACCCAGTGATTTTGCATACCATCGTGCTAGAGAACGGCCACCAAGGGCACGATTAAAATTTTTTCTATTGTATATAGTAGTTTAGTTTGCTTTATTTACTTTCTTATGTGCTTGAGAGTGCTTGAATTATTTTTAGGTTGTGTGCATGCATGTTTGCTTTTGTTTTGTTTTGCTTTGCTTTTGCTTTGTAGGTGATCGAGCATTCCCTATCATACCTGAAGAATTCGCCCAGCCACGGTGATCATGGAAAGTCAAAGTTTGGCAACTCCCACAGTATTCAAAGAAGAAACATGAAGTCGAGCCAATGACAATAAACAAAAGCGCTGCTTGGAAGGCAACCCAAGGGGAGTTCGTTCCTTTCTCTTTTTAGTCATTTTTGCTTTTCTTTGCATTCCACCTTACATTGGGGACAATGTCAGTTTCAAGTGTGGGGGAGAAGATCTAGATTGCATTTGCCATGAGCGAGAACAAGTTAAGCTTAACATATTCATAACATGATTGAATGAGTAATTTTGCGACTTAGAATTATTTAGTTGAGTTATTTTCCTTGAAATGGTAGTGACTAAATTAGTAGACAAAAGCTGGTAAGATTTTGAGCCTTTAGACTGACACATTCATATCAGTCTCACTATTTTCTTTCATGAGAGATATTCTTCCATGGATTTGTTTCTCTAGAACTTGCTTTGATTCTATTTGAGGTCACATTGACACATGTATACATGAACATGATTAAGGCCATCTTTGTTATCAGCTACATAAGCCAAATAGCCTATCTTGCAATTAATTTTTTCTTTTGCTAAACACCTTTGAGCTTTATTGACTTCATTGTTAACCCACATTACAAGCCTTAAACCTGAAAAATATTTCTGTTACCCAAGCCATAAAACTAGTGGAGCATTGATCATCATTATGACATGTATGGGTGCGAAAGTTCAAGTGTGGGGGTGTTTGGATTCGTGGTATGGCTATGATTGGTGAAGTGGAGTATATTTTTCATTCTTAATTCGTGAGTATGTTGTTTCTGAAAAAAAAAGAAAAAAAAAGAAAAGAAAAGAAAAGAAAAAAGAAAGTGAAGGAGGAAATTGTTTTTCATGTTACAAAATGTGTTTATGAATCCTCCTAATACTCAAAAAAAAAAAAAGGGGGTATGGTTATGTATGATCTCTACAAAGGTGGAAGTTTTAGCAAAAGATTGTTCACTATTTCAGTTAAAAATTATTCTTTGAACAATCTCTTTGCCAATGTGGTAATATTACATTGTTTGAGTATATTAAAGCCAAATTGAAGAAGTTGTTAAACGGAGTGATTGGTTGTACATGTCTTATTGATGCATTTTTGCTCCATTAGTTTCATTGGCTTTTGAGCTATATTCCCAAATATTTCCCACCTTAATCCTAGACCCCATTACAACCTTTTGAAGTCCTTATGATTTGTGTGATGCATGTGATTCTAGTGGTGGAGAATGAGAAGATATGCAAGCCTATGGTAGATCATTTTCATTGGAATGAATTTGAGTGAAATACATACCCTTTAAACACATGAGAGTTGAGTGTTAATTTCCGTGAGGGTCTACTTATTTAGTATGCTCCATATTCAAGTGAATGCTTATTGACTGATTTTTAAGTTGTTTAAAAATATTTGTTCATGATATGTTATGAGTTGTGAAGAGCTTGATTGTTCTTTGTTGATGGTGTTACAACCTTGATATCTTGAGTAGAGTGAATTTTAGTTTTGCCCGAGAACGAGCAAAAGCTAAGTGTGGGAGAATTTGATGAGAATGCATAATGTTATATTTTTATCCCTTAATACTTAGTCTCCTATGCTTATTTAGTTCCTAAATACACTCATTATTCTTATATTTTGATTTAGGATGCAATTGAAGTCCTTAAGTCGAAAAGAAGCTGAAAAGAGTGCATGGATCAACTTTAAAGATTTATCTGTACCTGCTCATGAAGAACCAGAGGATGTGCCATACATGGTTGGAAAGCTCTTGAAGTCTAGTTTCTGGAGAATTTTACGGTTCGTGATTCCGAGTTTCATAGAGGAAGTTACAGCAATTTTAGTACCGATGGCGCAGTCTGGATGGCAGAGCAGTGAATAAGCTGAATAGTCCGAGCGATCCGACTCCCCATGTAGGATCGATCGGACCATGCAGAATCGTGACAGAACATGTATTTTTTGGCTGAACATGGTCCGATCGATCGAACCATCCCTCCTATTGAGCCAGATCGATCCGACTCCTAGAGTTGGATCGATCGGAATAGGGAAATGTCAGAAATTGCAGATTTTTATGAGCCAAATCGATCGGACAACTAAAGTTGGATAGATCGGACTCAAAAATAGCCAGAGAAGGTGGATTTTTACGCATCCGATCGATCCAGAGCCTATAGTTCGATCGATCGGACTCGAGCGGAACTAGAAATTGAAGATTTTTACGCAACCGATCGATCCAGCACCCCGAGAAGGATCGATCGAACTTTCCCAGTGAATTAAATCAACGATTGTGATCTAATCCGAGGGTGGATACACTTGAGCCTATAAATAGGACTCTTTCTAGGGTTTTGAGGGGGGATTCTTGGACACTTTTGGCTGCTCTTTCTCCTCCTTTATATTTTTTCTAGGTTTTATCTTGTTTATTGGAATCTTTTGAGGATTGTTCTCGATGGCCCTGCCTGGCTAAATCTTGATCCTTGGTCGAGGAGACTGAAACCTCGGAATCAATGAGACTGTGAGATCTAATTTATTTTTATTGATCAGTTTATAGATGAGTATTGAATGTTCTTCTGTGTTTATCTTCATGATTGTCTTGTCTAATTGCTAGGAGTGCTACTAGTTTATTATTCATGCGATCTACTGCTAGGTTGG